>JAQMYG010000037.1:22889381-22903817 GCA_030014215.1 Clariallabes teugelsi
GACGTGGATCCGTAACAGAAAAAGATTCGAATTGCTAACGACTCGTTTAGGCGAATGTGAGCCGACTCTTTTTTTTTTAATAGACAAAAACTTCATTTATCGTCCACTGTCGGCGTCACAACTTTGCAGATAGTTTATGTTCACATATAGCTACATGACACACTGTATGAAAGATCATATTTGAAAACGCATAATAGGGGCACTTTAAAATTTGTTCCATTGGAACATCATTTAAGTCATACATTTCCCTAAAAAAATTACAGATGACTGACTGACTCTTTATTATTATTACAGTATGCTTGGGTTTGAGGAAGTAGCATGACAATTCCCGCTAGTGTTACCTGGCTAGCTTTATTTGAGGTAAAAGTTTAATGCTTGCGAACATTATGCACTCTAAAATAAATCTAAAGTTTGTCTGAAATCAGCATCTTGAAATATTTTTATTTATTATTATTTTTTTATTATTATTATTTCCTAGGAACTGATATGATTTGTGAACAGAAAGATTCTAGAAAGGTCCAGGTTTCTCTTCTCTGAGATAGTTTTTCAAAAGCTGCAGACATGATTTCGCTAAACTAGTCATAATATACGTACTTGCATGTATTAAAACAGGATTTTTCTAAACTGGATACTGTTCTTAACTATTGATTCAGTTCAGGTCAAGATACATACCCTTATAGCACAACCCATAAGAAGGTTAACATTTTATATCTCACATACACCGATTTGTATGTATTGGATATGATAAGAGGGTCTGTGTCCATTAGCCTGTACAGGAAGTCCTGACATCCTATTGTTTCTATCTTGTCTAGGTTATTGCTGAAAAAGCACATACTGTCTGGCGCGCTGTCTCTCGCTCTTTCATTCCTGCCTCAGGTCAGCTGAGTCAGCATAATCCCAGGGCCAAAGTCAATACGCACTCCTATCACACATACACTCTTTATTATCAGCTATCTATATAAATGCTTTTTTTCCTCTGAAGGTCTTGTCTGAACCAATTGATGTTTTACAACGAAAAAGGTCTGGTGTAGGCGCAGAATCTGAGAGATGTTGCCTCAGAGAGTAGATAGGAAGCAAAGGAGAGTGTCTTTTTGTTGGTTTATGTAGAAAAAAATCAGCAATAATATTTCAAGGATACTGATGGATAAAGATGGAGTGTTTAAGAAAGACTTAAATATAAATAAACAGTTGGTTGCATTAGATAACAACGCTTGTCCTGAAGTAAATGCCGTGTGTAAAAGCAAGGAAAACTCTAAACTGTACGGGACAGGCAATACTTCATGACCAGGGCTGGGAACCAGCACATCAGGACTGTGTGTTTTCTTCTAGACTGTGTTTTCTAAAACTAAAATGTGTTCATGACCTATGAATATCATGAATGCCAGATAAAGTGTTCTGAGAAATTCTCTGGAAGGGTGTATGAGGTTGTGAAAGTAGGTTTAGTTCAGGTTCTGCAATTTTATTCCTGATTCTGATCCTGATATTGGAAAAATCATGAATGACTATGATCAGAGATCACTTAAACGCTTGGTTAAGTTGCATAATAAAAATCTACAGTAGAAATCATAGCAGTGTTTAATAGTGAAAGTAAGAGCATTTCCATTCTTGCACAATAAGATGCATATGACTGGGACTTAACCACTTGTTAGTGAGACTAATCGGGGGGGGGGGAATCAGTTTACTAGTGAGAATTAAGATTGCACTTTGAAGCAATGGAAAAAAGTCATGTAGTCATGAGACCATTCGGTCATGAATCCAGATTGACCTCTATTCCATAGTGATAGGAGCATCACGTTAAGAACCCGTCATGCATAATGGCCACTGTACAAGCCTCTGGTCTTATGATCTCATAATCTGGGGTTGCTTCAGTTGGTCAGGTCTAGACTTAGCAACGTTTTGTGACATTAATTCAGCTGACGACCTGAATGTACTGATTGTAACCAGGTTATCGCAACAATTGGACTTTTTTTTTTCTTTCCTAATGGCACTGGCATATTATACTGTAGGACAATGGTGCCAAGATTTATCGATTTTTAAGTTTTTTTTAAGAGTGGTTCGGAGAGCATGAGGAATTATTGTCACACACAATTGGCTCACTATTGAAAGACTTCGAATGTGTGGTGTCCTGGAGCTGTTTGACTCTTCTGTCATCAATATGAGATCTCTGCCAAAAACAAATGAAACTCTTGACTCGTTAACTCATTCCATAAGGTTGTTGAAACAGTGCCATGGCGCATACACGGTATAATCAAAGCTAAAAGCAGAGCAACAAACTAATAGTGCATGACTTTCTTTTTGGCTGGGAAGTGTATTTAGTCCATGAATGCACTCACAAGAATCAAAGGATGAAGAAGACAGTATGTCATACTAAGTGTGTGATAAAATTTTCAGCTCCAATTAATAAAAAACTGTATCCATCCATTCATTCATTCATTCATTCCTTAGCAATCACTTTGTCCATGTCAGGGTTGCGGTACATTCAGAATCTATACCCGGAAATCTGGTCATAAGGCCAAAATACAGCCTGGATATGACACTAGTTTATTTTGAAACAACATAAAGCAGAACAGTGGATAGCCTGGAAGCATCCAAGTATCCAATGTACACAGTGAGTAATAGCTTGACAGCTGTTAATTCAGGTTGTAATTACACTTTGTAAAGTATAGACAGATGTGTTATCTCTAGTGAAGGGTGAAACAACTGGGGCAACACATCATCAATACCTGACAAAGCTTTAAAGTATCGCTTCAGTGAGAAAGGACTTATACATTTGGCATCAGTTCTTGCATCATTTCAAGAGTTTTTTTTACACCTCAATTCTGAGAATGTGCCCGACAGGCACTCCTATTGGAAAATGAAACAAATGACTAAACTTACGAGTAACCTTCATGTTTAGTTTTGTTTTCCTCTTAGGTTTAAAGTGTCTGCAGACGTTGCTGTTCTCAATCCTGATTGGTCTCGAGGTGTGAAGTTCAGCTCTCTATAAGCACACGGCTCGGACAGTAGTAACAGTTTCTAACTGTGACCTCCTAAGATCAAAGCTGATACTGGCTGAAAGTTTGTGTTGTTGCGTGTAAAAACCAGATGCCTGTATTGCTGTCCTGCAGATTTCCGTTAATTCTTTTCTCAGGGGACGTTCATGTAGTTATTACTTTATAAACAGAAGAAGGACAGAAGAAGGAATGTAGCCGTCGGCGTATATGTGAGAGACACTAGAAATGTTGAGCATGCAGTGTGTTTCCCAATTTCCCGTTTATTTCGGCCTTATCGCTTGCATTCTCTCACCCGTCTGAGGCGGATTTCCTGCCAACGTGTTTCGCACAAAACAGGAACTTACTGAGACTGAAGTATACTCTAGAGGGGTGTGTTAAGGTGCAATTTCCTGTGGCGCCTTAGTACTGTATATGAGCAATGAATGAGTAAACTCCTTATTAAGAAAGCTGAGCCTTTTCTGGCATACCACTAGGATTAATCACTTTTATAAGAAAAAAAAACAAAAAAAAAAACCTAAAGTAAAATGAATTATTAAAAGTCACCTTTAGAAAAGGTATCAATGCCCAGGCATAGTGAGGCCAGACTATTTGGAGATACACAGGCCACCCAAGGGTACATTAATCAATACGCTGTTTTTGTGCACCCTTTCAGAACTGAACACTGTGTTATTTTTCACTGTACACAGTTAAAAGCGTGCTTTTAGTATAGTTTGCTTCTGTGATGAATGCACACTGAAGAGTGCCTTGACATTGATGAGGCCATAGCACATGATTGATGTAGAAGGATAAAGGTGATCATGCAGATGAACTTTGGATAGATTTGCATTAATTATTCAGGCATCCGAACCATGAATAGCATAAATATGACTTTTATGGATTCCTGTATATGGAGGTCTTGCAACTGTCCAGCTGATTTGTTGTCATTTGTATTGGTTGTGCGTGTGCTAGTGATGACTTGCACTGCTGATTTCATTCTCACAGTGACTGGTGGTGCACTCGAGAGAACCTGTTTTTTTTTTTTTCTTCAAATTCTTGTAAAATATCACTATTATTGTTGTTCATAATATCCCTCTATATAAGGTATAAAATTCTTCAGAGAGTCCTTATTGCCTAAAGCGAAATCCATTCTTTTTAGCAGAGTCTGTGTTGATTTTGCACGCTCGATGTACAATATAAAGGATGAATAAATAGTGATGATGATGTCTACATTACCAGAATTTATCCTTTTTCAGTTTAATCTTGGCTAATATTGAGTCTTGTTAAACAGTGTGTATGTGCAATGGATCATCAAAAATGTGATATGCAAAAGATTTTTTTGTGATTTATTTCAACAAGTGAATCTCTCATATCAAGTAAAATATTGAAAAAGATTTTTTTTAATGTACAGGGTTGTTGCTTAAAGCTCATGAAAATAACAAAATCAAGTATCTCAAAATATAAGAATATTTATTAAGATCAAACACAATTTATAATACAGACATGTCCAACTTCTTAAAGGTATATTCATTTATTGGTCAAGGCTGCTTTAGCATCAATTAGTGCATCAAAGCAGCATGGCATGGAGGCAATCAGCCATAGAGTCTCTATCGGGTTCAGGTCAGGTGAATTGGCTGGCCAATTAAGCACAGTAAAATCATGGTCATCAAACCAGTTAGTGGTAGCTCTTGCACTGTGGGGAAAGTGCCAAGTCCTGCTGGAAAAATAAATTAGCATCTCCTTAAAGCTTGCCAGCAGACAGAAGCATGAAGTGACCTAAAATCTCTTGGTAGATGCCTGCCTCCTCTTGACTTTGGACTTGATAAACCACAGTGGACCAACACAGCGTCTGACATGGCACCCCAAATCATCGCTGACTGTGGAAACCTCACACTGGACTTGAGGAAATTTGGATTCTCAGCCTTTCCACTCTTCCTCCAAACTCCGGGGCCTTAATTTCCAAATGAAAATTTCCTGTCATCTAAAAACATCGATTTGGACCACTGAGCAACAATTCAGTACTTTTTCTTTTAAGCCTGTTTTTTTAAAAACTTTTTCTTCTCACATTGTCTCTAGTCCAAGAATGGATTGATGGTAGGAATGCAACATTAGCAATGCAGTATAGCCCATTTCCTGAAGATATCTCCAGCCTCACTCCACTCTTTGTGAAGCTCTCCAAAGTTCTAAAATCGGCTTTGCCAATCTTTTTAGCCTGCAGTCATCACTGCTTATCCACCTTTTCCTACCACACTTTCTCTTCCAGGTAACTTTGAATATTCCTCAATATAGAACTCCACAAAGACCTTTCAGCAATGACCTTCTGAGTTTTACCCTCCTTGTGAAGAATGTCAGTGATCATGTTCTGGACAACTGGCAAGTCAGCAGTCTTCCCCATCAATGTACTGAACTAGACCGAGAGATGTATGCTGTATGAATAGTAAAATACTTAAACTCGAAATAAAATATTCTAATAGCTTGAGATACTGAATTTTTTTTTCAGCAATTATTAGCCATAACGATAAACAATGAAAACAAAATAGACTTGTAATTAAACTAGAATATATGAAAGTTAACTTTATTGATATGCACTGTGTATATCCAGTGTATGTCTATATCCTATGTGTGTGTGTGTGTGTGTGTGTGTGTGTGTGTGTGTGTGTGTGTGTGAAATATGTTTTTTATATATGTTAATCATGTCTGCATTATTAAGTACAAAACCATTCAATATTTTCAAACATAACTTTAAAAATAATTAATAAATAACATCACAGAAGTAGCATATTACATGTTTTCAGCTGGAACCGAAAAAAATCTAACATAGGCTCGGATGTTTCTTTGTATTCTCCAGCACACTCAGTAAAACCTCCAGTTATTGTACTTATAAAACTGGACATATTGATATTTTCAACCAGAGTTTTCACACCAGATATTGACTGTGTTTATTTTTATTACTCTTTAGTGCTCTTTATAGAGGTTTCTTTAATGTAGAAATGTTTTCAAAGCCTTCTTTGCTTATGGCATTGTTGTTGTTGTTGTTGTTTTGTATATGCCAAAGACTTGCACAGTACAAGTAAAACAGCTGTTAGGTTTTACTGAGTGTTCTGGAGAACTTTTTCGCACTTAATCCTTTCTATTGTCATGCAAGACCTCATAAAACCTCATACAAGACCTCTACAACGCTGTGTTATTTAGTCAATTATGCAATTTAATCAATTTGTGGGATCAGCTTTTGGTTCCGAATCAATTTACACTTTTAAAATTATTTAGGCTTTTTTTTTTTCACAAACAAGTAATTTGCAAATGTTGAATGGTCATGAATAGGCTAATTCCATAAAATGCACTACAGCTTTTGCAGAAAATGCAAACCGCTTATAATATTTTTAGTATCACTGCTTCTTCTTTTGAGTTTATGGTTAGGTGATACATTACTGCCACCTACTGGACTGGAGTGTAGAGCAGGAAATTGACAGGAATAAAAGATTATTGCTTTTAAAGAGACATGCCTTTTAATTGATTAACAACACACATTGCATAGCATTTCGATTTTTATTATTATTAACGTTTTTGGTAGTTTTTACTACATTAAAACCTGTAAGTAATATAGCTACTTGAGACAAATCGAACTATAAACATTAGTGCTAATGAAACATCTAGGCTATTTAGAGTCAAGAGGCAGCAACCAGTCAGAGTAAGGGTGAACTAGGTCCTCTTGATTGTGTAAAGCTGCTTTGCGACGATGACGATTGTTAAAAGCGCTATACAAATAAAATTGAATTGAATTGAATAAGGGTGCTAATACGAGAGCTGTTCAAGTCAAACTGGGATTTTTAAATGCACAGAATAAAGAAGCCCAGTTATGAGAGTTAAAAGTAGATTTATTTCTATATGTAATCCCATGCCATCAAAGTAGAACGTTTTCGCAGTACACCGGAGCCATGATCAGGCTGCCTCCTTCGCATCTGAAACACTGGCCTCCCAGGAACTCCTTTAATGGCCCAAACATGTGGAAATGGAGATGTGGCAATAACTTGCAGCCGAGTTCCTGTAAGATGCAAGAGGTGTTGGTAAATGATTGTGTCTACAGATGCAACAGACAGATATGTTTTTTTTTTTTGCAAGTTGTTGACACATTATTTGTCATTTTTCACTGATTGTTCATGGGAACGACTGCAGTGGACTCAGAGCCACCTCGGCCTAGATTGTCATTTATGAATGATGCAAAGGTTTTAAAGAAGGCCATACATCCAAGTTCACAAGAAAGGTCCTCACAAGTTCCAGTATTTTTTTTTTTTTTACTACCCCCGTACTTTACAGAGAAAGAGGTTGTCCAACAGTTGGACAGACAGATATACTGAATTGCTAGTTTTGCCATAATGCTCCAGCATTTCCAGCATTTATTTAAATTTTTTTATAAAGTGAACTTTCTTTGTAGATAACATCAATAAACCAGCAGATGTAAATCCAGTAAACTCTCTGGACAACCTTGCAGGCTCATATGCTTGTGGAGCACACAGGAAGAGGAAGCTGACTCCGGTTGCTATAGCAACCCCTCCCCCCACCCTAATCAGGTGTTTATGAAGCCATGACTTCTCTCTCTCCTGGTCTTTCACTCTAGGTTTAAATACCCAGGCTCTCCACCGTCAGACGTTTAGTAGGTCTAACGTAAAACACACCTACAGTACTAGCATCATTTTCCTTAATATACTCTAAGTCTCCGTCTTTCAAGCATCAGTGGTGGTGATCGTATTTATGACATATAATATAGAGTATGAATGAGACCCTCCGCCTGGTGGTTTTATGTGTCTTAAGATTGCAATCATGTGTAAATTAGGTCATGTTAAAAGGTTTCCAAGCACCTTATTCACGATGCATTTAAAACAGATTTCAAGCTGATCGCTTAAACCACTTCTGAGACACATTTAGGCCAGATCGACGCACCTACAGAGAGAGGCGCAGCGTAAAATGTGATTGATGCACCCAGCATTAACATTCAATTTAGGTAGAGGAAGATTGTGCCTATTAAATATGCTCTGCATGAGGCTCGTATTGCAATTTCAAAGCTGTTGTGAAATGGTGGAAATAGTCATATATAGAGCTGTTAAAAGAAAGAAAAGGAAAGGTAAATTAGGATTAGAGCATTAATATAACTGATATGACAAGTAATTCTATCCTAGTGAAAAGACCGCTGTGTTTAGAATTAGCATGTCACGTAATATAAAAATGTAATTGTTACTATTATACACTTTTATAGTTGACTGTTATGGCTATAATATGACCAGATCTTGAGTGATGAAATCTTCTTATTGGCCAAACAGTATTAAAGCACTCTCTGAATATTTCTTTTACCAAGGTAACAGGCATATAAGTAATGTAAATCTATGCAAATTATACAAAAAATATCCCGCTGTCCATCCATCCGTTATTTATACCGCATATGCACGGTCGCTGAGAGCCTGGAGTCTATCCCAGGAAACGTGGGGCACCAGACAGAGTACACCCTCGATGGGCAATATGGAAAAGCTAGTCAACATATACCTCAGACTGTTGGAGGTAACCAGGGTACTTGGAGGAAACCCACCAAGTAGTACAAAGAGAAAATGCTAACTGCAGACACACCCGAGATGAGACCTCTGTGCTGCCTACAGTAGAACAGTTCATTTGCACAACATGATACAAATGTTATGAATTAAGTTGCATGAAATTAATAGCACACACAAATTCCAGCTTTTCATATTTCCTATTACTTGTTGATTGTCTGATCTAAATCTTTGATTTGGCACAGGTTTTAAATGGACACTTCAGGGTTTTTTTTTTTTAAGTCTGTCTTAAATTTAAATTTCCCCAGAACTTTTCATATGGCTAACTTGCAGAACTTGCCAGGAAATAAACGGGTTATATTTGTATTAAATCTCATGTAATTTTGAAAGTGAGAATGCAGAAGCTTCATATGAGTCTCAGCTGAGCTTTGGAATGCATTTTTGCATGGAACGACGGTTGTGGAAATTGCAACCGATTACGTAAAGTATACTCGCGTTCTGGGCGACAAAGTTCACTATATAACGACAAAGACCTCGATTTTAATTTAAGACTTGAAAGAATCTTGAACTATCCCTTTAAGCCTGATGCCCTTTCTGATACGACCTTCCCTACTTTATCCAAGCTTGGGACAATCACTGAGAGTGCATCCCTTTGGCTGAGGATGCCCCTTATGGAATCAAACCCTGGATTTATGTGAATAAAGAACAGACATACTTCCAATGTATTACGCAGAAAGCTTGGCACTCAATTACACCCAGCTTTGTTAATCGATTCACACTTTATTAGTGATGCTTTAGATTTCGTTCGCAGTTTAGACAGATGCTGTTCTCAAACAATATCTACATACTATACATGTGTCGGTTGTGAATTCTAGGTTAAAGGAGACTCAACTTTGTGGTGTCTTCATAGTCAGCTTCATCACATGGCTTAAACCTACAGAGCTACGAAAGCAGCTAATTAATTATTGCCTCAGCATGCTGTCGACTGAGGACTTCAGTCACACCAGTATGGTACGAGTGAAAGGGCAGACATTAACTGATTGTACAGCCCCCCCTCCACTTTCTGTTAAGCCATGTGTCAAGAGCCTTGTCCAGACTGCTTATTTAGGCTGCATAGAGTGGAAGAAAAATAAAAGACGTAAGCTCAGCTGACGCGAGACTCTGAAAAGAGCCTTCTCTCTTTCTCTCCGTCCCGTCCCAGAACGCCTCCACCCATCCTCGCCTGCACACACCTTGGAATCACATGCAGCAGAAAGAGAATGCCGCCTTGTTTTCAGCTAAAGGGTGGAGGGATCAGGAGAGAGAAAATCATTGTGTGTGTGTGTTTGTGTGTATGAGATTTCTCTGTATGTTCAAGCAGGACATTCTGACACATACCACGTGTATGACGTACTAGAGCTGATCTGAGCTCCCAAGGACAGGAAGAGACTTAACATTGCAAGCTGAATGCGAGAAAGAGGCATTTAAATGACCCTGACATTAAAATGTTTTAATGTTATGGCCATTAATAACGTACTATATAAAATATATATACCTTGTAGTGTTTCCCATTCCCTGGATCAACATTTATATCCTATTTCCTCGGTAATTACCTGCTTTACGCTAATCCTAACCTAGCCTTGCTGTCTCTCCAGGGTCTAGATTTATTAGTAAGGTCTACCTACTTTTTCAGGCCATTTGCCTGACATAGTAATAATTTTAAATTGTCATTAAATACGAGGGACGTTCAAGTCAAACCAGGACTTGGGATGACGTTTTTTATGAATGAAAGCGTAAAAACATTAATTCAGTTCAGTAAAATTTTATTTGTATAGCGCTTTTAACAATTGACATTGTCGCGAAGCAGCTTTACATAATCAAAAGATTTATCTTTTAAGTTTGTATGAAATGTGAACGTGTATGAATCAAAATGATAAGATTGTCCCTGATGAGTAAGCCGAGGACGACGGTAACAGTGGCAAGGAAAAACTCCCCGAGATGGCAGTAGGAAGAAACCTTGAGAGGAACCAGACTCAACAGAGAACCCATCCTCATTTGGTTGATAACGGATAGCAGGGATTGATCTTCATTCATGCTGTGTGAGACTGGAAGTTCAGTATAACAGGAGATGTGTTTAAGTTAATATGGATTCCAGTTCGTTATCGGAGGCTCATTAGACAGGTACAGTGCGGTGATGAGACTCTTAGCCACAGAAAAACATTTGAATGGTGCAAACGTTTTAAAGAAGCTCGTACGTTTTTGAATGACCGCCTCGGCCGAGTGGAATGCCTGATCCTTGAAAATCGACAGGTTTTTCAAGGTTCAGATGGTTTTTCATTTAGTAGTCGAATTAATTGTTTTATTTATTAGATGTGTAGTTATTGCCACATCCAACATACTGTACAGTCCTGACCTCACTCCAAGCCATTTTATTATTCAAACTTCTTACCTTGATGGTATCCAAGCACTAGTGAAACACTGGGATAAGTGCATTAGTGTAGCAGAGGATTATATAGAGAACCTAGAGAGCGAAAATTTCTGAAGAAATTTTAAGTGTGCCTCTGCGACGGCCCGGTCACTGCTAATGTGCGTGGATAACATCCAGTGCGTGGTGGAGCCCTCCGTTGCATCATAGTCACAGCCGTGATGTCACAGCAGAGGCCGGCCCCAATGTTAAGTCTATGGGACTTTTCGGGGCGGGATTTTTGGGGATACTGGGAGCTCCACGCGACGACCCCCCACCAAAAGTCATAGCACACCATTCCCGAGTGAGCCGCACGGAACGGTGTAACAAACGTGTTGGTCGTCTCGAAACTGCGGGACGAGAAACGGTCCAAAGTTTTAGGTATATAATAAACTGATTGCGCAATCATTTCTAGGGGAGAAGAGTAATAAGCATGCGCCGGCACACTTAATTAAGGTAGTTTATGCTCTCATCACTGTGTTCTGTCAGTCTGGACAATCAGAAGTCCCAGTTTGACTCAAACACCCCGCATATAGTATTTTCAACAAACATTTCCTGATCTAACAATCTAAAGATGTGAGAAACACATGTAAGCTTGTGGCTCGAAAAGTGTACAAGAGATATCAGACACTCTGCCCACAACCACGATGCATCTGAACCTGAAACTACTGTTACATCAGCGTTTATTACAGAGACGTTCACGTTACATATAGTTACGTATAGTGAGAATGGACTGAAAAGCATTCTCAGACTTAATGCTTGTGAGTTAAAATAAAAGCCAGGACAGATCCAGAGGTTTGACGCTGTGTTTCTGGAAGGATTTACGTTGCGTTGTTTGGCGCTTGACTTTAATCGATGTAAAAATGTATTTGATGTTCTGAACATCTATTCAGAGATTTATTGTGTTGTCATGATTAATCATTGCGATTAGGAGTGCTTGAGAGAGAGAGAGAGAGAGAGAGAGAGAGAGAGAGAGAGAGAGAGACTGCTGTAGTAGAGCTGGGAATGTGGCAGGTGGGTACGACATAACTGTGTCATGTTTGTGCAGGGTGAGTGTATGCGCTGTTTACTCCATACTGTTTCTATCTGTCTGCCTGCGTCAGACTGGCTGGGGTTCTCTACCGAATACTATGAAGCAGAAATCCTCACTTGTTTGACCATATGTCAGCTAGAGAAAGGGGCTCCGCACTGTAATTGTGCTTCTCACTTTCCCATATGGAAACACGCATAAAACCCCCCTCACTACCGCAGGCGTATGTCACAAATTTCAGAATGATCTAGCACAGTGTGGTGGGTGTTTGTGTGTCTAATGATGTAACTCTTCTGACATTGCTATTGTCTGGCGATGTCGCTGCTCTTTGGTATTTGATAGCTCTTTGATTTGTGATAAATGGCGTTTAATGACAGGGTCATGAGAACACGCACATGGCCCCATGGCCACACTGTGTCTCCTCTTGCCGAGCACAGGATTCATGCCGAGAGTCTGAATAGCTGAGTGGATCAGCCAATTAACGGCGCTTTTGTTGCTCTCGTTTGTGTCGTCGCAGGCTCTGCAGAAGCTGGCCAATCAGTATCTGAAGAGGGACTGGCCTGGAATCAAACCAGACGATCAGAGAAACGACTACAGGTGAACGACTACACACACACACTCACACATGATCTTCATTCTCCATTCTCCGACATTAAACATGCTGTAATAATGAAGTGATTCAGATGAAACACAGATAATTTTCCCCCCTCAAGCCAGATACAGTGGAAGATCATCCAAGATGGTTTTTCATTTATGAGTTTAATGTATATTACAAGTAGGATAGCTCTACCCTTTATTTAATCATCATGCAAAAAGCTTGGCTAAATCTTACTCTCGCTTCTAGCCATGCTGAATTTAATCACAGCTTTAAGTCTAGGTCAGGATTTCTGCTGCACGATGTTGCAACAATGCCTCAGTGTTGCCATCAAGGTAATATCTTCAGGTATGCCAAAAGCCAGTGCACGCGATTGAAAAATTTCAATGTGCACAAGGAAATGTCTGGCAAGTGCGAATCAAATCTCAGAAATTAGAATTCCATTAATTACGCATCTATTGTAGTTGCACTCTTTAACCACCAGAGGTCTAAATCTGTGCAGGTCCCATGGTTAATACCTGTTGGTCATATTGCCACCGCTTTTTATGGAGAACCTGCACAATTCCTAGTTTTTTTTTTTTTTTTTTTCCTCTTCAGTAACTTTGAAATGACTCTAGCGGTGTCTCAGCGATGGTACGATCGATATCCTTTGACCAAAAAGGAAGTTAAAAGAAATCAGTCATTTTAGCCGACTTTGGAGCTCTGTTTACAGTTAGGATGCCTCAGGTGCTGCTATGGAGCTCAATATGTTTTACGCGATTATCCAATAAAATTTTTATGGGAATTCTTTAATTTTTTTAAAGGTTTTTAATAAATTCTGACTTGAAAAACGAACAAGTCTTGGTTTACGAGTACCGTGTATCTTGTATTAATTATCCAATAACATTTTTATGGGAATTTCTTTCATTTTAATTTTTTGTATTTGGTTTGTTGTGGTACAGTTGTTTGTAATAGTAAAGCTCTGTTTATAGCCATTTTTCATTTACTTAGTTTTTTTTAGTGCACTGTTCAGACTTTTTAGTCATAATTTGCCTTTTGAATTTTTAATGAATAAATGGAATTGTGAAGTCAGTATCATGAATAGAACCGGATCATGACCAGAGTGTATCATGACACCCCTACAGTACATGGTCATCTTTGAGGACGGATTTAGTGAAGACAGAACTAGTGAGTGATCTACAGGAAGAAAAATATTCAACATTTATTAGCCTTTTTTTTTTTTGTTCAGATGTTTTTCAGACCCTAGTAAAATAAAATGTACAATAGAATTTGATGGGTTGTGTATACTATTGTATACTATGTACTGTTCTGAACACGCCACTTGATACTAGTGACCCAAGTACACTGTACCCATTCTATACTGTGAAAAATTGTTAAGAGTTAGCTGTAGTTAGAAAAATGTAAAGAATAACATGATTTATACATTTCAAGAATTTTCTACTTGTCTCGCCGTTGTAATGTTCCTCTGGTATCCTGATACGTCTTGTTACGTGTGGCTTGTTGCCCGAATTCGGTCTTGGTAGGGAATGTTGAAATGCTTTGCAGACTGACACTTCCTCTGCTGCAGGAATGTGTACGGGGTGTGGAGGGCGTATCTGGAGGGCACAGTGGAAGTGAACCAGACTCGACTCTACATTTGCGATAACTACAAGAACGAGATCTCGGACCCTGCCAAAACCGTACGCCTTTACAAAGAGCAGCAACTCAAGAAGGTACAGCTCTCATTCTCAGGGAGTTTACATTTGAGGTTATTCCTTTAGGGCAGTGTTTCTCAATTATTTTCTGTCATGCCCCCCTAGGACTAAGAAAAAATTTTCGCGCCCCCCCGGGCGACTTTAAATAGTTTAGTGACGGCGCGCGAG
>JAQMYG010000037.1:22924500-22937304 GCA_030014215.1 Clariallabes teugelsi
TGCAACAGTGCGCTAAGTCTATACTGAAAGAACGTGCACCCTTTCCATTGCATGCATTAGATTGAAATATCCAGCATGATAACGTCGGGACGTGATGGAGAGCAGGGTTGGCAGAGATCTGATGTGCGTGTGTCTGTGTCAGAATATGAACTTCTGGACACTGTACTAAGCCTAGACGCATCACTGTCTCAAATTGAGTATGTCTGTATATATCTTTGTACACACAGACCATGATTTTCTGAAGGTTTGCTTAAAAAAACGTGATAACACCCATCTAAATGTGTAAGCTTATTGATCTCCAGGCTTTACTGACTACATAATGAGCCTTTAAATGAACAAAACAGCACATCTTGTCCGATTTCGCACCGTTGCCTTTATAAATAAGCAATTTGAATTAAGTTACAAAATGGTGTCTATGCTAATAGATCAGTTTAGCGCTTGCAGCGTGAGTTACGACAGATTATTTTGAAACCACAAATTATATTAGCAAAAAGTCCAGTTGAGCCAAAAGGAAAGATTTTAATCACAGCACAGATTGTAATAATGAGAACTTTATTAAGAAAATATCGCAAAAAAACAAAGTCTCAAACTTACGACTTATTATTCCAGCAGCAAAGTTAGTTTCATTACACTTTCACAGCTTCAGTACAGAAAGCGTTTAAATAGATTTGACGAGGTGTTTATTTTTTATAGATTGGAGACGTGGCCAGACCACCCTACACAGTTCTCGTTCATTTGTCTTGGATTGACTTGAGTCCCATTTGATCCATCTGTCGGATCATGTCATTGGTCTCCATGGCTTGAAGGGAGCGTTCCGTTCCATGCTTTGGGTTACCAGGCAACATTCAGTGCTCGCTACTCTCAGCTGTTCACACATTGGCAGGCAGCACAGCATATTGTGTTGAAGTGAACTATTTGCAACAATTGTTTAGTATTATAATAAAATTTAAAAAATAATAATAATAATAATAATTTATTCTTTTATAAAATGGTGATACTTATAGAATCGCAATACGGAACAAATCAGCACCTGGGTATCACGATAATATGATATCGTCTGGTCCCTGGTGATTCCCATCCCTAGTACTGTATATAACACCGTACACCAACAGCCAAAGGTTTTTGTACATGTTTTTGAGTAGTAATAAAATCAGAAAACCTAAATCCTAGTGGAACTTGCTTACTAATAGACAGTAATGAGATGAGTAGTGAGTAAAGAGCCTGATTGCTTTATAAAGCCTGTTAAGAGTTTAGATGAGACTCCTCGATAGAGCTTGTATTAACTATAGCATAAATATGTGGTGTGCCTGATTATGTTCATAATGTTCATAATTGCTGCCTTTCCTGATTACGTTAGCATTAGTTTATTTCAGTCACACAGTCACTTCACTTTTATGTCTACAGTGTGTCTGTAGAATACAAATCAGTAAAGCGTCTCGCCAAAAAGTGTTCTTTTAACTGAGGAGATTCACAAAGCTCACACTATGAAAAACACAACCGAATAAAGAAATCATTTAAAGTGTGTCAGGTGTCTTCAGGATTATCTGATGTGCTCAGCGTTTGTTGCTTTCTGTGTCCTTTGATTAATGTTAGGTTTTCGGATGCTGTTAAATTTTTCAACGTTGTTTGTATTGATTCACATCCAGACATAGATATTTAATATCTTACAGTTTGGAATACACTGGGTTTCTGGGTTGGGTTTCTGATCTCTGAGAGTGTCTAAGTGTGAGGTTTCCGATGATCTGCACTTAAGTTATTATGCTGGGAAGCATGTATGGGAATGAGAGGAGAGCCTGGGTGCGACGAAGAGATTGACAGGATGAACTGAAGATAATAGACCATATTCTATTCTATTAAATACTGTCCTGCGTAGTGGTCTGGAGAAAGACATAGATTTTCTTTTTTTTTTTTTCTTTTTTTTTTTTGCTGTCACTGAATGATGATGTATAATAAAATGGTTTTAATTAGGCTGGGTTTTGTTCTTGCATTAGCTGTCTGCCTGCAAAGATCATGTCGGGTAAGGTGTCAGTTTAACAAATGCACTGGTAGAAACAGTCTGTAAGGCTACACATTTGAAAAAATGTTCCATCCTTATGATTTGGTGAAGCTGTGTGGAAGAGCAAAATGAACGTAAGCGTTCCCGAATACACAAGTTTGTAATCTCATAACTAGAGACAAAGGCTCGGGTA
Source organism: Clariallabes teugelsi (assembly GCA_030014215.1). Classification (NCBI taxonomy): domain Eukaryota; kingdom Metazoa; phylum Chordata; class Actinopteri; order Siluriformes; family Clariidae; genus Clariallabes; species Clariallabes teugelsi. Next base: position 22,926,690 of record JAQMYG010000037.1, read on the forward strand.
TAAATATCGTACTGTACTTTTACCTCAGGCGATGAGACACAGACTGATGTGGATGATGCTGGAATCAAAGCGAATAAATCATTATTTATTTTCTATATTTTCATTTTTAACGCTTATTCTGTTTATTCTGTCTGAGACGTATGAAAAAGAGAAACATTATTTCAGGACAGTCTATAGTCTGCTATTGTCCCGCCCAGTCCTGGACGGCAAAAGGGGACATTACTTACTGAATGCTAGGGCAAAATCCCACATACAAAGTCACGGTAGCTCTTTCATCAAGAAAACACGTCTGCTAACGTTATGTCATCATAAATAACACTTTACCTCCTCTTTTAGTAATTCCTTATAGTTGGTCCAAATTGTCACGGAACTATCCATGTGGTGTTTTGAGCTACAGAGTTAACTAGCTTCTAACACAATCCCAAATCCATCTCTAACCCCTGAACAAGGAAACTACTTGGTGTGTGAAACAAGTTATTCTACACCCTACATAGCGCACTTGCTTTCCGTTTTATGCTATTCAGGATTTAAACACATAACAGTTAGATAGTCAGTAATTAGAAACCTTGAGAAGACAATATTAGTTAACATTACCGGCACATCGTTTTATGAAGCATAAAGCACAGCAAATTCCACAACATCGTCTCATTGCAACAGAAGCGCTGAATAAGATAAAATTAGTTATCATGCTAGTAATAACTAGTTAACAGGCTAGTAAACACCACCGAGTACAGGAGAAATCACATTTGTATACTGTCTGAGGTACCCACGTTATAATAATTGAAACTTCTGCAAATGAATATCCTCATTATCTTCTTCATCCACTTTTTCACAGTTGTTTCTCTTTTGAATATGTCCACCACAAACTGAAAATAATCAGCAGAAAAGAACCCATTAGTGTTGCTAGGTTACTCTTTTATCCGTGTGACTCTTCTACCTTTGATCAGGAGTCCTTCTGTTATTCCTTTGGTTCTGAAATACAACTCAAACATAATTATCAGCGAAAAAATAGACTTTTACTTTTCGGTATTTGTGTGTACACTGAATAAAAGTGTGTTAAACATTTGTTTAATGTTTAACACTGATGATGTTAAATACAGAGATGATTTACAACTTGAGTGCAATGATTGTTCTGGGTTCATTTTGATTTGACTTCTGACTACAAATGACCCCCAGAGAAAATTTCGAAGCCATTTTAATTGCAGAAAATAAAAAAATAAAAAATTCATATAAGGAACAGTGCCTATGGATGAAGATTTATGTCCTACCCTGGATAATAGCGACACATCCAAGCAGAGCGACTTTGCACTCTATTTATCTTTCTTATCTTAATGACAGCGTTGTTTTTTTGCCAGTTTTGCTGCTTTGTACTCTACATCCGACCCAAGATGGCTTTACAACTAACAACAGAAGACCAAATAGAAACAGACCTAACACCACTAGAGTTTTTTTTTTTTTTTTTTTTTTTTTTTGCTTGGGATCATCTGGAGTCATCTGCCTTGTCTGATTTAAAACACTGATGCTTGCTTGCAAGGCCAAAAACAGACTATTTATCACACCCTGCACTGCACCATGCTTCCTCTAATCCTCTAGCACAGCCTGACTGGTCCCACCATCTCTAAGAATACAAGGAAAGCATGCATTGAGACTCTCTTCTGTTCTTCTGTACCTTGGTGATGGAACAAACTTCTTGTAAATGTCCAAACAGCGAGGTCACTGGCAGTGTTCACACAACGTCTAAAGACCTACAATTTCCTTCACTACTTAAATGAACAATAAAAACTCCCAATGATGGTTAGTAACATAGTGAACCAGTATAAAGATCTTTTCATCGATAGAAACTTCAAGTCACTCTGGATAAGAGCGGCTCCTATATTCTGTAATGTAAAGGTAAATAATCTGCAGTAAGTAGTCTATCAGAATTGGTCCAGAACATTACAGTAGTACATCTCTGAATGTCACATCATCATTTATGATACATTAAGAAACATTCTACGTTCTTGTATTCACTGTACACACCGTCACCGCAAATTCAGAGCCAGTCAATTAGAGCATTTGCATTAGGTGTGCAAAAATCATGCATAGTGGCCACTGTACAAGCTTCTGGAGGTAGTGTTATGATCTTTAGTTGCTTTGGTCAGGTGTAGGCTCTGCAACGTTATGTGGCAATAAAACGAAGTCAGCTGACGACCTGAATTAACTGAATGACCAGGATATTTAATCAATTGATTTTTCTTTTCTAACGGCACAGGCATATTCCAGGTCTCATATTCCTAAAGTAGGTCAATTGAAATCTTTACGTATGATCTTTTATATTTTGTCAGGTAGTGTATATAACGTCTACTGTACTAATGCAGTTGCAAACCTAGTTTTGTTGTACTTGAGCATTGGAAATAAAGATATTCTGTTCTATTGTACTTTGTTCTAAATAATCATTTCCCAGGCTGCCACACAAAAATCAGAAGATCGTAATCATAAGAAAGGCTCATGACTTCATTCGGTCTAAACAATCATTAAAATCATTAACAAACTATTCAGTTAAAACTGTTCTGTTTTAAAGCCATTCAATGATTACTTTCTACTTCTACATATACAGTATCTCTAAAGGTGGCCTAGCAAGCAGTCTGGAGAGATGGGAAACTCTGGCTAGTGTCTGGTATTGAAAACTTTAAAACAGGCAGCTAACACTGAACATTGCCGTTCCCAGTGGTTTTCAAGAACTCCCAGACATCACAGATATTCATGTGGTCTTGATGACACTCTGTCGCTCTCTCTCTTCTGCATGTTTGTCTGCTTTATTCCTGCATGTTAATTTTTTATCAGTAAATGAGCTTATTTGTTCTGGTTCATTGATGAAAAGAAAGTTTGAAGGATCTGCTTATGGAAGTAGCATGACCTTTTGGTTGGACAAAAAGAATTAAGTTCATGTGTATTAGCTAAATGCTAATATCTGTCACCATGGTAACCGGTGTGCATGTCTGTATTTGTGCGTCACAGAGCCGGCAACTGGAGTCGGAGACGGGCACCACGGAGGAGCACAGCCTTAACAAGGAGGCCAGGAAATGGGCGACTCGTGTAGCCCGAGAGCACAAAAACATCATCCACTATAAACGGGTAAGGCATACAGTGTACGCACAAACACAAAGGTTTATGAGTCACTTGTGTGTCTATATTATATCATTAAACAGTATTATTATGGAGAAGATTCTGTGCCAGATCAAAAAGCAGAAAAATGTGTTTACATTTGAAACGCCACATCTGCAAAGATAAACTCTGAGGGCATGGTTGGTGCTATGGCGATGCATATTGACCATCGGTGATGGGGTTTGTAATTGCAGACGTTGGAGGAGTGCGAGAGACAGGGGACTCCTCCCACAGAACAGAGCCGCAACGACCTCGAATTCAAAATAGAGGAGGCCAAAGAGCACATCCGTAAAGCTGAGGTAAGGATTAAGCGTGTTTGTGCCAGTGCATGTTTTTTCTGGAACTGGAAAAATTGTAGGTAGTGCTGCACAATTTACCGAAAAATAAAACATGATCACAATACATACATATAATATCAATTCTGAATGATGACAATTCACTAGCATGTATTTCCCTGCGTTCAGATCACACTGCATTCACGTGTTCACTTATTTTCTTGATGACATTCCCAGATTGCTATATCAGTCACACTCATTGGTCACACTCACAGTGTAAAAACACTACTCGGTCACTTCTCTTATCTTGCTTCGTCATTTACAGTGTACAAATATTAGTGTGAAGCAAAATAAGGAAAAGTTACTTTTTTATTAAACTTAAGTGCAATAAATGTTTTGGTTGAAAAAATGAGAATCCTGTGAAAGAATCGTGATTTCAATAACCATGGGGGGGAAAAAATTGTGTTTCACCTTTTAGTTAGAATCATGCAGCCCAATTTGTAGGTCCATAAACATTTTTAGATGCTTTTTAGATGCTTAAGTAACCGGAGAAGTGGTTGTGCTTTTGGTGTAGTTCTCATTTCTTTGCCATAGTTTTAGCTAGCTTGCTATTGAATGTGGATAACTATATGAAGTTAGATATTCACTGATAACATTTCAGTGATTGGCATAAAAGTTTACTTTGAAATCAGTTTTTAGTAACTAGACGGCTGAATTCTGCGTAATCTTGTCATTTCCAGTACTGTGTAAACATCTTGAGCCCCCAATTTCTTCGTATTTTTTGCCTCCAAAGAGCTAGACTTTTTACTTTAGTATTTTTAAAGTAGGCTTGAGGAGCAAGTTTTGAGCATCATGAAGTGAAAAAAATACATTACATTTCTTTTAAATTTATTATGAATGTAACTTGTTTCACCTATTAACTTGTATTAACTTTTAAACAGTTTCAAACATATAAAGAATGCACCAACCCACAGCTATAGTAGGTGTATAGGTGGTAAGTGGTTTAAGAATAGGAACAGCTCCATCTATTGCAAATTGTGCAAACAATTGTTCTTTGTTCTTTTACTTTGTAAGTAAGGGACATTTAAAGGATATATTGTTAAACATTGTCTGCACGATTTGCTACTGGTGATGGCGCAAGTACCAATTTTGCACAAGTCAGTGAACATTTCCTTCTCGAAGGAAAGAATAAAGTAAAGGATTTTTTTTTTTTAGACATTAAATACTACTGCACCAGGAGTCAACTAGTATTATTCCCTAATCTAAGTTTTTCCCCCTTTTTACAGAGGTCAAATCAACATGACTGTGCACTTGTATCAGAAATAAACTTTTATTTATTTTGTTTATTTGTTTAAAGGGAGCCAATCCCAGGAGGCTTAGGGCACGAGGCAGGGTACGCACTGGACAGGGTGCCAATCCATCGCAGGGCACGCACACACACATATACACACATATACACACAATCACACGCTCATTCACACACTACGGGCAATTTGGGAACGCCAGTTAGCCTAGAATGTTTTTAGACTGTGGGAGGAACCCGGAGTACCCGGAGGAAACCCACCAAGCACGGGGGGAGAACATGCAAACTCCATGCACAGAGATACAGGAATCGAACCCAGACCCTTGAGGTGCAAGGCGACAGTGCTAACCACTACACCACCATGCCGCCAAATTCAATTCAGTTTTATTTATACTGTATAGCACATTTAACAATAGTCATTGTCGCAAAGCAGCTTTCCCAAAAAAAGGGGGGGAAATGACTATGAAATGTGTGAGGAAATATGTATAAATCAAAATGATCAAATTGTTCCTGATAAGCAAATCAAGAAACTTGGGAACACGACAGCGGATACTCTGGACGGGGTGGCAATCCATCACAGGATTTAACTCGCTCGTCCGAGTTAATAAAGCCCGAACATAACGACGTCTAGTTGGGAATGATGTACTTCTGACCGTTGAATTATCACATATGATGCAACACTGAATTCTATTTTAAATAAAATTATTTCTGAAGTGATGCTTAAATCCTAAATACTTAAAGTCCTCAACAATGTGCTACCTGATCCATTACTTTGATTTAACCCAATTCATGTATAAAATCCTCCAGCAATAGTTACAGCTAGACTGTATTCACTCTGATCAAGCCGAATTTCTGAATTTGCGTATCGTACCTAATATTTATGTTCTCAGGATATTGTGCTACAGTTGAAGGGCACGTTCTAATAGAGCGCTCTTCATGAAGCACCATGAAATGACCTGCTTTAATGTTTCTCTTTCTTCAGCTAAAATAAGTTCTCGCTACCGATCTTCCATTAGGCTTTGATGAATATTTAATTGCCCCATTAGGAGCTAATGGATAACCGTTGGTGAGGAGAGGAATTAAAGAAGAAAGAAAAAGGGTCAGAATGAGAATATTAAGCTTTTGGGATTTTTTTTTTTTTTTTTTTTTTTTGCGACTCATAAAAACAGGACATTGTTGGCATTTGTCTGTCAAGACCTGACAGGAAGTGTACTTAGCATTAATTGTTAAAGAGTGATGCTTCTTTTTGAAAAATGATGACGAATGTTTGTGTGGCTTGTGTAGACGGAAAGTTCTGGAAGGTGATGGTGATTATTGTTTGCAAGCTTGTTGAAGTATTATTTTAATAATAGTGCTTTAAAGCGACTTGTCCTTTTTGTGTCCGCGCGTCCGTCCGTGCGTGCATGCGTGCGTGTGTATGTGTGTAATGATGTTCATTCTTTTTCTCCATCTACCAGACAGTAAAGCTCAAAGCAGAGGCTCGTCTGGACCTCCTGAGACAGGTCGGCGTTTCCGTGGATACGTGGCTGAAGAGCGCCATGAACCAAGTGATGGAGGAGCTGGAGAATGAGCGCTGGGCATCGTTGCCCACCCTTACTACCCATGATCCCTCGCTCTCAGTAAGAACCATTTTGATGACTTAATTATACTATATTTCCAAAATTCAGCAAGTTCCCTTTTCCTATTATGGCTCTCTGCAGGATAGAAACCATTGTACACTTTTTCTCCATCATCGCTCCAGATTGGACATGTTCAAATCATACTGTATTCACTTTGTGAGACATCGAAAACATTTCACTATCATGAGTACACCATGGATGTCTTTACAAGATTATACATCGTGATATCTTAGGATCATGACTTGTCCCTAACCACATACTTGATTTGCTACTGTATATACAGTAGGCCCGTTGTGGACGTGTCCCAAAACATTATCTACTAATCACTACTTATTAAAATCTAGCACAAAATAATTCCCATGATGCACCGTTCCATTTAAAAACAAGTCAATGTTATGTGTCTATATAATTATATAGTGTGTGTGATTAGGAGCTTGTCCACAGTGGTGGGTCATGGGGTTTGTCAAGTGTGTGTTTAGGCAGCCTATACAGTAATGTATAAGGTTTGATATGGGACACATGACCTTGCAGGGACTTGGAAGGTTGCTCACAACAGCATATCTGAATAAACACTGGGCACCCAAACACACACACGAGTGTAAGACAGATCAGCACTCACTGCTCACACACATGCACATAGAGGTGACACTAGCATTCAGACAGGCAGCCGGCTTTCCTTTCCGCTCTCAGATGCTGTAATGATTGATCAAGCTTTCCTGGCAACACCGAGCTGAAAGAATTGATACCACAGGTGACGAGAGAAGAATGCCGCTCTTTAGAAACGACAGGCTGAATGATGTTGCTTACCGATGTTTATGAGGCTTATTAAAGTGAGGAAACGTCAGTGTTTCCCACACACTGCTGCCATCTGCTGATTACATTATAATCGCAGGCGATGATCCGACACCACAGATCGTTACAATCTGAAGTTTCAGTCATATCCTGAGGCTCACGAGCTCGCCTGCAGTATAATGAGTGCAGGAACATAACTACCGTGTACCGATTTCAGGTTATTTCTCTAACACCTTAAAGAATCTTGTCATGAGGACACTTTACAGAAATCTGTCTCTAGACACCCACTCAGGTGAGACGAAAGCCTGAGGAGAAGATCATGGATCGTACCGTTACTTCCTCGTAACCCAATCTGAGAATGTTTTCTTTACCACTGTGACCCTTGGCTTGACTACTAAGAGTAACAGACTGGTTGATTGTCTGCTTTAAGACAATCTATATAAAGAAAGTAACCACCAGGTCAAATTTTATATCTTGTCTTGGATTCAGAGTTCTGTCTCAGGATTGTCCTTCCAGTTCATTTAGTATTCACCTCACATCAGCTTGCAGCACGTAGCAAGCAAGAGAGAGAGAGAGAGAGAAACAGAAAGACTAAGTAGAGAGAAAGAATACGTATAGTAGGGTATGTAAGGATGAGACATACACAGACACGTGAGCAGAGGACATACAGTATGGTAGAGGTCAATATTGTAAATAGGGGCTGCAAAAGAAAAAAGTCAGAACAATATACTTAGTAATATAGTGCTAGTCAAACTTAAATCATAAACATAATCAGAATTCATATCCAAGGTTATGGAACAGGTGAAAATAATCAATAAATCCATACTCATATAACCAAAATCAGGATAGACAGAGTTTGGACCACTATAACCCCAAAATCTGGTGTAGTTGTATAAGCTGTACTCTTAATTTTTTGCCACCTTATTGTTAAGATCTCTTTTATTGTTATAATTATTAATAGCAGTACCATCTAGTGGAATTGTACTAGGTAGAACTCACTGCATTCAGTCTGCACATTGTGTGTGCCACATTTTTTTTTTCATACTGAAGAGGCCAGTGTTAATCTTGTAGGGGAAAAAAAGCCTGCGGTTTAAACAGCCTGATAGACTTTTTTAATTAGTTTAATGATTTGCTTTCAAATGATACTTTTGTTCAGTATGTTTTGTTACTCCATGAAGGAAGCTATTTTTATTTTCACATGAAGGAAGCTATTTTTATGACGAGCAGTGCCCTTTAAATCGCTTTTTTGCATATTCATTCATTCCTCGTCCTGGTGGCATGTGTATGTAAATTCTGTACAGGGCAGACTGTAGGCTGTATCCTGTAGGCTCTGTCTGTTTCATGCATGACAGGAAAGATATTCCGATTTAAATGTTTTTATATCAACAATAGTGTGATTTCTCAAGCTGATATTCTAGCACAGATGCACAGGAACTGCTTGATTCACCCACTGAGCCTGATCAGGTCAGATCAGTTTTCCCAACCTAACTCTTTTACAAGCAGACGTTTGTATTTTAATGTCGCAGCGCTCCTGTAAAAGCATGAAAAAAAAAAAATCTGTCCTTTTGAAGGTCTGTCCTTCAGACTTGCTTTTTATCTTACCTATTTACCTGAGTGTTTTGGTCAGTGTGGGTGTGAACATGGTCACCTGATCAGCTGCAGTCCAGTAGCATGGCTAGTCAGGTGGGTGGGAGCTCGACTGCCAAGCAGAGTCCCAATGACAAATAAAGACGTGGCCTTGTCCTGTCAGTCATTTTCCAAAACTAAGCTAAGCTTCCAGTTCTTTTGACAGCAGTTGTGGAAACAGGATTATAGGACAGTGAAGTTTTTTTTCTTAACGAGCATGGTTATTGTGTTTTTGTAGACCACGGTGGACTTGGACCGAGACGAAGGCGAGGAACTGGAGGAGAACATGGAGCAATTCGACGATAGCAGTTCAAGTCCTTCAGGGACATTAAGGAACTACCCTCTCACCTGCAAAGTGCTCTATTCCTACAAGGTAACTCAATACACACACACACACACACACACATACACACGTGTGCTGCTATGTCCTGGATATTGTTCCAGTGCGGTTTTTAACACGCCCTTGTCGACTTTCCGTTTCACCCAGGGCTCAACTGCAGTTACAGTCGTATTGTAGGATTGATTTAAAAACCATTGCAGCTCAAACTAAATTTGTTAATCGACCCATTGTAGGGCTGCATGATAGAATTTCTGTAGATTGCAGGAGGTGTTCTCATCTCGCACAATTTCTCTTTCAGTACAGGAGAAAAGCTGTGTATGTGTTCACATAGGCAACTGAATTAGTTTCTTTGGGGGAGTCAAGTTTGGTTTTAGGTATTCAGATCCATCTGTACATCAGATCTATCATGTACATCATTGCTTTATGCTGCTATCTATTTTGCATGTCAGCTAATATAAAAAGAAATATATATATATAATTATGTAATTCTTTTAGTATGTAAGGATAATATAACACATAACACACTTAGCTCCGCATAACCCTTTCTGTCTTCCTTCTTTCTGTCTTACCTAGGCGTCTCAGCCAGACGAGCTGACTATTGATGAACACGAGGTGTTGGAGGTCATAGAGGATGGAGACATGGAAGACTGGGTTAAGGTAAACACCCTTCACATCATCAGAGACAAGTTGACGTGAGATACAGTTACTGTACCATCTTAGTTCTAAGAAACATCATCTGAGCATGCAGATTAATATGAACCTGTGATATTAATTATATTACACACTACTATCAGAACTGCTGTGATTGTATATTAAACAGTCAGAGCAGAGAATTCACTGTGATACTGTGAAATGACACTACATCAATCAAGTTAATTGATTACGTTACAGTTTGAGATTTGGTGGTCAGTATGTTTGCATCTGTGGTCTATGCAGGCGCGAAATAAGGCGGGCCATGTGGGCTATGTACCTGAAAAGTACTTGCAGTTCCCCTCCTCCAACAGCATACTGAGCATGCTCCAGTCACTCACAGCCTTGGACTCGCGCTCGCACACGTCAAGCAATTCCACCGACCCTGAGCTGGCCTCAGGCAGCATCAACGGTGACGCTAGTAGTAAGTGTCTATTGCACACACACACACACACACACACACACATTCCCATTGTTGTCTATTTTAAATGTGAATTACAATCGCAAAGAAAGTGTAAATATGATGGTCTTTATTGTTGCAGTATAAACAGTGAGTAGGAACTTCCAGAGAACAAATTTTAAAAAATGTCGAAAAAATCGAAAAAAAGAGTGACGTACAGTGGGGGAAATAAGTATTTGATCCCCTACAGATTTTCTAAGTTTGCCCACTTAGGTCTATAATTTTTATCATAAGTTTATGGTAAAGGATTGAGACAGAATATCAACCAAAGTTCCAGAAAAAGCACATAATACAAATGTTATGAATTAAGTTGCATTTCAATGAGGGAAATAAGTATTTGATCCCCAAGCAAAACATGACTTAGTA
>JAQMYG010000037.1:22948905-22966696 GCA_030014215.1 Clariallabes teugelsi
AATATAGAAATGAAATTGAACACTTCAATATTTCAAAATGGCAGAACAAAAGTCAGTCTCAGTCAAACTCAAATGTTTAAAAAAGGCACAAGTAAAAGATTTTTTTTTCCCTCAAAAAAAAGGTATTTTCAGTCTACAATGGACAAAAAAAAAAGAGTAACGGTAAGTGTCCGTTCAAATGTACTGGAGTAAAGAGTACATAAATTCAATAAAAAATGTAGTCGAGTAGAGAGTAAAAGTTGCTTATATTTTTGATATAAAATACAAGTACAAAGTAGCCAAAAAAAGACTTAAGTACAATAACGAAGTCCATTTACTCAAATACTTTACACCACTGGCCAAATGTATATGGACCCCTGACCATCACACACATAAAATTTTAGAATGTGGCTTTAGGGATTTGTACTCACTGAGTTACAAAAGCATTACTGCAGTTCTTACACATCATCAACCTTGACAAACTGTGTATTCATGGAGCTCATTTGTGCACAGGGGCATCGTCATTCTGGAACAGGTTTGGCAAAACCCACATATGTGTGTGATGGACAAGTGTCCACATACTGTAACTTTGCACATATATAGTTACTCTTTTATTATGGAAGGAGCAGTAATTCATCACCACTGCATGTATACCAGACTATAATACTGCAGTTCAGCAGTTTGATACACATCTGAATGATTTTCAGTTTCTGTGTCTGTAATTTTCAGGGCCTGGTGGGGGCACAATATGGTGCTTCATGTTTCCCAGAGCAGGTGGAGCTTTCTGAGTTCCTCACGGTGATGCGGGTTTGCCAGGAGATGGGATTCAGCTCTGAAGTCCTAGAGAAATGCTACAGAAGGGATGAGAACACAATACCCCCATCATACTGCCTGCTCAGTCAACATGAGCACCGTAAATATAAATCCCAGGTAAAAGTACAGAGTATTGTACAATGGTAGAGAGATGACGTGGTTCTTAGTTTTACCTTTAATCAGTTACTGATCAATTTCTTCATTTCTTTCCCTTTTGATGTCTCTAGCCAGGGCAAAAGATTGACAAGAATGGTTGGGATGATGTACTTGCAAAAGTAAGGGAGATCTTAAATCAGGTTATCCCTCAGTGTGTTCTAGAGGGCAGCATTGAGCAAGAAAATGCTCAGAAATATTTTAGATCAAGTAAGTATGTTTCCACAGCATTTTATTTTCCTAGATGGGTTTTTTATTACTTTGGAATGCAAGGATAGCTGAAAACTCTTTCATACTTTCAGGGCTTGAGAACGACCTCCGTTTTGCACTGGATGGCCAATCTGGTGCCGATATCAAAAGGGGTCTTTGTTATGTTTATAAAACTGAAAATAAGGCTGACCAGAGGAAGAAAAGAAATGAACCACATTCAGAGGACCAAGATCAATTGCTCCGACTGTCAAAGCTCTGTGATCATTTCCTACCAAACCTGGTTAGAACTCACCAGGCCCTGATATACACCAACACAAACCATGTGAGTGAGTGCGACGATAAACAGAGCTATGCTGAAGAGCTGTGCCACCAGCTTTATTCAGATCTTATAGGTCTGATAGACCAATCTGTTGTACAGGAGAGAGATCGAATCCATGATTCTTTCTCACAGCAAAGAAATCTTTGTCACATCCTTTCCACACGATACAGAATTGCCCGTCTAGAGGTCAACCACATAAAAGCTTACTTGGACCAAGACACAGAATTTCCATTTATACTAATTGGTGGGCCGTGTACAGGAAAAAGTGTACTTTTGGGCCACTGTGCAAGTCAGGTATTTTGATTTTCAGTTGTATTGTTTTAATTACTGTATATAGAATTTGTTCAGGTTGTGTGTATATACACTATAACTAATAATATAACTTTGTCTTTCAGATTCAAACATGGATGAAGGACCAGAACCCTGTGGTTATTACATACTTTGTAGATTTTAATAGCACTTTGAAGCAAATTCTCAGTTCTCTGTGCCAGCAACTTGCTTCATACCAACGTCAACAGAGCAACACCTGCCTCAAAGACACCTCTGAATTGAAAGAAACGTTCACCAACCTCCTAAACATTAATTCACACTCTGAAAATCATCTCATCCTCATTATAGATGGGCTTGACCAAATACCTGATACACACAGACCCTTGGACATAACCTGGCTTCCCAAGAAATTACCTTCTAATGTTAAGCTCCTAATCTCCTCTACACCAACAAAGTCTGGGTTTCTCTCTGCTATAAAGACACATTACCCAGAATCCTCACTGTTTTTTGACCTCCAGCCTGTAAATAGCAAGAGCTGCAACCAGATGCTGGCAAATCTCCTTTTGGCATGTAACAGAAAGATAACATCGGGTCAACAGATGTACATAAATCAAGCTTTTAAAAAATGTGATCTCCCATTGTATGTGGAACTTCTCTACAGTCAGGTCTGTGACTGGGGTTCAGATGTAGACATCACACCCGACATGGTGGTCCCAGGGGTTCACACAAATATTAGTCGTTTTTTTGACCACCTCGAGGAAAAACATGGAAAAGTAATAGTTGCCAAAAGCCTAGAATATCTTACCTTGTCTAGGTTTGGTTTGACAGAGGCTGAACTGACTGATGTTCTGTCTTGTGATGATGAGGTTCTACTATCATTCCTGCCAGCAATGGACAATGCAACATATAGATTAAGAGTCCCTGAGGTGGCAGTAGAGAGGTTACTGTTAGACCTGAGAGGGTTTCTGAAGTCACAAAACATATTAGGCAAGCAAACTCTGTTCTGGGTCAGCAGACACTTTATCTTAGTCATTAATAAGAGGTACCTGGGCTTAGCCCATCAACAGAAAATCCACTCTTTTATAGCAAGTTATTTCGGTGGACGGTGGGCATGCGGCATTGCTAAGCCATTGCTCATTGCTTCAAGTCCTAGCCAAAATGCCACACCAGTAAAGATTTATGCTGACAGGCAAGTTCCTGGTCAACCATGGACATTTCAGCCTGTTATGTCTAGTGTGACTATGTTCGGTTCAACTGAGTGTGCACATCCTAACCTAAGGAAATTGCAGGAACTGCCTTTCCACTTACTGAAGAGTGGAAATATTGAGGAGCTTGTTAGAGTGATGATGTCACAAGAGTTCCTTAATGCAATGTTCTGTCCAATGTTAGCAGATGACTTAATATTCTGGCTAGAAACGACATCTCAAATTGTGTTTTCTAGCGAACTCAGGCTCTTAATTTCGATACTAAAAAGTTCAGCCTGTTTGCTAAAAAAATGCCCTGCTGACCTGGATTTGGTAATGCAGTCCAAGCTCTTCCCCTTCTTCGATGTCCTTCCTAAATTAAAGGAATCTGTCAATCAGGCAGGACATGATGGTAGAATGGGAAGATTTGGGGTGAATATTGTGTTATGTCCCACACCGTCTGTGCCTGCCATGCACTGGGAACTGTCAGCAGCTGAAGTGTCACCAATTACAAAAGCAGGTGTATCTCAATCTGGCTGTGTGGTAATAATTCAGAGCAATGGATCTGCTTGGGTCTGGAATGGAAGTGATTCAGAAGGTTACAAAATCCCCCAGTTAGCTGAACTACAGTTTACAGATGTCAAATGTTCTGCAAATGTATTTATTCTCTCCACAGAGAGCGGCACCCTCTTATCATTGGACCTTAATGCTCCACTGTACCTCCAGCAACTTGAAATCAGACACACGGAACAAGCACCAAAGGGCATTGAGGGTGTATTGATGTCTAGTGGCAAGACATTTGTACTCTCAAAAGAAAGCAATTATGTCAGTGTGTTTGCTGAGGGAACAGAAATTGCTCTAATCCGCTGCTCCAATGTCATAACATGCATGTCTTCTAATGATGGTCACGTGATTTATTGCGGACAGAGCGAGGGTACTGTCAGTATATTTGACTCCCATAGTGGTATTTTTTTGGCCTCTTTTGTTTGTTCATTAGGCACGGCTTTGTGTGACCTCATCCTTCATAAGAACGAAGCAACAATAACATGTATTGACTGCTCAGGAAGCGTGTTTTTATGGGATCTCAAGGATATTTGCAAGCCTGTATTTATTACAGTGAGGCTGAGCTGCAACAAGAACGAGGTGTTAAATGTAGACCACGTAGAAAGTACTCTTCTCATCTGTAAAAGACAACAGCTTCAAATAATTCAAGGACATCTGCTAGCTGTTGAAGAGAATTTGAATGCACCTAGGGGTAAAACCTTTGTACAAGCAATTCTGGATAATGATGCACACTTCATCATTGCTTTGTTGGCAAACTGTCCATTTCTTTTGGTTTGGAATTGGGTCTCAGGTCAATGTTTGTTAAACCTTGACATTAGAAGTAGCCAAGCTTTCAAACTTGTAAAGTTTAGCGATTCTTACCTCACCGCAGTGGCAAGCACAGGCATCGTCAGTTGGGACATGGATCTCATTTCGGTAGCAGCCTCTACGCCGAAATCTGGTCAGAAAGTGGTGAAAGTCGTTGTAGAAACAGATGGGGAGCTCTTTTACACCACAGATGGGTCTGAGCTGGTGTGGAAATGGACAATGTTGGGTGGGGAAGTAAAGGGCCACTTCCTTCATCATGGCTCTGTAGAGAGCTTGACTCTTTCAGCAGACAATGTTTACATGGTCACGTTGGCTTCTGGTGATATCTATGTTTGGAACACGAATACACATGTAAACATTCACCGAATCCATGGCAGCCAAGCATCCCGCATACTGATAACGCCAAAAGGTAGTTTTGCAGTGTCACTATCAGAAACAGGTCCATCAAAGGTTTGGAAGTTGTGCAATGGACATGTAATTTGTACCATTCATCACCATCTCAGAGATGCTGTCATTACTCCAGAAAGCACTTTTGTTCTAGGAATTAATAAAGGGTATCTACTTGCTGTCAGTCTCTGGTCTGGTTATGTCAGCAAACGGTTCTCTTGTCCTGACTGGACAGATGTTGCTGCCTTCCACACTGTGTCAGACCATCCAGACTTTGTGATTGTAATGACCAGTTCTGGAGCTTTGTACTCATGGAGACTAACAGAAGATACCATGTGCCACCAGTTCCAGTTTTCAGAGCATTTTGAGTATCCACATCAATTCTTTAAGCTCTCATCAGATGGACATTATGGCATCATCTCGGTAGATGGATCAAAGATAAACATTTTGAATGTTTGCGAAGGAAAACTGTGCTCTTTAAATGCTGAGGGACCAGTCTGCCACCCATTTGTGGACATTTTGGGTAAACATGCGGTATATATCTGTCGCCCATTAATGAGCTGTCAAAATGACTTTTGTGACCTCCATAGCAAGCAGATATTGGTTATTGTACGAATGACAGATGGGAAGACGGTGGGCAATTTCTACTTATGTAAGAATGCTACTGCTCTAACACCATCTGAGAACTTGCTTGTGTATATTGGCTTTGAGGATGGTGCTGTCGGAGTGTATGCCATTAATGACCCAGAAGTAGGTTGCACTGATGACGATAGTAAATACCAGGGCACTGAACTCATGTGTCCGTTTGATGAACCTGTGGTTTGGTTGCCGTTGCCCAACCCTAATCTTACTTGGGCTAAATTATGCGTTTAATACATTTATTGTATATTATTAACTATGTTAGACTTTTGAGAAAGGCATACAGTATGCCTGTATTTCATATGATAACATTTCGTCTTTTGGAGTAAATGTTTTTATAACATTTCAGATTGATTTTCTAGTATAACATGGCGATTCTTATCCACAGCCAACTGTAAATGTGTGTCTCTTTGTTACCTGCAGGCTGGTGGAATGGGTAACATTTCCTGGGGGCCACTATAACATAATTTTGTATAACAATAGATTTTGGATAGATCAGTCTGGTTAGACTGCTGGCATCTCTTGCCACACCCCAGGACACTGGTACTGATGGTTCATGCTGGAGGGATGCCAGTATAAAACAACACCTTCAACATAGAAATTCAAACAGATGCTTATTAACACTGGGAAGCAATATAGCATAGAATATACATCTATTAACAGACAATTTTATTTATCTATGGATGTGAATTCAAAATCCTCAGACGTAATGTTTAGGTAATGTTTAGCCAGCTAACTGGTTTTATCTGTGAATATTGTATGCAATATTGATATTTCAAAACATTGACATTTCAAGTGTATTGATAACTGATATTTCAAGTGTTTGTTTCCTTTCATTTTGATGATCAATTTTGATGCTTACATGAAAACCTAAAATTCAGTATCTCAGAAAATTAGAATATTACTTAACACAATTTTAAAAAAAAAAGTTTTTTAACACAGAAATGTTGGACTACTAAAAAGTAGGAACATGTATAGCACTCAATGCTTGGTCAGGGATCCCTTTGCATGAATTGTGAAACTTCAGTGTTGTTGGGTTTGGTATCTCACATCTTCCTCTTCAGTAGTGGACCAACACCATCAGATGACAGGGTTCCCCAAACCACCACGGACTGTATAAACTGGACCTTTACACTGGACCTCAAGCAATTTGGATTACAGTATATGCTTCTCCTGTCTTTCTCCAGACTCTGGGACTTCAACCATCCAGTCTTTTTGTCTTTAACCTGCCTCTCACATTGTTTCACATTGAATGCGACAGTTGTAGCCCATGTCCGGAATACATCTGTGCGTGGTGGCTCTTGAAACCACAAGTCTCCAATATTTAACTTTTTCATAATATTCTAATTTTCTGAGATACTGAAGTTTGTGTTTTCATAATGAGAAATAAATGAAGAAATATACATCTTTTTTCAAAGAAATAAACTTGGAATATCAATCAGTGTGTAATTAATCTATGTAATATATGAGTTTCACTTGTTTTTATTGCAATGAATGGTCTGGCACCTTCTTATTTGTGTGAGACAGTAAGCTTTTATCAACAAAGTAGAGTCTTACTGTAAGTTCCTGCTGACCAGAAGCTACTAGTGGTCTCTCGGTTAAAGTACAATCAATGGGGTGATCGCTCTTTTGAAATGGCTGGTCCTAAACTAACACCATTCCATCTGAGCTACGTTACACTACATTAGGGCAGTGGTGGCTCAGAGGGCTAAGGCACTGAGTTACTGATCAGAAGATTGGCGGTTTGATCCCCAGCTCCACCATGTTGCCACTGTTGGGCCCTTGAGCAAGGCCCTTAACCCTATCTGCTCCAGGAGTGCTGATCCTGTGCTCTGACCCCAGTTATGCTGGGATATGCGAAGAAGGAATTTCACTGTGCAGTAATATATATATGACAGTATAAAGGCTTAACTTACTGTAACTACTGACCTGACTCTGTTTAAAGCAAAACTTAAGACTCCCTTCTTTAGAATGGCTTTTGATATTTTTTATTCCATGTGTTTTTTTAGAATAATTATATGTTTATTTTTATTGTTATCTTATTGCCATTTTATTGTCTTTTTTATGTTGTAAAGCACTTTGGTGCAACTTCGGTTGCTGTAAGGTGCTATATAAATAAATGTTGATTGATTGATTTCACTTTTTGAATTGAGTTACTGAAATAAATCAACTTTTTAGTGATATTGTCATTTATTGAGACACAAACACACGCTGTTGCTGTGTGGTGGATGCTGTGCTGAATGCACACAATGTAAACAATTTTGATTTATACATATTTACACTATAATGATGAAATATAATATCAATAAGAGTCAATCCTGATTAATTCTTTTAAAATTCTCAGCTTTCTGAGAACACTGCAACCTAAATAGTTACTGATTAAGACATTTATTTCTTCATGTTCACCAAGCACGGGGAGAACCATAGATATATATACTGTCAGTATATATATCTATGGGGGAGAACATGCAAACTCCACTTCTTTTTTAAGTTTTTTTTTTTGGCGGCTGGAAGTCAGCTTACAGGTGCTTATTATTATTACCGCCATCTGCTGGACTGGAGTGTGGAGCATCAAACTGGCAGGAACACAATAAATAAATAAATAAATAAAAGTAGTGAATCGGGCTACTATATATTTAGTTGTCGTTTTCCCTATGACATGTTTTGTGCCATTTGCCATTTCTAGACCAGCTTCTTGCGTGGTTTCTTTGAGATCCTGTGTTTCCTTGTCGTATTTACTGCAGCTTATCAGTATATTAATAGATATTTTTATTCGCGTGTTCTTTAAATTTATTTATTTATTTTATTTATTTATTTTTTTACTTCTGTTCTACTTACGTTATTTAACTTTGTCCGTTGAAAAGGGAAATTGAGCAGAAGACTACAACTCCCATCAGCCCCTAGAGGTCAAACGGAAGTGAAATGTCATTATAAATTGATTTCCGCTTTGGTCAACATTCCTTTCCTGTCTGCGGCCTTCGGCAAGATGGCGGTGCAAATTTCTAAGAAGAGAAAGGTTAGCGTGATTTTCATCCGATTTCGAGTCTAAGTTAGGGTTTATAAGTGGTAATAATGGATTTATACGAGAGACATGATGGTTAATAATACTTATTTGCGGCAAGATCTTTATTTTAGTTAGGTTTTGTAACCGGATTGGCTTGGATACGACTCACTGCGGCTCTGATGCGAAACATGGCAGGAGCTAATGTCTATAACCGGTCCCTGAAATCATTAAAAAAAATATATATGGCGCATTCTTATCCTTGCGTGACTTTATTCCTCACCATCTATAATTATTTTTGGCTTTTTATTTTCCTTTTGGCTGTTAAGCCGTCTAGCAAATGAGCTACTTTAGGTTAGCTACTATAGTAATTAAATAAACCCCGGGTTCATACGTACTAACACTAGCCGATATATTTATTTCACCTTCTGTTGTAGCAGGAGTTTTATTATTTTTTATTTTATTTTTACCAAAAATTGTTCATATGAATTTATATTTAAATTTAGTCAACCAAGACTAATGCATATTTCCTACCCATGATTTCACATTACTACAGTACATGACACACTTCATGGCTGTTATTCTGTCTCTCTAATGCACTTTTGCAGGAAGGGGTTTAAGTTTAAGCCAGGGGATAATCTCCATTTAAAGGCATAAATAGTTAGTACAGTGAATTTGTGATTACTACTCATAGCCTGCTGTGTTCCCAGAAACTAGTTTAGAAATTAAAAAATATTCAGTTCTTTAGTAAAATCTCGCTTTCCTCTTTGCTTATATTTGCTGATATTAGATAAAATGAAGGCTGTTTTTCACGAAACCTTCATGTTTTAAATGTCTGATCTTATGATCTCTGTAGACGTGAGTCAAACCTGTCCATGTGCTCATTTCACATGTAGTTGCGTTAGGTGATCATTCTTTTCATTTGAATCGTTGTGGGTTTTTAAAGTTTGTGGTTTTGTCCTTAGTTTGTCTCAGATGGCATCTTCAAAGCCGAGCTGAACGAGTTCCTGACCCGAGAGCTTGCTGAGGATGGGTACTCCGGTGTGGAGGTCCGCGTCACTCCAACAAGGACAGAGATCATCATTCTTGCCACCAGGTAAAGTGTCGCTCATTGTGGTATACGCTGGATTGTTCTTTGTATTTAAGCAGCAGAAACATTTCTAATCCATACTAGAAAATGCTCATTGTTTATACAAAATTACCTGTTTGTGCAGGACCCAGAACGTCCTGGGAGAGAAAGGCCGTCGCATTAGGGAGCTGACTGCTGTCGTTCAGAAGAGGTTTGGGTTCCCAGAGGGCAGCGTTGAGGTAAAATGGTTTAGACTGGTTGCAGTATAAGGCTGTTATCGTTCTATGGAAGTCCAGTATTCTTCAGGTTCATGTGCTAAACTACTGCTTTTGTTTGTTTTTGTTTAGCTCTATGCTGAGAAGGTTGCTACCAGGGGTTTGTGTGCCATTGCTCAGGCTGAGTCTCTGCGCTACAAGCTGCTCGGAGGTCTGGCTGTCCGCAGGCAAGTCATTATAAATATGCTAGTATTCACAACACCATACACTTCACTGTGGAAGCTGTGGTTTTGCTGTACTTTTGCCATTCGAGTCAAACTGGGACTTTTGGAACACATTTGAGAGTAAAAATTACATTTATTTCTCTATACAAGTATCCTGCTACAGTAATTCTCTCCAGAAATTTTCTACCTTGTTGGCATCCAAGCATTAGTGAAGCACTGGTATGTTGGTGTGGCTAACAGTCTCGTCACTGTACTTTTAGAGAAGGCTTCTGTAAATGTAAATTTGCTTTACTTCTCATTGAAGCAGTATTTCAAGTGTTCTGTTCTTGCACTAACAGTCAGGTCGCAATGTGCTGTTAAACATCAAACTTTATATGTAGTGCATAAAGTGAGATGTACACATTTGTACTCTGAGGATACAAGAACAGTCATGTCGTATATCCACACTGCATTCTATGAAAAAATGCTATGTGAACACTTAAGTTTTTAGCAAACTTGTCAATTGCTACAGTCTAAACTTGGTGAAAGTTCCAAATCAATGCTTCTCCTTAGACTTCAGAAGCCTTTAGGCATGATCCACTTATCCATTCCTGCATGTTTCATTTTAGCATGCTCAACTTTAAATCAGCATAAAGCATACTTTACCCACGTTCCCATTTCCTACCCGGAAATTCGCTCCCTCAAAATCAACTTTTTTTTATGCTTTTAGCCACCGGACACTACATTCAGCTCCTCATGCTCCTTTTAGTAGGCTACAATAACACGCTAATATTTATAGAAATATCATCCAGCTGCTTGTTCTTCAGTGATGATACGATGACGAGTCGGAACGGGACTCTGGTCGTCTCTCTGGATTCTGGGTTAGCGGGCACGTTCTGTGCTCCTGACTTTAGGTCCTCAGAGCGCTGTGTCCTTTTCGGTTGAAGACATCGAGGCATTTGTCTGAGAAGAAATGTCAGCATTGTTGTGATTAAATGGTTTGAATCACTTGATATGGAGCAGCATGACTTGACATGCATTGTCTTTGTTCTTCTTTAGGGCCTGCTATGGTGTGCTCCGCTTCATCATGGAGAGCGGCGCCAAGGGTTGCGAGGTGGTTGTGTCCGGCAAGCTCAGGGGTCAGAGGGCCAAGTCCATGAAGTTTGTGGATGGTCTGATGATCCACAGTGGAGACCCCGTCAACTATTATGTTGACACCGCTGTCCGTCATGTCTTGCTCCGCCAGGGTGAGTGAGGGATGAGAAGAAATAAAGTGGGTGTCAATTCCCATTGTAGGATTTGTACTGGAGCTTATAGCCTAGTGTGTACTTTTCTAACTAAGTGTAGCATTGTGCAGTCTGCACATACTCGATGAATTAAGCAACAGGAAATACTTGTAGATTCAGAAAGCTGAAAGAGTAGGAACATAAGCTTATAGTTTGGTGTCATGCTGACAAACATCAAAATCAGGGAGGGAGTGTTTATTTATTTATTTTTTAAAAAAATTAAAAAAAAATTTTAAGCTTAAGATATTAAGGGTGAGATTTAGGCTTGCTGTTTGCATGAATCTAATCTGGTCACTATTAGCTTTGAAGGCGCATTGGCATTATGCCAAAGATAGAAAACTTAAGATGAGAAATTTGTCCTGGTTAATCAGATTAAAAAAATAATAATAATAAATTTTATTCCAATTCTTTAATTTGCAGCATGTACAATCGTATCGTATGTTCATTTTTGTTTGAAATGTGAGCATGTTTATCTGCGCAGTTAAATTTTACGAGGTATCGTTTAGTTATCCAATCCAATGGGGGTCGGGGGAGGAATTAACTATAGTTTGCTTTTATACTTGTCAAGAGAGGGTATTCTTTTAGAGGTTCCCCTTCAGTGATGATACGATGACGAGTCGGAACGGGACTCTGGTTGTCTTTCTGGATTCTGGGTTAGTGGCCACGTTCTGTGATCCTGACTTCAGTTCCTCAGAGCGCTGTGTTCCTTTCGGTTGAAGACATCGAGGCATTTGTCTGAGAAGGGCATTTAACAAGTATTAATACTGATGTTTATTTAGAACGATGGTTTCATCTCCCTGACCGGTTTTGCTTTTGCTGAAGACATGTCGGCTTATGATTTGCCCTTTGCTTAAGATTCTTATGTCCCTGTCTCCAGGTGTGCTGGGTATCAAGGTTAAGATCATGCTTCCCTGGGACCCCAGCGGTAAGATTGGCCCCAAGAAGCCTCTGCCTGACCACGTCAGCATCGTGGAGCCCAAAGAGGAGATCCTCCCCACCACCCCTGTGTCTGAACAGAAGGGAGCCAAGCCTGAAGTCCCAGTCATGCCACAGGGCACTCCTGTACCCACAGCATAAAGGGTAAGGGGACATTGTGGGTCCGAAATTTAGTCATGAGCATCAACGACCTAAAGTAGCACTTGGTTTGCAAAGGTGAGCTTTAATCGTGGGATGAAATAGCAGAAAACAATCTAGCTTGCTTTATTTTAGGTTTAGTACCTATTTAGGGCCTAACCTGGTTACTAATCACTTGTTGGCAGTTTATGTAAACTTGGCAAAGTTAGATAATTTTGTACTTTTATTTTATGACTTCATCAGTGTTAAAGTTGACATTCTGTGGAAATATAAAGTACATTGAGAATATCAATGTGGTTCTGCATTTAGTAGTATGCAAGATTTTAAGTAATGTTTTTAGACTGATCATTATCTAATTAAAGGCCAGGGGATTAAGAGTGGAGCTGTATTCATGATGTATGCTGCATGTGGATGGATTGCATGTAGCTAATTAACAGAGCTCATGCAGCGTTGCGTTAGCTCATAGCCCCTTCAGTGATGATACGATGACGAGTCGGAATGGGATTGTGCTTAGCTTGAAGGAGTCCGTGTCCAGAGTCACGTTCTGTGCCTCTGAGCATAGACCCTTTGAGCAGTGTCCCTTTCACTTGAAGACATTGAGGCATTTGTCTGAGAAGGGCTGTCCAATTAAATGTCTAATACTGGTAAAACAGCAAAGTTGACTTAAAACCTGTTAATTCTTCTTTTCTTTTCTCTCTTCTAGGTGTTCACCATTGGAGGATGAGATTTTCTGTACAAAAATAAACTGATAAATACATTTATGGCTTTTGTCTCATTTATTCACTCAGTTTCATGCTGATCTATTGCTGAGCCTCTTTTTAGCCAAGTCATTTTAGGTGTGGCTGATTGATGGATTGTAGAAAGTTTTTAATGGTTATTTCAAATTCTATTCCTTGTGTAAAATCACCAGGTTTCTCATATGTCCTCTGCAGTCATGCGAGTTTGGTGTATTTAAGCATGAGTAGGTTTCCCCCTTTAAACCCCTTACTCAATTTTCTATTCTTTTTGATCAGTCTGGTATCGCTCACCCCCCCCCCCCCCCCATTACTCCTTATTGAGATTTTACTTATTTTACAATTAAAATTAAACCTCTGACAGGTCAAGTGAGTAAAATTTTTTTACAGTGGCACTTTTGAAGGAGACAAATCCAGCTGACATGCACACATGAAATTTTTGCAAAACCAGTTAACCTAATCTCTATTTCGAATGTTGGAGGGAAAACTGACATTTGGAGGAAACCCACAAAGCATGGGGAGAACATGCAAACTCCATGCACAGAATCTGCAGGGTAAGTGTATAAAAGATAAAGATATTGAATAAAGCATCACACTGCATCTGCAAGTCTGTAGGCTGGACAGTCTATTGCAGCACACACTAAGTAATTTGTGCAGCCAAGTTGTATGTCTGAACTGTGGGAGGAAACCCACCAAGCATGTGGAGAACATGCAAACTCCATGCATACAGATCCAAGGCCAACGTGCCACCCTTGGGCAATGTTCTGCTGGCAAACCTCGACTTCTGGCTTTCATGTGGATATTTCTTTGATGCGTACCACATACCTAAACATTACTGGGGACAGTTTTCTTTAAAGGCAGTGACGACATTCAGCAGATCTCAAGTTGATGGGGCATCTGTTGGATATCCTGAGGAAACAATTCTGATCCATGAATGCCCCACCTGTAAACTTCCAGGATCTGCTGCTGTTGTTTTGGTGCTAGATAGCACCTTAAACAGCGCAAGGGAAACTTTTAAATAACTTTAAATGTACATAAAAGCATTTAAAGCCTCTTAACGGTTGCGTTTAGAGAGTAGTTGATAGACACGCCCAGTTTTCCTGTCTCATACAAAAGCCACGCCCATCATCTCATGCGCGTCTCCTGTACTCAACCCACGCCCACTTTCGTGCGTCTCGCGCTCGAACCACGCCCACTCCGGACACCGACTGCTGCTGGAATCCCGCAGGTGAAGCAGAGCGGCAGTTCGGATCTCACAATCATGAGCCTTCCTGACATCAAATCATCACGGAAACTGGCAGTCGAGTCTTTACAGCAGGTAACCAGACTTGAAACAGCTTTATCGAGGAAAATCATTAATGAAATACGTGTTTAATGGCTAAACAATAAAGTCTTCACGGTAAGTTTGTGTTCGCTCGAGATCTGACTGAGAGTTGCATTTGACTTGGCGTGTTGATGCACTGGAGGTGTTTAAGAAGTGTTGTGTACCGTGTTTACACTTGATCACGAGTGATGAGTTGAGTGTATTTACAGTACAGGTGTAAAGCTGTGGTTCAGTGCGTCTCTGGTGGAAATAATCTGCAAAAAAAATGGATTGTAATAATTGTAGTCCAAAAAGTGCAATAATAACAATCTCGTGCTGGTTTAGAGTTAAATAAATATGTTTGTATATTGTTAAAGTGCTAATGAATAAAAAAATTGCAAGCCAAATTAAACCTACGGTGGCGTGATTAGCACTGCAGCCTCGCACCCCGAGGGTTGAGGGTTCGATTCCTGTGGTGGGTTTCATCTGGGTACTCCGGTTTCCTCCCACAGTCCAAGTCCATGCAGATTAGGTTAATTGGTGTTCCTAAATTGCCAGTTGTGTTTGTGTGCCTGCGATGGAATGGCATCCTGTCCACAATGAACCTGGTGTGGCCTCCCGGATAAGCGATATAGAAAATGAATGAATGAATGTAACGCCTACAATCACAGCAGCAGTAATAATGTTAATAATAATAATAATAACAACAACCAAAAATCTGTAGGCGTATAACTAGCACCAGCTTGAATAAAATGACAGTTTAAAAATAAATTTGTCAATGTAAAGTCCAGAAATTAGTATGTCTAATTAAACCTAAAGTGGTTATTATTTGCTGTGCACTGTGGCCTTGCATCTCCATGGAGCCGACGGTTCGATTCGCGCTTCAGGTCTGTGTTGCGTGGAGTTTGAATTTTCCAGATTGCCTGTAGTGTGTGTGTGTGCTTGTGTGTCCTGCAATGGGTTGGCACCCCTCCAGGGCCAACAGTGTGCCTACGATTGTAGTAACATGAACAGCAATCAAATCATCACATGTTCATCACATGCAGGTCATTCATGAGGACCATTTACGCACCCCATAAATTGAAGCCACTCTGATTTACTTTTTTATTTTTATTTAACAGTCACTTTTGCAATTATTGATACAGTTACTGAATGTAATTCATACTATACTCACGCACAAAAATTGAGAATGTAATTGACCAAAACCGCAGTATTGGTTTTGATAAAAAAATTTTAGGTTATAATACATAAAATGTGTGTGCCAAAGAAGCTACTTTTGAAGTTTATGCAACATGGAAGTGATCAATCTTGTTTCTCTAAAAATTTCAAGTTGCTAACTTCCGGTTGGAAGAGATGATTTTATATGTGCACCAAAAATGGCCATTTCTTTAGCGTTATACTGTCTTGTTCAAACAATAATAATGTAAAATGCAAATTATTCATATTTCTTTGAGTATTACTACTACAATTTGGTGTATGCTTGTAGAAGCATGTAACCTGTAAAAATTGTTGTTAAATTGGCTTTTTATAAATAAATAAAAATCTGTAGTGTCTGTAACCATGTCAAATTCATGTTGCAATATTTTAACAATTTTGCATTATATAGTAATACACTTTTTTTTTCTTTTCATGTGAAATATAATTGGCCAAGTTTCATCTGAATGACATTTAAGATCATTGAAAGATTTTAATTCCAAAACGTTACGGACACTACATGAAATTATATTTAGCAAATGTGTTACTTTTAATCTGATAAAAATATAAATGTGTATCCATATTAGCAAAAAGAAGCATGAATGGGGAGATAAGAAGCATTAAAATGGTGTTATATGATACTGTCTGAAAATGCACTTTTTCACCTAGGTGAGACACTTTTTTTTTTACCACCAATAAAAAATTCTGCCAAATCAATATGTGTCACAGCGTCATCCATGCTGTTATTTTGGCAGACGCTTGTATCCAAGGTGACTTAAAATTAAATCTCCAATCCAAGAGCAGAGCTTAAGGAACGAGTGCATTTACACCATTTGACAGATGCCCTTATTCTGAGTGACCTACAATTCTCTCATTACACACATGAGCAGTTAAGGGGTTAAGGGCTTTAAAAAAAAAAAAAAAACATACCACAGTGACTGTGCTTGGGTTTGATCCCAGGACCTTCCTATCACTAGTCCACCATCTAAAGCAGGGGTCTCCAAATCCAGTCCTGGAGGGCCAGGGTCCGACACAGTTTGGTGATTCTTCTTTTCAAACACAGCTGATTTAACTAATCTGTTAATTACCATGTTCAGTGGGTGTGTTTAGGTGTTGGTGAATTACAAACTGTGCTGGGCACTGGCCCTCCGGGACTGGATTTGGAGACCCCTGATCTAAAGCACTGAGCTACCCTTAGTGATGACCTTTAGCAATGGTTGTGGGTGTTGTGAAAGGATCCAACCGTGTCTCTTAGGCTTTCCTGGGATTTAATTGTACGGTCACTAAAACAGAACTTTAACCACTGAAGTGTCTCTTACCTCAGCTCTTACCTCATTTGACAAGACTAAGCGCTCTAGGCAACCCTTTAAATCCATGTTTTTTCTGTTTTCCGCAGTGCCCTGTCGTGCAGCTGAATGTTGGCGGTCAGGTATACACCACCGCCCTAACGACGCTGCGCAAATTCCCTAACTCGAAGCTGGCTGAAATGTTCAGTGTGAATTCCAAACTTGTAAAGGATGCACAGGGTCGCTGTTTTATAGATCGCAACGGGACGCACTTCAGTGCCATTCTTGAGTACCTCCGCTCAGAGGAGGTTCCTACTAAGAATATCCTGGAGGTTCACAAGGAGGCAGTGTATTATGGTATAAAACCACTGGTGAAACACCTGGAGGACTCGCCACAGTTTTTCGGCGAGAAGGTAGGAAGGCAGCAGTTTTTGTCCCGTGTGCCCAATTACCAAGAGAATCTGGAAGTCCTCATCAAGGTGGGCAGAGCAGAGGCCATGGCCTCACGATACTCCGCAATAATCATATGTGTCCTAAAGACAGAGGATGATCTGATGAGGTACAATGACGCCATGGTCAGTCTGGATACAAGGAAGGAATCTATTGTGAGTTTTGGCCCCTGGAATGCTCAGGCAAGCGTGGAAGATCTTCTTGATTGCATAAAAATGGACATCGAGGCAAAAGGATATAATGTGAGCATTAAACCACACAGCACAGACAAAGGCTTTTTGTTTCGGAGCCATGATTTCTTCTATAAGATGACGTTTACTTGGTGGTGACTATTAAAATTGTGATTGGGAGTGGAATGTATTTAAACATTATTACACAGAGGGCATGTATCTTCATAAAATCAATTTTAGATAAGAGCTGTGTGTTATCTATCTATCTACAGGACCCACCTATAATGTAGACATGTGTCATATAGGGCTCATTCAGGATCTTTGTTGGCAGCTGTAACCACCCTTGATTAATATTTACTCTAGTTTGTATTGGCACGTTATACCATGTGACCTTAATGTGCTCACAAAAATGTTCTTTTACAGACATTTTTTTTCCAGAATCTGATATAGGACGGGACAGAATATTTCTCTCACAGCTGTG
>JAQMYG010000037.1:22982308-22998605 GCA_030014215.1 Clariallabes teugelsi
AATGTAACTGATTACTTTTTAATGACAGTAATTTTGTAATGTAATTAGTTACTTTAAAAAGTAACGTCCCCCAACATTGCTCATGAGTTAAGCATTATATAGAGAAATGAAGGTAGTTTACTCTCATAACTGTTATGTTATTCTGCACAATCACAAACAGAAGTTGCGGTTTGACTTGAACGGCCCTCGTAAATATAACTGTGTACTGTGTAAGGTCGATATACAATGTGATTTCTCTTACTCTAATATATAGTTTTATATAGTTTAGATGAATATTTGTTTGTGTATGTGTGCGCATGTTAGATCCTGGAGGAGACGTATAAGTTGGAGTTCCTATACAGCGGACTGGAGACACGTCAGGTGGCAACTATCCATAATGTGCGACTTCAAGCTAAGGCACTACAACTCGTTCTGTCCGCCCGCACCAAACGAGGGTCAGCATTGCTTACACACACAATAGAAGAGATGGAAGAAAAAAAAGTAAAAGAGAGAGTAGCATAGTGATGTGGAAGATTTATTTAATTTACTTATTCAGAGCCCAATGGACTGATTTAGTCACAATCAGCTTCTAACATTCTATACAGCACACGTTTCTGTGAAT
Organism: Clariallabes teugelsi; assembly: GCA_030014215.1. Taxonomy (NCBI): domain Eukaryota; kingdom Metazoa; phylum Chordata; class Actinopteri; order Siluriformes; family Clariidae; genus Clariallabes; species Clariallabes teugelsi. The sequence goes on from JAQMYG010000037.1 coordinate 22,982,910, forward strand.
CGATGCAGCTGTGTTTTCAAATATATTCAAAGATATCATTAAATCATGTTGACCAACTTTTCCCCAGGGTCGAGCCTCTTCTCGGACTGGGCGAGAAGTTTCTACAGGAAGTGGAGTCCTTTCAGAGGTATGATGCACGACGGTGCTTCGAGGAGTCACATATCCACCTAAATGATAACCGCGGATAATAAAGTGGGTGTCAAGTTTAGGCGCAAGGTACGGTTAGAAAACGGTCATAATGACGAATACGGAATTTGATTAAATGGTGTAGACTAATTTTCTTTGTAGCTCTGACTGCAAGGCAAATCACTGCCTTATACAAATAATGGACACTTCATATAGTAACAGGGATGTGTATGGTGGGTTAAAATCACGTTATTTATTAAAGGAAACATAGGACCATATTGATTAAAGTTTTCTCTAAGGAAGACTTTAAATATGTAACAGGAAGTTTCTATTAGGGGAGTGACGCCACAGCCAACCGCATCTTTTCGAACTGCTCGCTCACGCACCGTTGGGGGCGGTGTAACACACTCGGAGGACAGCGTTATCCGCTCCTTCTGCTTGAGTGAGATCACAGACGCCCCTGACTGGCTGTAGAGCCGTGATTAATATGGGAGCACCAAGTACCTCTCATCCCTCCCCTGTGAGAGAGCTCAGCCAATCAGCTCTCTCTAGACCTCCGGCTGCGAGAGGTTACAGCATCACCCGGGAATCGAACTCGCGATCTACCGGATGATAGGGCGAGCACTTTACCACTGTGCCACTCCTTATGGCTGTTTTAACACAATGATAGTGATAAGAAAAACTAACTTCATCTCACAATTGAAGGACAATCTTTAACGTGATGAACTAAAAACACTTTTCTTCATCAAATTACAATGCTTAACAGCACACCCTGTCCATTTCATTTGATCTGCAAGGAAATAAACAGCCTTCTTTCCTCCTTTTCCACAGGCTCTTCATGACCGAGCTGCCTCACCTTCAGGACAGTTTTGTGGAAAAGCTTCTAGAACTGATGCCCAGACTTGTATCCTGTAAACCTCTGGATTTAATAAAGATACTCCAGACCACTCTGAGACAGAGCAGATTCACTCACCTCAAGCTTCCAGAGCAGGTCTGTTCATTCATATCAAAGTGTTTCAAAAAACGAAAAGAAATTGTTTCAGAAAATATTCCCTACAGCTTTAACTCTCGATTGGTTTGGGGTTTCCAGATCCACAGAGCTTCAGCTACAATTATTGAGCCAACGGGGGAGTCAGACAACCCGCTGCGGTTTACTTCTGGCTTAGTGCTGGCATTAGACATCGATGCCACTCTGGAACACGTCCAAGACCCACAAGCTACAGTTAAAGTGCAGGTTAGAGTTCTTTCACTATTAACGCATCATTTTAAGGGCAGGATAAAGGTATTAAATATTGTTGCATTATTCTAAGTTTTCTCTCTCTCTCTTTCTCCTCCTTACTTCTACAGGTACTCTACCCAGATGGGCAGTCACATATAATTCATCCTAAACCTGGAGATTTCAGGGCACCAGGACCAGGAAGGACACGGCTTATCACTCAAGTGTATCTGTCTCATTCAGCCTGGACAGGTAAGACATTCCTGCTTGTTAATTTTTACAGTCCAAGCACTTGCCTGGAATTTTTTTTTTTTTTTTCATATTGGCCAGGTTTAAAACAAGCCATTCGATTTTCACCCTAATGTGAGAGGAACCTTCCCCGGTTTGTTGCTCAGCTCTGCTGTTCTCTGCTGGGGTGGGGCTCGGCAGTAGCTCACTTAGACAAACACTGAAATGGTACGTTCGGAGGAAAAGTCAATCAGAGGGAGTTTAAAGTATAACAAAATGCATTATCTGAAGGGTATTTGAGCTGAAGGATGTTAACCTGTTAAATAAATAGTAAAATATGCAACCTTTAAAACAGCAACAGTATACCTACGTATATATACATGACAATAGGTCTGATAGCTGTAGCTACAAAAATCCACTCCGAAATTCATCCAAGGCTTAAATAAAGCAGCGTTTTGTACTACTTGCCAAGATCATTTTATTTAAAAACTCTAAAACACTCTATGGACTGGACATGCACATAAATTCAAAGACATTTAAATATATATGCATATGACTGCCCTTGGGCGATATACTGGCATGCATTAAGATTAGTTTCTACGAGGGGTGTCCAAGTCAAACCAGGACTTTTGATTATGCAGAATAACAGAACACGGTTTTATGGGTAAAAGTTACTTTTATTTCTCTGCACCTATCCCAGTGTTTCACTAGTACTTGGATACATCAAGGTTTTCTCAGTACACCAGAGCCATGATCACATTGCCTGCTTCATATCTAGCTGATTTTTTCAGTCCTACCAGGTGAGGATCCAAGTAGTGTCTTCAGATAGTTCTAGTCTTCTAAGTTTAGTTTTTGTAGGACTGGAAAACACCAGAAAAAGTGTCTGAGTGTTCCATCACGCTCACTAAACAAGTCACACCATATGATGTGGCATGACGTTGTAGTGTCTGCGGTGTATCCTGCTTAGATGTGAAGCACAAAAGACAACCAAAGAGCCATCCAGGAGCAGGACCTATTGACTTCGTTTAATGAGCTACAACCAATTGATTAGGACATCTAATTTTTTTAAAAGCTTGTATTGTTCCTTTGTTAAGCACTTTTACCACATTTTCAGAAGTCAATTAAATATTACCTCTTGTTTATTTAAGATTATTTAAATACTCATGACTATTCCGATAATCATACACATGCATTCACCCTTTTTGTTTTTAGTTTAGGGATTTCATTGAAATGCTTTTCTAAAAGTAAGTACGCCATAAGTCCTTTGCTGATGTGAAATTATGGCGTACAAAATGAAATCCTAGCAGCTACCTTGATATAAATAGAATCGCCCTATCCAGAGAACGTGGTTCTTGCCAGATTAATTTTGAACATGTGGGAGTCAAGAGATTTCTTTATTACACATAAATAGTGATGAAATAGTTGTAATGAAAAAGCTTTTTAGTGAACAAGGCATTACGGATACTCCGTAATGCACCGTATACCAGACCTAAAAGTAATACCCCGGTACTATAGTTTTGGAAACAGTCCTATACCAGCATGGTGATATATTCAATACATTTACTATACATATGTAATGTACTGTATATTTAATCTGGAAAATAGGAATCTGTCTCTTTAATCACAGTGCTCACTGATATGATGACGTGTGACGAAGTGTGGGGAAAAAAACCCTGACTGAGTTTGTGACATCGTGAAATAAATCGCGAGCAATGGTATGGATGGGTGGGAACTATTTTGTTGTTCATCAGAGATTAGACTTGACGCAGCCACAGCAAAGGGAGACCCGAAGTAAAATATGGAAATATTACTGTTTACTGTACCATCTGATGCATAATTGACTTCATTACATCTTTGTCTCGTTTATTATGAATTAACTGAAGTAATTGCCACTGAGGGGCAGCACGGTTGCTGGTAGCATTGCTTCCGAGTCACTGGTTTGATCCTGACCTGATGTTAATGTCTAGGTGGATGTTGCATGAGGGTCTCCTCCGGGATCTCCAGTTTTTCTCCCAGTATCAATAAAAAAACATGAAAACTTATAAAAAATTGCCCATAGGTGTGAATAAGCCTGTGAATGTGTGTTTGTAAGGTGTCCTGCAATAAGACTGGTAGGAATTTCTTCATTTTGAGACAGGGACAGGCTCTGGATCCACCAGGATAAAGATGGATAAGTAAATTACGTATTTTACTTAAAGGCTTCTTCTTACTGTCTGTTGTCGTTCTGACTCTCTTAGAGCCATCACAGATCGAGGTGCAGTTGCTCTTGGCCTACAGCAGTAAACTGGCTTCACCAAAACCAGCCTGGGATGATAGCTCAGAGGCCCTGCCCACAACCGAAAGCTCGATCGAAGGCACCATCCATCTGAGCAAACCGGTCAAGGTCTTCATCATGCCTAAACCTGCTCGGCGCTAACCTGAGACTTTACTTCAAGATAAAGGTGTAAGAGAGGAACCGTACAACATGACCACAACAAATGACTCAAACATTTTCCCCTTAACGTTTATTTTATTTTTTCAGAAAATATTGATCTGTAGTTTTTTCTTTTTTCTTTTCATGTAATAAAACCTTGTATTTTGTATGTTGAAAGACCTGTTGTGAAACCACTTTTTCATGTTAGCTAAACACCAAAGGTTGGTGCATCGTTGAAGATTTGTAACATGCAGCTGACATGTAAAGAAACTCGTTTAACTTGGGTTAGCATGTTCAGCAAGTGGAATGGAAAACTCCTCCCACTTTCATCCCCTGTCCTGCAAGGTTGTTGTACTCTTTCACAGCCTTCTCAGTCTGCAGTATCTTTACATCCACGCCCTGTTTCTTCACATGCTCCACTGTAGAGGGAGGCACCTGTGGCAGCAAGATATGTAACAGTTAATCCAATTTCCAGTCTAACCACCCCAGAGTTAGTGGGGAAAAAACTAACATCTCAGGCGTATTAATATCTTAAATTTTGCCAGGCTATATTTTAAAATGGGCCGTTAAAATCACCTGTAATGCTTCACTCATTCCCCTGCCTATGACAAGCGTCTGAACTCCTTTCCTCAGGATTTCCTCTAGGTCAGCTGGCTGGACACCTGGATAATGCTGAAACACGTATGGCATGGGCTGAGCAGTTTAGTCACCGAAATACAGCTTTGTAGAGACTTAGCAGCAGCACTTACATTTGTGCAGGTATAGCCAGAAGCCACAAGTATCTGGTGTATGAAATCTTGTTAGCTAACTCAAGCATAGTTATACAAGGGAAAAAGAAAGAGCAGACAAGCTGGCAAAAGAAGCTAACCAAAAAAGTAAATGTTGAGGTCAATATCAAAGGTATAGTGTGGAGAAAGGCAAAACTACAATGGCAAGAGAAGTGGGATAATGAACCAAATGCGAGACAAAGTAGATGTGATGACAGAAATGGAATGAAGAGTCATTGATCAGGGAAGGAAGAACTTAAAAGCTTTTTTTAGGAAGACTGGACTGGGAAGCCGGTGTAAAGGACAGGGAAGCTGAGGCGAGATATAACAAGACTCCACCCATAAATGAAGGGTGGTACTGAGAGGAAACATGTCGAGAAGAATGAGTGTGTATAAGTGCCAGATAAAGCAGCTGAAGAGTTCAAGAGAGAAGAAGACAAGAAAAGATCAGGGAATGACACATTTACTTATTTATAAACATTTTGGAGCAGGGGCACAACAATGAACGAGAAGAGACATACGCAATATCAGGGAGGATTAAGGAAGGCTGAACTGGAAAACTGGTTTTAAGTGGCCAGGAAGATCAGAGAGAGTGAGAGAATTTTAGTTGGCAGTAATGCAATCTACTGGATTTCAATGCCTTTAAACAACAACGAGGAAGAACACCACCACCTAACATGCTCAATCTTTCCCTTTGCTGTGGCACCATATGGGTGTTATGGTACTGAAAGTTAAATTGTGCTTCAACAGAACCAAGTGAGCAAAGGCAAGCAATCAATGCACTCTGAGTTAGTTAGTTAGTTGCTCCTGCAGTGAAGTGGCACTCACGTCTGTCCCAGTCTCTCTCCAGTCCCATTCCCGGCTACCACCTGGCCACACCTTACAATCTTTGTAGGAAGAGGCGCAACCTTTGACCTTCATGTGGCCCCAGGACAGAGACGCAATTTCTGGGGACGTCATGTCTTCTCTATCTCTGTCTCCTGTAACTTAATAAATCACATTTGATGACAGTCAATAATCAGACCGAGAGGGAGACACTATTACTACACTTTTACAACAGTAACGAGACAGCTTTCTGCAACAGACGTATGTGCAGATAAAGACAGTTTTTTTTTTCTTCCACAAACTCACCCTCTGCTCTCGTCTTGTATATGTCACACTAACGTCGCTGAAACATAATAATAAACATGGCCGTGACTGCCTGACACGCCCACTCGCCTGCGTCATAATCAGTGTCCAATCAGGACGCACGTTATCCGCCTGGTTACCCGTGGAGGCTCACAAACGAATTGCGTCTGTTTGTGGCTATAAATGTCGTATAATATCGCTTTAACATAGTGAATATAAGATCGCAATCGCTTTGGTAGTGTGCTTAATACGTAAACAAAATACGACTTTTTCTCACGACCCTCTCTCTCGCGCGCGTTGTTCTAAGGGAATCGCCTTAACGATTACACGTTTGAATCAGGACATCTATCTATCCTTTTTAGCAAAGAAAAAAATCCGATTAACGCAACGAATCTGTCTTCAGTAACGACCATCGCATTGGAAATTTACTTCCGGTACTGGCGATGACGTAGTGACACACCTATGCATTCTATTGGCTAGAGATCGTGACGCATGGTGCTCGCGGATTGGACACATTCACAGCCAGCCGCTCACAGCGCAGGAAGGCGGGGTTTATTAAAATACCGGTGGGAGAAAGGTAACGCCCACTTGGAGACGGCATGGTTTCCATCCTCTTCCTTGTCAGCAAGACTAATTATCGAGCATTAATACTGTTAAGAAACATTATAATGGGAATTTGTGGTGTTTCAGCGGCGCAGCACTGAATCCAGGTTCCCGCTGCTGTCCTGATTGAATTGCTGGGTTGATTGATTATTGGTAGCCACAACACTTTGCATCACTAACTCGGGTTCATTTTAGCATGACGCATTTTCTCAAAGTTGTAATCACCGGGTTGATCCACAACGCGATCTGGTAGTGATGTTTTCCCCGTCGCGGTGAATTGTGGGCAGGCCTCGGGTCCTCCCTTGGCTTTAATCTCACTCTATACTGTGTAACCCGGCTAGGAGGGGGGGAAAATGGCTGCTCCGGTGGCTCCAGCAGGTCTTCCTCCGGGTTTCTGTCCGAGCTTTGCCGTCGTGTGCTCGTTTTTAGAGCGATACGGTGCTGCTCTGGATCTGCCCGAAATGACTTTCCCGCAGATGGAGGGATACTTGCAGGATACATCATCAGGTGAGGGGGGAAAAGGGACATTTTACTAGAGAGGGTCTCCATCATTATCATCATCTTTATCACCACTACTACCACCACCATCATCATCATCATCATCATCATGGTGCTGTTCTATATCAGTCTCTTACACCGCATTAAGTCATTTGATCTTACCCCAGCACAAATACACATCCTATATACAGTTATTAAAGAGCTGACAAACGTCTGTACTACAGAAACTAGCTACAGCTCTTGACTAGCATGCTAGTTTTCTACCGTTATAACAAGCCAGAACGCCATTATTCAGAGTTGTTTAATAAAGATTAAACCCCATCACATTTGACAACCTTTCATTTATGTCTCGTGTGTTTCGACATAATATTTGTTTTAACTAAATTTCTAGCAGTTTCTGGTCAACATTAATTAGCGGCTCATTCCCGCTAGCTAACTGTCAGGTGGAAATGTATATATATTTTTCCATCAGGTTTGCTGGACCAAAATATTTCCCTAATGTACATATACAGTAACACTTTCTGGCTGTGATATTCCAGCAACATATATAAACATGGTTTTATGGTTTTATTGAGTTGCGATACTGTTAATCCTGGGTCGTGTTTACATTCACTTTTAGCTAGCAACATTCTGTGACAAACAGGACAGAGCCGCCAGCCGTCTCTTCTACGCATGCGCGCAACCTCTTGGTCAACCTTCCTTTCCACTCATTTCCCCCCACAAACATTAACACCATTTTAGTAATCTTTGTTTGGGCTAAAATGTCTGTATTTATTGTAGGGTTTTTAAAATAAGTGGTTATGACATTTTTATAACACTGTATCTCATCAACAGGTGAGGTAATGTTAATAGTATCATCCATCTAGGAACCGCTGTAGTCCAACCAGGGACTATGGTGGCCATTGTATTCATTCCCATTTATCCCAACCATGGTAGGACCTCCGGTCAACGTTCACATGCGTATTCACACGCTATGGGCAATTTGGGAACTCCAGTTAGCCTAATCTACATGTCTTTGGACTGTGAGAGAAAACTGGAGTACCTGGAGAAAACCCACCCAACAAAGGGAGAACATGCAAACTCCATGCATGCAGACTCCAGGGTGGGAGTCGAACCCTGACCCTGGAGGAGCAATGCAACAGTGCTAACCACTAAGCCACCGTGCCGCCTAATAGTACAGTAGATATTAAGTAATAGTAATAGGAGTAATAGGCCAGGGGTAGCTCAGTGGTTAAGGCATTGGACTACGGTTCGGAAGATCCCAGGTTCAAACCCCACAACCATCAAGTTGCCACTGTTGGGCCCTTGAGCAAGGCCCTTAACCCTCAACTGCTCAGATGTGTAATGAGATACAAATGTAAGTCGCTCTGGATAAGAGCGTCTGCCAAATGCCTAAATGTAATGTAATGTATGAGTACAATAGTAATAAAGTTAGTAACCCTAAACAAATAATATGCCTATGCATGAAACACAGTTGTTTTTCTTTGTCTTTTCACCTGCTCCCATCAAGGGGTCGCCACAGCGGACCTTCTAATCTGCACAACAAACTGGCACATGTTTTATGCCGGATGCCCTTCCTGACATGACCCTCCTATTTTATCCGGGCTTTCCGAATGGCAGGCGAGAAACCTACCACTGATCCACCAATGGCATATGAAACATGATTTCTGTAACGATCCACAAAAGTTCCAGTCGGTCCCTAGATCGACTGGAATTTTTGTGGATCCCTAGATTTCGTCTCCAGTCACTGACTACCTTTCATTTGCATTAAAGGGACTACACCAAATTTCTGGCTTGAGAGTGCCAAAACTTTTGCGCCCACCCCTATGAATGAATTTTCATTTTCGTGATTCATGATCGATGATGCTGATGATGATGATTATTAATCTTTTGATCATCTTTCTGGGACTTTGTAGTTTCACAGCCTCTTGTCGAGCTCCACGTGAAGTTGCTCCGCAAACTTGGCAAGTCTGTGACATCGGACAGATGGGAGAAGTATCTTGTTAAGGTAAATGAACCATTCAGTACTCAGCACTGTGTTTGCCTGGTTTAGTTGTAATATTATAAGTATGTCTGTAGTCCATGATTTGTTGCTCTATAAATCTTGTCTTTTTTTAAACGCAGGTGTGTCAGGAGTTCAACAGTACCTGGGCCTGGGAGCTGGAGAGGAAAGGATACCCAGAAATGTCCATGGAGTGCAAGGCTGACATCCTTAAGGTGCTTTTTTAAAAGGAGCTGGCAACTATGCACAGTATAATGTACACATATACTGTACATTATTTCTTTAAGAGCATATGTAGTAATGCACCATGATTGTATCCTGATTTTATATGAATATAGTGGGTAGCATAGTGGCGCACAGTGTAGCATTGCTTCTTCGCTGGTCCAGGATTCCTAGTTTTAACCCATACTGAGCCTAACTTACTGTCTCAGTGCATATTTGTTGTTGTTTTGTCAATGTGGGTTTAATCAGAGTTCTCATATTTCTTCTAACTGGCAAAAAACAGCTGGATTGTCACGCTTAAATTGCGCTTATATGAATGAATGTGTGTGCATGTTGTATATCCTGCTTCATACTCAGCGTTCCCCCATTTCTGTGATGTCTGACTCTGGGATAGCATAGCTTTACTATAGCCAGTTCACTAACCAGCATGTTTTTGGGAGGTTAGTGAAACCCTGAGGACATGTGACAGTCAAGTTAGGCCCTAACCTGAGGGTTTATACTGTATAATACACAGTAATAGTAACAGGTCTATGCAAAGTCTACTACTTTACTGTTTTTGATTGCTTGTCTTGTCTTACAGTATTTGTGTGAAAGCCAGTTTGATGACAACCTCAAGTTTAAAACGGCAGTGAACGAGGAAGACCCCGAGCAGATGCGCATGCAGCCGATCGGCCGAGATAAGGAAGGTCTCCTCTACTGGTTTCAACTGGACCAAGACCAGAACGTGCGGCTCTATGTGGAGGAGCAGGACGATCTAGATGGGTCGTCTTGGAGATGCGTTGTCAGGTAAGCAGTAAAGAGGACTTCAGGAAGTCACTTCACTCATGACTGAGCAGCCAGAAGACACACCGAAAACAGAATCAGAGCTCTGCTGATGTCCATATTTGTACTGACCTCAATCCTGGCAGGGTTTCTACTGCAGTTGAATCATTGAACCTGCTTTGTTGATTAATTTTCTAGAACAGCGTGGCTCAGATAGTTTACATTAATGCATTATTTTCATTAATTGTTTTATTTATTCATTTGTCTTCTAAAAGCTTATCCAGTATAGGGTCGTGAGGGCCTGGAGTCTATCTCAGGAGACTTAGGGCATGAGACGGGGTACACCCTGTACAGGGTGCCAAGCCATTGCAGGGCACACATACAGTGGGTAATTTGGGAGCGTTAATCTGCCTGTCTTTGGACCCTGGAGATGGCAGGCCACAGTGCTAAACACTACGCCACCGTGCCACCATATTCATGCATTACTGTTTGATTATATTTCTATAATCAAACAGTCCTCTCTTGCTCTCTTGTATAATGCTTTAACTACAGTAGAATAAATAGTAGCTTAGTGTCTAGCACTACTGTAGTTGTCTTACACCTCCAGGGTTGTGGGTTTGAGTCTAGTCTCTGGTCTGTGTGCGTGGAATTCAAATGTTCTCCCAATGCTTGTTGGGTTTCTTCCATATATTCCGGTTTCCTCCCATGGTCCAAAGTCGCATTGGCTGATTGATGTTTACAAATATGATTTGGTGTGTGTGCTTATCCACTACGATGGGTCCGGAGTACACGATATAAGCGGTATGGAAAATGGATGGTGAACAAAACCGTACATTTATATTTGGCTCAAACTCTTTCTGCAGTAAGTCGTAATCCTGCAGTAGCATAGTGTCCTTGTTCTTAAAGATCGACTCTTGTTGAATCTTGAGGGCCTTGAGTTCGCATTTACTCCTGGTCACTTATTAAAGGCTGAGTCATTGGCAGAGCAATATTATTTGTCTTAACAGGAATAGGAACGAGTTAGCAGATGTTTTGGAGCTGCTGAAAGCTAAGATAGAACCAGCAGTGACCGATGAAGAGCGACTCGGTGGTACTTCTGGCGGCCCAGGAGATGAGAAAAGCTGTGGAGGTAATAATAAACAAAAACCACACACACACACACACACACACACACACACACACACACACACACACACACAGCGCTCAATGTTCCTTTACTTATTGAAAAATGATGATCCTGTTTCCTGTATTTTACTCTTTTCATAGTCATATTATCAATATTTTATACCTTTATTGCTATCTATATTTGGGTGTGACTTAATTCTGCATCTGTTGCAAATATTTTTCTCCTCAGTTGAAGTTAAAGTCACGAACAAGACCGCGAAGGTGGAGCGCGCATCGGATGAAGAAAGCAAGCCGATTACATTAAGTAGTGGAAATGTAAATTCTGACAAAACTCTCAAAGAAGAAAGTCAGACAGTGTGTGAAATGAAAAGAAAAGGATCTTGCGGGCCACTTAAGCTGGAACCAGAGCGAAAGGAAGAGCTTGAGCTGAAAGCAGTTGGCACCGAAACACCTAAACTGGATCAGACTCCTGTTATAGACAACAGAGTGAGCACAATTAAAAGCCTCATCAAGGACGAGCCGAGGGACTCGCCTCGACACTGGAACGCCATCTCTGTCGTCATGGCGCCTGGGTCCATCAAACAGGAACTTCCAGCGAAGACAGAAGTTTGCTTGAAGGACAAGAAAGAGAGAACGGCGGAAGATTTCGAGAGGGCTATGAAAAGCGACCAGCAGGCTAAGATACCGCTGAAAAAGAGGGAGCTGAAAAGAAGCGACGGCTACGACAACAGTCATTACAGCCACATGAACAATAACAACAACAGCAACGGGAGCGTATCTGTCGGCGGCATCATCGTTCGCAACCCGGCAGCGATGGAGCATGCCGGAGAAAATAAAACTGCACCACCGGCGACCCTTAACTCCCAGGTACAAAGCAGCGAGGGTGTCGGTGACGGGGTCGTATCTCCGAATAAAAGAGAGCAGTACGTAGGGTTCGGTGTGATCATGGGCCCGATGGAGCGAAAGCAAACTTTTCCTGTGCCTGATATCTCAGGAAATCCGACGAAGGATCGAAACGGACTGCATGAAGATCGTGACGGGAAGAGCTTCAAGACCGAGCTGACGCACGCTGAGAACATAAGGCAGTCGGTTCTAGTTAGAAAGCCGAGTGTCTCCCAGGCCACTCATCATTCGAGCATGAGCGAAGAGATGACACTAAGAGTCGAGCATGCGGAAAGTGATGCCAAAGTCAAGTCTCTGGGATCGGATGCTAAGGAGCGAGCTGCGTTATTGTTAGCTTTACCAGCAGATGGCGATAACGAGTATAGTGACGGGAAGTCGCGTATTAGTTCCAGCACTGAGCAGGAAACCGTAGTAAAGCTGGAAGATCCGGGTAGTGCTGAAAGCAGGAAGGCTAAATCGACGATGCTTCCCGATGAAGGAACAGGCGATAGGACAGACCTGATTTGTCTTAAAGCTGTCGAAGGAAGAGACAACAAAGGATTTAAAATCTCCAGAAAAAAGCGTTCCGATAAATCCAAGATCAGGTCTCAAAGCGGGTCGGATCGGAGCAAACCCAACGAGGAGGAAGTGTCCTCCGAGCTCCAGAAGGAAGGAATCCGTCTCAAGATCAAGATCCCGCTACACAGACGCACTCCCGAGCTCCGCAGGTCGGCCAGAATCTGCAAGCCCAGTCCCAAGCTGGCAGAGATTCAGGAGCGGAAACACGCAGCGCCCCCTGCAGCACGGGAAGCGGAAGAGCACGCGGATCAGGATGAGGAGAGAACGCTCCACAAGAGGGACCCGCACAAGAAAATCATCTCGGATGGACAAATCAAATCTGTCAAGGTTAATGACTTATTCGCGTTCACGTGACAACCCAGAAGTAGTTTTTAGGATTAAAAGCATGCGTTTAATAAATCGGTTTTCAACATTTCAGGGGAAACGACGACACAGACGGGCTCGCTGGTCAAAACCGACGAAGATCCGCAGAACCGAAGTCGTTCTCGGAGGAGACGCGGTGTGCGAGAACAAATCCGAGAGAGATGACGAGAAGAGCGAGTTGGATTCTCAGCACTCGGAGGAAGCTCCACCTGAAGATGCATGTAAACACTGCGGCCTCCCTAACCACCCTGAACTGGTAGGACATCCCGTTACGTTCCTCAACATCTTCCTCATTAGCAACTGTGACAGTCACAGTGAAATTAGCAAAGTGTTTGATGATGATCACACATAAATTGTTGTTTTTGTTTGCTTGCTTGTTTTCCAGATTCTCCTCTGTGACCAGTGCGACAGTGGCTACCACACAGCCTGCCTGCGACCTCCTCTGATGATCATTCCTGACGGACAGTGGTTCTGCCCTCCGTGTCAGCACGTGAGTAGTGACGAAGTCTTTAAACGAATGCCAGGTGTACTATGCATGAGCTTACAGTTGCAAGTGCAAGCGTAGCATGTGAACAGCTGCGTAATGCCGTTTTCAGAAGCTGCTGTGTGAGAGGCTGGAAGAACAGCTGCAGAACCTGGACACGGCTCTGAAGAAACGGGAAAGAGCCGAGAGGAGGTGCCGATACCTCACACACACCACACATCTGACTAATGCCGTTTGCCTGTTTGACCTCTGTGGTTTTCTGTAGATTAACAGTTTGAAGTTACACACTGTTACGTGCCAAGTTACCCAAGTTGCACGCCTTCACTCCCATTTTTTTTCCTGTCTCTAGGCGTGAGCGCCTGGTCTATGTAGGAATCAGCGTGGAGAACATCATTCCCAATCCGGTAAGTCCAGTCCGGTTATACACAATCTTGTTCAGCATGTACGAGGGTGAGTCCAAAATGATCCGCACTCCAGTTATACTAAAACTTCTGTTGGCCGCATTGTCTTTCCGTTCAAGTAAAAGTTTCTAAAAGAGAATCATTACTGGTGACGAGACATGGATTTCATCACTACGAGCCTGAGAGTAAACGGATGCGTATGGAATGGAAACATCCCTAATGTCCGGTCAAGAAAAAGTTCAAAAGTCAACCATCAGCTGGAAAATTGATGCTTACAGTTTTCTGGGATTCTCAAGGGCCAGTAATGGAACATCATCAGGAAAAAGGTTCAACAATCAACAGTGCTCGTTACAGTGAGATGCTTATTGAAGAGCTGAAGACTAAACTTCTGATTAAACGCTGCCATCCAAGGGGGCGTTGTGATCTTACAGCATCCTCCTTATAGTCCTGATCTCGCTCCATCGGACATTCACCTGTTTGATCCCCTAAAAGCAGCCCTACGAGGATGAGAATTCACTTCTGATGAATACAATGTTGGATTTGTGGCTCGCAGCTCAGCCTAAAACATTTTTAATGAGGGAATACGAAAGCTTGATGACAGAAAAGCAGCAAAGTCCAGATAATTTTTGACTCACTCTCGTGTTTATATAATATTCTGTTGGAGTGAATGTAAAAAAATCAAGTAACACCAAGTTTTTTTTTAATGATATGACTAATAAAACATGATGCTACATCACTGTTGCATCCTTACTTCTGATTGATCAGATGTTGTTAACAGTAGCGCTGTAGTACTGTAATTCATATCACAGGTTTACTCTAGATAGATGGATAGATGGTCATAACAAAATTTTAATGAATGAAAAAAAAAATGTTTTGTTACAAGGAACCATTTAACATTTACGAAAAAAAAAAACATTGAGTCTCCACCATGAAAAAGTCTTCAGGACTGCCCTTTTTCAGTTTTTTAGTTATATGACGGCGTTCTCTCTTTATCTCTCTCTCTTTGCATATATTCCATTATGCATGCTACTGTATATGTGCAATTATAAACTCAAGCGATGAAGCCGAGGTCGAGGATCCGTCAGAGCCACTGAGGAACTGACAGTGCTGGCATTTCCACCTCTGCTCCTTTTCATTCAAAAAAGGAAAAAAACAGATTTAAAATAAAGTCAAACGTAGCTTCCGTCCGTGCTGTGCTGCGAGTTCTGATGGGTCCTGCTCTGTTAACGGTCGGACCAGCCAGATTCATAATCCATTTCCTGTTCTTGCACACAGGACGGTGATGCAGAGGACGGAAAACAGGAGAAGAAAAAAGGTGCGAAGAAGTGTAAGAACTTGGAGAGGAGATCAACACGAAAGAGAAAGTCCATTAGTTACAGGTGATTTTGTCATCTCATAGAGTTCAAACCTGACAGTCTCTCCTACTGTATTCTCATTAATTAATTAATTAATTTATTTATTGAACTACCAGGTTTGACGACTTTGACGAAGCGATCGACGAAGCGATAGAGGAAGATGTACAGAATTCAGATGAAGGAGGTGAGGAAATGCACGAGCTGATGGAAGAATGTCAGTTTGTCTGTTATTCTTGGAATGCGTTTTTGTAATAATTTTTTTTTATATATATAGATGTGAATCTGCGAAAGGACATGGCTGCTATCGCAGAGCAGGACAATGACGAGAAAGAGGAAGCCAAAGAGATCCGACAGCCTGTGAAAACCGCTGCTCCACGGAAAAGGAAGCGTCGCCGGAGACTTAACGACTTGGACAGCGAGAGCACGCTGGATGAAGAGGAGAGCGAGGACGAGTTTCAGATCAGTGACAGGTGAGGATTTTTGACCCTGTATCTCTTCCTGGGGGGGGGGGGGGGGGGGGGGGGGGGGGGGGGGGGGGGGGG
>JAQMYG010000037.1:22998615-23012911 GCA_030014215.1 Clariallabes teugelsi
CCCCCCCCCCCCCCCCCCCCCCACAGAGCTCAATAATCACGTCTTTTTATCCTATTTCTTCCATCCCCTTCTTCGAGCCCAGTATGGAGGAGGAGGATTTTGTGGTGTCTGGGGACGACGTTGCGAGCGACGCGGACGCCGCGTCCTGGGATGGGAGCGAGAGAGGCAGTGTCTCCAGCAGTGTAGACCGTCTGCCTCCAACCAGGAAAACAGCCAAGAACGGCCGCGCGCAGAGAAGCAAGAAGAGGACGCGCAGATCAGCTCGACGCCACCGAGGCTCTTCAGAGGAAGAGGAGGAGGAGGAGGAAGAGGAGGAGGAGGAAGAGATGGGTCCGTAGTCTCAATTATTTTCACCGTTATAATCCTAATTGATGTAGGAAGACTCTGATCTGGTAATTTACGCATCGACTAGGGCTGCAGGATGCATCGTTTCAGTCACATCACACATTGTGTGTCCAACACATAGAGTAGATTAGAGTTTGCGCCCCCTTTTGTAAAAATCTGTCTACCTGCCACCCGCGATCGATTAACTCTCGCGCGAACAGAATGAATAGCAGCGGTAGCGCGAGCGTGGTGTACTTAAAACGTTTAAGAAGAGTGTGCTGATAGTCGTACATACTCAGCAGAGACACCCAGTTTGGCACAGTGAATGCAGTCCATTCTTATTATATGGACGTCACCTCAAACTATTGCCTTGTTGCTTTGTTACAAGACGAATAAGTGTCTCAGCCATCAACATACATAAGTAGTATCATTACCCTTTATTCATTCATCTTCAGTAAGCTTTAACCTGGTCAGGGTTGTAATGGATCCTGGAGATGCATCGTATATGGGCCACCAATCCATGTACCTTGTGTACACCCTAATCGATGTCATGTGTATGTGCATTAATTGGGTTCATTTCAATTTGTTTTAACAATCTTTTCGAAAACTTGTAATCAAGATTGTACATTAGTGTATATACAGTACATATGGTAAGGTCCTACATTTTGGAACCATTTATTTCTTTGTTTTTATTTATATATTCATTTATTATTTTTTTTTTCGTTTTGCATTCAGCCACTGTACTTCATGACATAGAATTTGAAATGAAAGGGATTTGACAAAGGATGAGGCATCAACCATTCAGGAATCAGTGCCATTTTCATTCATTTTCATTTTTTCATAAATAATGGAACAAGTGGCTGGCAAGCAGTTGCATGGCCAGGTGTGTGGCCTGTTCCCTCATTACTCCATGACTGTTAAAGCAAATAAAAGACTTGGATGTGTGTCTGTGCGCCATATTTGCATTTGGTCTTTCACTCTGTCTCTCTTGAGATATCGAGATAGATAGTTGGATTTAGATTGAGTGATTGTGGGGTCCAAGTCATTTGATGCAGCACACCATCACCCTCTCCTTCTTTGACAAATAACTCTTACGTCTTACATAGTCTAGAGGTGTGCTTGGAAAACAAATGATGGTCCCATCAAGTCTAAACCAGACGTGGTATGTCGCTGCAATGCCCTCAATTTTAACTCCTAGCGACACCAGCAAAGTCTCTTCTGATTGTTATTTTTTCTGAAGAGTTTGTTTCTTTGCCAGTTTGTTCATTAAGGCCCGACTAACCCAGTCTCCTCTGGACAGTGGATGTTAAAATATGTCTGCCACTGGAACTCCAAGAAGCATTTATGTAGGCTCTGCTCTGAGGTGCTGTAAATCTGTGGTTTCTGAGGCTGGTCATTCTAATAAACATATCCTCTGCAGCAGAGGTAGCTCTTGGTCTTACTTTAATGGGAAGGTCCTCATGATGGTCTGTTTCATCATAGCATTTGATGGTTTTGGTGATGCATTTGGCATACATTCTAATATCATAAGAAATGTTTTTTGGATTGACTGAACTTTTCTCTCGACTTTTCTTGCCATCTTAATATGCTTTAGACCATCAGTTGTCTTGTGCAGATGAAGGGTTGGTACTGAGTCAATAGCCCTATAAGTGCTACTAAAACTCCTATACGAATCTATTTTATGGCAGGAACCACTAACTCTGGACAAGGCACTCCTGTGAATTGAAAACCATTTCAAGTGACAACCTCATGAATCTGATGAGAGAATGCCATGAATATAAATGTGCCAAGCTGTCATCAAAGCCAAATGTAGCTATTATGGACATTTAAAAAATATAAAACATATTCAGGGTTGTTTAACACTTTTTTTTCTTCTTTTTTTTTTTTGTCTACCACATAACTCTTTGATAGTTTGGAAGTCTTCAGTGTTAATGTACAATAAAAATAATCACAAATCATTATAATGTCCAAACTTTTGTCTGGTACAATATGTTTAATTAATGGTAACTAAACATTGAACATTTTCCTCCTGCTTTAGACACCGAGGGCTCCAGTGAGGTCAGTGACAGCGATGTGAATCTGAGCAGAAGGCGGTCACGGCGCAGTCAGAAAGCCCAGATCAACTATTGCGAGACATCCGAGTCTGAAGGGTCGCAGAAAACCTCAGAACGGAAAGCTAACCAAGCAACACGGCGGCGCCGGATCTCCAGCTCTAACAGTGAGTCAATCCTCCTTTTTTTTTTCTAAACCTCTATTGTCCTCTCTTGACCAGCACTAATAAAGTTTTTAATGTTATTATATTATACTAATTGATCTGCATTTTTATTTCAGCATCTGTGATTTCTAAGGACTCTGAGCCCGAGGAGGAGTCTGCCTTGAAGATCAGACACCGAGGTAGGAAGAGACAGTCTACGAGGGAAGATTCGAAACAGAGGCACAAACAGCTCAAACTAAAACCAGCAAGAAGTACAAGCGAGGAAGAGGAGGAATCGGAAGACGAAGGTGCATCCGATGAGGAAAAGAGGCCACTCCGTAAAAGCCTGAACCGAATCGAATCGGACGACGATGAAGAGGACGGGGTGGAGAAAAGACCAGTGAGGAAGACGGCTGGAAAGCAGGCCAGCGGAGTTACAGACTGCAGGGAGCCGAGTGTGAAGGCACACACTAGAGGTTCGAAGGACTCGATGCTGAAGCACAACGGCCTGCTCCCTCCGAGATCTTCAGCTCAGGATGAAGATGATGAGGAGGAGGAGGAGGAGGAGGAGGAGGAGGAAGACGAGGAAGATGACCTCACCGCTGATACAGACTTTGTTAACTTTGTTTTTGACAGCGAACAGTTATCGTGATGTGCTGAAGAAAATTCCTATATTATTTTCTCATTGCCTTTTTTTTTTTGAGTGTTTTTGAGTGTACTGGACCAATCCAAGCTTCCAGAGGAATTTTCACGTGATGTTGGAACACATTTTTAGTTACTCACGTCACGCACGTGTCAGCTCTAGAGCAGGGTCTTGGTGCACATCCTGATTTTTATGAGTAAAAGGTTTCAAAGTTTGAAGTTACATTTGATCAACCAGTCGCAAACTTGATCATATGACATGCATGGCCACACTAGTTCCTCTAAGGTTAGCTAGCCAGTGGACCTGGTTCATGATTATAATTACCAAGAGAATGAAACGTCTGGGGAATTTTAGAGCTGGAAACGTATGAAAATAAATTGATGTATAAATATATATTCTAAATGAATATAGACTCAAGACACTAAAGTTCAAGTTCCTTTTTTTTTTAAGAAGCTTCAAAACCTTAACGTACAAATTCTCCGGCCAGATCAGATTATACCAGAGCTGATGCGATCTGGTTTTGATTTTATTTCTGATGAACGGGCGAGGACTAGTGGTAGTATAGTGGTCTTCCATGTCTAGCCGGTCTACTAGTGATAGTAATTTTGGCTCATTTAGCTCAGCTCAACAATATGACTTAAATCTTTCATTTCCTAGACATTTTGCATAATTATTATACAACTAATAAATCTGCTAATCAATAGCTAATCTAAAGATGGCTAACAAGGTGTAGTTTGCTTTTGTGTAAGAATGTGGTAAAGGACTGTGTTATGTAATGAATAAAAACATGTTGGTTAATACTGTTCTAGGGAAGTAATCAAGAACGGGGTTTGTGTGATGCGGCTGGGTAGGAAAGCAGTGTTATCGCTCTTACTGCCTAAAAGTCGACCTGTTGTATCCGTCTTGTAACACAGCGGTCTGTCACTTTTCAATTTAAAAAGTTACATTATGTTATGGATCGTCCAGGGAACAAGTTAGTTCCTGTTATCGCTTTCATTATGGCAGCTATTCGGAGTCGCTCCCTCACCTGCATCTTTTACCTTTGTCTTAAAATACAGTTTGAAACAATGTTACAGGGGGAAAAAAATCAATGCACTGAAGACTGTCTCATGGTAGAACACTTAGACTGTTACGAAGCTTAAGCGTTGCCGTTGTGAAGCCCCCGTGAATGAGCTTTTACCCTAGAAAGAGTACCGTATTAGAGTGAGCACATTAACATAAACCTGAGGTTTGAATTACAGCCAGCGTTACCGCTCGACAACATGAAGTAACATCTTTTAACCAATCAGGAATGGGAACGTCATGGTGCTGTGGTACAACCCGACATTCATCGCCAAATCCAGGAAATGGCTCTCGAGCTTGGTACTAGCTACTTTAACTATAAACATAGGTGTACTGTAAAGATGTAAACTATGTAAGTTGATTTAACACCACATCTTGACACCATAGCTTTGATAAATCCTTTTCTAAACATGATGTCGACGTGAACGCCATGCTGGTTTCTAATTACGCACGAACTGCGCAAGTTTACCTAAAATAAGCTAGTTTGCTAGGATCTTAGCAACTACCTAATGAAACAAATGTCAGACTATTGCTGACTAGTTAACTAGCTAATGCTTTATTTTGATATCTGGTGAGTTTAGTTCAAACTAAATCTGTATACGTATGGTGTGTAAATAAATTGTTGTTGTTTTTTTAAATGTTAAGCACTACATTTAAGCCAAATAAATCTATCTGAAGAAAAAAGTTTAAAGGTGATGTTTTATGATCAAGTTTGCCCTGATTGTCCGATCAAATCGGTCCTTATCGACTCAGGGAAAATCAGGATGTGTGTGTCTCAGCAATCCACGTACACTATAGAAAATAAAGCACTGTCATTTGTAAGGCCAGTAACGCGTCCTCTGTCTAACACGAGCTTAGATCAGCCTGTAGAGACACTGTACATTTATTGTATTTTTTTTTTTCCTGCCTGTAATCTAGCACCTTTTAAATCCGTGGTTTAGTAAAGTTTTCAGTTTTATCCTCTGTTTAAAAAAAAAAGAAGAAAAAGAAAAAAAAAGAAAAAAAGGTTTTTATATATGACGAGAAGGAGATTCTGTTCGGAACAGTTTTGCTAATCTTGAATAACAATCCTCGATGCCAGCCTGTGTTTAATACGTTAATACATTTGTTCAAGGATCGTAACCTGACCGTATTGGTGTATTGAGGTGTTTTGCCTTCAGAAAAGAAATTCAAAAGAAAAAGTGCCACGAAACACCAAGGCACAGAATTTAGTCGAAGCAAATTAGCAACTTTTATGTAAACTACTTAGATACAGGATTAAGCTACTTTATGAAAGTAGTCATTACTATCCTCGATCTCATTTCTGATGTTTGTTCATTTAAAGTTGTGTATGTTTTGGATCCTCCACCCCCCCCCCCCCCCCCCCATCTTTTTTTGTTGTTGTTGGTTATAGTCAATCTAAGGTAGTCCAATCGGTCCATGGTTATTTTATTTTTTAGTTTCTTGTCCTATTTGACCTCTACTTTACTTTTCATACTGTATAAATTGTATGTGCCTGTTGACTTGCCCTTAGGCTGAAGTAAATTTTCTCGACTGAATGCACTTATCAAAGCACCTTTGAGCGTACCACACGGCCCGGCCCGGCACTAGACGGTTTCGACTCTCGTTCGAAAGCACTTTAAACAAGCGCCCTCTTCTCGCTCGCCCTTCGTTCGTTCTAAACTGTGCTGTGTGCTCGACTTGGTTATTTGAAATCCGACACTACCGAATCATTCCAGGTACACACCACACGAGGCAAGTCTAGAGTTCCCGGTGAATGTGGCCTTTGTCTGCTGTAAAGTTCTTCGACTGGAATGAGTGTTGCTTATATTTTACTGTTCTAATGTTCAGTCTCAGTACATAACAAATCGAAAAACCTGAATAAACGTGACAAGCGGATGTCTGTGTGAGAAAAGTCTCTGCGCTTTTTACAGCATCAGCAAAACATGGAGCTTTTTTTCGATTCCCAGTTTACACCTTACAACCTTTGACTTGTAATGTCACTTCTAGAGCTGAAGATGGCAGTAAAGAGTCTGTCAGTGTTATTAATCTACAGGAAGTCTTTTCTTTTCTTCTGTTGTCATAAAAAAAAAAAGTGGTGCGTCCTAAACCGACCCCTTGTTCTGTAGCCTATGTACTTGGTGTTGCCTAGGAGTGAAAATATACTCAAATGAATATATACCTGCTGTTTTTCAATTTCATATTTCAATTTCTTGTACACAACCATACATAGTATGATATGCAGTGAAATGCTGTTCAGCTGTATGTGACTTAAAATAGAAAGAATTCACTACAATGAAAAAAAAATGCATTTGAGAGTGCCATTAAAGATGATAAAAGTTTCAATTTAAATAAATTGAAATAACATTTAAAAAATTAGGCTGGAATTTACAATTTTACAAAAGTATAAATACAAAAATATTCAAACATATATAAATTACACATGATTTACAAAATGTAATTGTAAACTGAGGTATAAAAATATATATACAGTAGAAGGATAAAAATATGGTGTGTGGGTACGACAGCAGCGGCATGAATGAAACATGAATTATGAAATGAATGATGTGTTTCAGCAGCAGTGTGATCATTTATGTTTCAAAATGCAAGTTAGTCCTGTTTAAATGTGTAAACATGCAGTGTGAAAACAAGAAGAAGAAATGTGCAACACATGGCACGAGCAGTATGCACATGTGCAATGTAGAGTGTAATGTGCTACATCCTGTCTATGATGTCTAAGTAGGAATGTAGAGTGTGTGTTTATTGCGTGAAGGAAACAAAAGCAAATCCATCTGTTCTTCGTGGTGTTTCGGTGGAGGGCCCGAATAGCCTGATGTGACAGGACCATGTCGGGTCCTTTGTGACGTGAACATGTGAAGAAGGCCGGGCAGCGTCTCTACCAGTTATGGTTTTTTTAGGCACCAAGCAAGATTGAATGACTGAAATGGCGGTGGAACTCAAGTGGACTCCTCGTGCACGGCTCGAATTGCATATGAAAGCCAACCATACCTAAATACAAAAGTGGACCTCTGTTTAAAACCTTATCAACTTGTCTCCCCCCCAAAAAATATCAGTGAATAGGTCCTGCACGTGATAAACACCAAGGTACTGCAAGATGTCCAGTCTCTCCACTAGAGTCTTGTTAATAACAGGGACCTGGACGTTCCTCTCCTGCTTTGCACTGAAGTCCACTATTAGCTCCTTTGATGTGTTTAAATCTTACTCAATAAAAAAGAGAAATAACAAATACTACCTTTAAATTAACTCAGAAATGAAAAAAAAATCAGTATGTTTAACTAGTGAAATTAGAAGTAAAATAGTATAAACAGTCAATCCGTCCATCCATCTAGGAACTCCTGTAGTCCAACTAGGGACCATGGAGTGATTACAACTGAATTTATTCCCTTTTTACGACCGTGGTAGGACCACATTCATACATTGTGGGCAATTTGGGAATGGCACTTAGCATAATCTGCATGTCTTTGTACTGTAGGATAAAACAGGAGGAAACCAACGAGAACACTCATGCACTTCATGCACACAGACCCCCAGGCGGGAATCGAACCTGGACCCTGGGCGTGCAAGGTGACAGTGCTAACATAGATAGCCAGTATGTACATATTCAATTCAGTTCAATTTTATTTATATAGCGCATTTAACAATGGTCATTGTCTCAAAGCAGCTTCATATTAAGTCTGTAATATGTATATATTTATCTCTGCTTTGTTTGCACTCTTAATATAATTGTTTTTTCTGTAATGTGTGTGAGTGGACAAAGTGATACCATTAACCCACATTGTGTATTTTATAATATTTAGTTATTGATTGATATTGATTTCTTCTCTGAAAGAAAATAAATCACGTGGTATAGCCAACGATGATGTCATCTGGAGATTTTACGGTTGTTGTTTTTTTCTTTTAAACCTGCTTACCTCTAAGAACAGTTAAGGACTCTCCCTCAGTGGGAGCGCGCGAGATTGTGATTTGAGACGCACCCTTGAGCTCATGTGGCGCGCGCATGGAAACGACAAAGTAACGCACAGACAGCACTGTGGAGATTTAGCTAAATAACTGGTTTATCATATTTAAGCCGTCTGTCACTGTATTTTTATTATTTTGTCTATAAACGGTATTCTCTAAAACTAAGTACAGCTGGGCATTTGTTTATACAGTTAGCTAAAATACGTCCGTTGCTATTTTAGGCTCCTCCTGTAGCTAGCATCTTCTCGTGGAGCTAGCAAAGGAAAATACATAACGTGTGTATGAAAATATGGTTTTGTTAAAAAGTTTGCCTCCTCCTGCTGAGGGAGTTCGGCATCAGCAGGCCGAGACGACAGCGGTGTTGGACGGGAAGCCGCTCGGAACCGGGACGCTGTATGTAGCCGAATCGTAAGTAACACCGCAGAGATGATTCATTTGCGAGCGAGTCGACTCACTGAACCGACTCCCGTCTGAGAGCCAATATTCTCTTGTTGTTGTTGTTGTTGTTGTGAATACACCACAAGGTGTTGGGTGATTTTATCACCACACTGTCCTCCACAGGCTCCCCATGTACTGACCGAATGTTCTGTGTATGATTTGTTTTGAATGGTCTGTTTTTTTAAATAGTTTATTTATATATTTTATTTCATATATTTGATTTGGACATCTTAGTAGCATTGGAAATGTGTACAAGGGCTGGATATAGTTAGTTTTTGTTTTTAAGCAATTTAAATTCTGTAAATTAAACATATATTACATATATGTAATAGTGTGAAATGTTTGTACATTCATGATTTTATACAAGACATAATTACATAATATCACACAAGAGGGAGTACTGTTGTGCTGGAGGACTGTGGACTCGTCGTGCCTATGGCCGCAACACAGCCGAGTTGTTATTCAGTACAACAGCACAACCTCGAGTGTTATACAGTGGAACCTCAGATTGCGAGTAACGCGGTTTGCAAGTGTTTCACAAGACGAGCAAAGATTTTTAATACATTTTGACTTGGAAAACGAACAAGTCTTGGTTTATGAGTACAGAGTATAACGTATCACGCATGCGCTTTGTTTTCCCCATCTCTATGCACATTTCTAATTTCTGAAAAAGCTTCCATCAACCTGAAGATAATAATAATTCACAGCTCTCACTGTTGCTGCTGCATTATTGCTTCCTCTTATCTCTTTATTTTGAGGCAGAAATACTTGAGATATTCCACAAGTTCAGTCAGTTCCTTTTTGTGTTAGTTTTTGTTTTTGATGAAAATGGGAAAATGGGTGGGAAAGATTATCAAAGGAGTCAATGGGGTTTGTAGAAGTGTGTGTACCATGCTTTAGCCTTCTGGATTGTTTGGTAATATGCAGAAAGTAGCACGTCATGACTTGACTGGCTAACAAGAGCTAATTTCAGTGTGTCTGACTTTTAATATTGTGAACTTTGTATAGTGTATGTATGGAAGTGAGACTTTTAATAGTAGCGCAAAAACCAAAAACATAATTAAACTGCTTTCAGGTGCCTGTCATGGTTCGACGGCTCAGGAATGGGTTTTTCACTGGATTATCCCAACATCAGCCTGCACGCCATTTCCCGAGACCTGAGCGCTTATTCACAGGAGCATCTGTACGTGATGGTCAACAAAAAACTCAGTGGTAGGCAAATAAACGTCTGAACCCCACAACACTTTCAGATACATTTACTCATGATAATGATTAAAATATGCAAGTGATAGTTTGTTAAATATTGTTGGTATGATAAGTAATAATTAACCTTTTATAATCTGACTGTATTGGTAGACGAAAATGAGGCTGAGATGCGGGAGAAAGCTACAGAAAATGAAGGCGAGGAGGAGAGCGACAACGACAATGAAGACGAAGACGAGGTCATCACAGAGATCCGATTTGTGCCCAGTGATAAAGCAGCTTGTGAGTGTGTGCATCTTGATGGCAATTGAATAAAAATTTAATTAAATGATTTTTTTTTTCATTCACAGCTTTGGTACTATTAGCTTGGCTTTTGGGTTTCACACTCGCTGTGATGCTACATGCTTGAATGGTTTATGTTACCTAAAATAAAATTTTGACTGTTCTTTTATAATACATCAACCAATTGAAGCTTTTCAAAAAGGCAGCAAACCATTGCTCAAGACTATACGCACCAGGGATGGGAATCACAATTTCCTCCCCGATAGGATATTATCACAATCCCTAGGTGCCGATTCAAATTATATTGTGATTTTGTAAGTATCACAATTTTTATAAATATCCTGATTCAATATTCAATTCAACAATGGTCATTGTTGCAAAGCAGTGTTACAGAATCAAAATAAATCGGTATGAAATGAAGAAAATGTGTATAAATCAGAATTGTCAGATTGTACATTTTGTACAATTTCTTCTGATTTTGTTTCAATTATAAGACCGTAAACCTTTAAAAGGTGTCATAACTCAAAGGTTTTACACCTTAGCTTCACAGCTAATTCCACAGCTTTACAACTTAATGAACATGAGTAATTAAATGTAGTTTGTTCCTTATAGCATTAGTTTTCTCACTTAAAAACCAAGCGCAGCATGTAAACAATAAAAATGAAATTCTAACATAATTTCACATTTAACTTAAAATTAAATTAATTAAAAAGGCTACGTATATTTTTGTCATGTCATCCACCATGATATTTTTCTAAACAGACTTGCCAAATAATTCACTCCTACCACAGGGGTTGCCGAATGTGAGAATAGTTTAAAGTGCACCATCTGTAGGATTATAAAGAAACGGCAATGTTTTACCATCTCAAATACCTCCACTTGACAATCAGAGCTTATTGATCAGTTGCAAGCACAGCTTCTAACACAGCACGTTTGGCTTCTAATGCACAAGATTTTCCGAGACTAATTTGCGCTCTTGGTGTTCTGTTGGTGTAAGCGTGTGTAATGAGTGGGTTTGCTTGCAGAGAAACACAGCTGATCTGATGCTTTTTAATGGATGCAACTTTTGATAATGTAGCGCAATAAAAATGTGTTTCTGTTGTGCCACTCAGAAGCTTGTGCAGTTGACACAGAATCAGTTTGATCAAATTCAAATCAAATTCAAATTTTTATTTGTCACAAAAACAGTTGTACACAGTATGATGTGCAGTGAAATGCTTACACGACTGATTGTGACCTTGAAAAGGAAAAAGACAGTAAGGAGGCAAAATGCTAGTGTGAAAGAATAAAATATAAAATCTACAATTTTGTTACAATAAAATTAAGTAGAAATAAGTATATAAAAATGTAAGAATGTAAAAAAGTAAGAACTGTATAAATAAACTGTAAGTATGTGGAATGTGGAGGCAGCAGCAGTATGTTGTGGTCATGGAGTGTGAAATGAAATGTTGAACAACAGTGTTATTGTCCATCTTTAAAGTGCAGTAGTGCGATAGGAGTCCTCTTTTGTGTGTAAACATAACCAGAAATGTGCAACATATATGTTTTGTGTACTTCACTCCTTCAGTCAAAGGCTGATCACCATCCAGTTCTGGTCACTAGCTGATCAACTGGGTCATCTTTATTATAAATGTAAAAATAAAAAATCTAATTGCAACACAAAAGAATCTCAATTTATAACTAAATATATTTTTAAATATGCACAACATGGATCCATTCTATAGACAGTTTTAGTTTTTAATGATAATAGAGGTGATTTCTGGTGAAAATCCATTGTCAGCCATTTGAGCAAGTAGTCCTCCACACTAATTAAACTCTGTTATGTGTTGCAGTGGAGTCCATGTTTTCAGCCATGTGTGATTGCCAGGCTTTACACCCTGACCCCGAGGATGCAGACTCTGAAAACGAGGAGTTTGAAGGGGAGGACTATGAAGAGGAGGAGGAGGAGGCTGCTGGTAAATAATCTGTTACAAAAAAAGGTCATAAACTTTTAGCCACAAAGTCGAGATTGCTCAGTGCTGTGCTTGCTGTTTCCCTTTCTCATCCAGGCCAGGGTAACATACCTACATTCTACACATATGAGGAGGGTTTGTCACACCTGACCGCAGAAGGCCAGGCCACACTGCAGAGACTCGAAGGCATGCTCGCTCAGTCTGTCACGCAGCAGTTTCACATGGCCGGAGTTCGCACTGACGAGCCACAGGCTGAGTTCGAAGGTTTGTGATGTCCTCAGTTTGTTTTTTTCAAGTGAAAGTGAAACGTTTAGCCTTGGTGGCATCAGATTTGACATTAGTAAGCACTAGATGTCAGTAGTAGGTCAAAGCCCAGTGATGGACCTGCTGATTAGGGTGTCGCACCTAACACAGT
The DNA here is from genome assembly GCA_030014215.1 of Clariallabes teugelsi. Taxonomy (NCBI): domain Eukaryota; kingdom Metazoa; phylum Chordata; class Actinopteri; order Siluriformes; family Clariidae; genus Clariallabes; species Clariallabes teugelsi. The sequence goes on from JAQMYG010000037.1 coordinate 23,011,089, forward strand.
TTATTATCTAATCCAGATCACATCTTAAGAATGTTTAGTAAACACCCTGTATTGTTCTGTAACGCATTGTTAATCTTTTATTAGAAAGGTGGTTCAGGATTATACATTATGTTCAGTGAAATTGTGTCTTAAACCAATTCTATACTGAAATATGTTTGGGTGAGATTAGCCTCTCTTACATGTTAGCAACATTCACCTTGTGCATTATGATTGTGTAATTGGTTTTTCACTGAATCATTGCATCGCCATTAAATGATACATTTGTTTGAATTTAGGTTTTGTGATGCTGAAGATATTTTGACTAAGGTGTATTTATAATGACTAAGCTAAAGGCTAGAAGTGATCGATGCATATTCTCTAATTTCTTTCTGCGTGTTCGTCTGCAGATGGAATGGAGGTTGACCCAAATTCTGCAGTAGCTGGACAGTTTGACGATGCTGATGTTGATCACTGGTAAATTATATCTTATTTTATACCTGTTCATTTTTTTAAAAAAAATAATTTTGTCTCGTACATAGTATTAAGATATGGTAAAATAAGATATACTTTTATTCGTCCCACAGCGGGGAAATTCCTTTGTTACAGCAGCGAAGGAAAAAATTGCGCAAATAAAAAAAATAAATAGGGAAAAAGTAAAGACAATTTAATAATTGCACTTTCAAACAAACAAATTGCACTAGTTCCAACAAATCGCACAAGGGTAATATTGCACAGTTTAAAAAGTCGTTATTGCACGGAGTTGCACTATGATAATATTGCACAGTTTAAAATGTTATTGCACAGTTCTGTTAAAATGAATTGCACCAGGATAATGTTGCAGTTTCAAATGGTGTTATTGCACAGTTGCTATTGCACCCAAATCTAAGATATTATAACTATATTGTAAGATAGTATTGTAATGTCATATTTAAGATACTGTAATTATTGTAAACAACAGTGTGGAATATGGAGACTGGTTCACTGGGAGCAGATGTTTGTACAGTCTAATAGCAGCAGGGAGAAAATATCGATATCGCTCCTTCAGACACTCGGGATATAACAGTCTGTAAAATGCAGTTAAATGCTTATACGACCTAAAATGGAAAGATAGGATGGGATAAAAAGGTTTTTCTATAATAAAAGAAATATTGCACTAGAAGAGTACAATTAAACTAAAGATAAGTTTAATTGTAAATCAAAAATAATTTTTTTAATTAAAACTTGGCTTAATTGTAAAAATTGATTTGAGATTAAAGGACATGAACTTGCACAAAGTACAGTATATGGCCAAAGTTTTGGGATCATCTGACCATCAAAATTCGAAACAAACCGTTGAATAGGATGTTGTCGTATACTGTAGTATTAGATTTTTCGATCATCAGATCGCAATCAGTATGACAGTGTGCCTGTGCACAAAGCAAGCTCTATGAACACATGGTTTACCAAGGTTGGCGTGGAAGACCTCGAGTGGTCTGCTCAGACCTATTGAAAGCCTTTCAAGAAGTATGGATGTTTTAACAGCAAATAATACCAATAAATTGTGAACAGGATATTCAAAGGTTTGTGATGTCCTCAGTTTGTTTTTGCAAGTGAAAGTGAAACGTTTAGCCTTAGTGGCATCAGATTTGACATTAGTAAGCACTAGATGTTAGTAGTAGGTCAAAGCCCAGTGATGGACCTGCTGATTAGTGTGTCACACCTAACACAATTTATTATCTAATCCAGATCACATCTTAAGAATGTTTAGTAAACACTAGGGATGCACCGATACCGGTATTGGGTATCGGCCTCGATACCACATTTTCTAAAGTACTCGTACTCGTTAAAAGTCCCCCGATACCGGG
>JAQMYG010000037.1:23013011-23024677 GCA_030014215.1 Clariallabes teugelsi
TATCGGTATCGGCGAGTACTGAAATGCAAGTACTCGTACTCGTTTTCCAAAAAAGTGGTATCGGTGCATCCCTAGTAAACACCCTGTATTGTTCGGTAAATGCATTGTTAATCTTTTATTAGAAGGGTGGTTCAGGATTATACATTACGTTCAGTGAAATTGTGGCTTAAACCAATTCTATACTGAAATATGTTTGGGATGTTCAGTCAGCACATATAGCTGTGAGTGATTAGGTGTCCTTAACCCTTTCACTGCATATGTGGTAAAGGTTTGACTTTAATGAGTCCAAAATTTAACATTTTTGCCTTGACATGAAGCCCTTTTGTTGCAAGCTCAACACTGCTCCTCATCATGAGAGCACCATTCTTGTAGTAAAACATGGTAGTGGTAGTGATCAAAGCCCTAATCCAGATCACGTCTTAAGAATTTTTGGTAAACACCCTCTGTTGATTAGGTGTCATTAACCCTTTCACCACATATGTGGTTAAGGTTTGACTCGGGAAACATTTGATCATCTGGGACTCAAAACTGGTTAGAGTAAAAGGCAAGATTTATTGACCCTAAACGAAAACCTGTGAGACTGGGGAAGAGTGTTAAAATTCAAAATGACGGCATATTGCATATTGCCAATTAGTGTTACTAAGAATCTGTGGAAAGACTGCTGATTGTAATTAGTTTTTCTACAGATGCAGTGCTCTTCACTGCTGCTAACTGAAGCACTTAAAGGGATCCGAGTGACCGGGACTTGTTCAGGAAGCCGTCTGCTCCAAGTACAGCTGCTGGATTTCAGCACCAGTTTTCTTGAAGTCAGCACCGTGTCTGTTTCTGTGTTACGTTTTTGTATTCTTCCTTCAGACAAAATTAAGTGCTTTCTGTAAGTTGTATTTGTATGCAATGTTATAGAATAAAATGTTTTTTTGTAGAAATGATGCTTAATTAACTTCTAGTTGCGTTCTTTATTTCTTTATTATTTTGCACTGCATCTTCTTGGTTTTTATAACTCAAGAACAATTTTATCGCTCGGAAAAATCAGATTTTTTTAGCGTGGGACTGTAAGTGTGAAACTTGGTTCGGGAAAATTGTAAACTTTCAACAATCTTCATCCTTCACTTATACAGCTTATGTGGGGTTTTTAAAATTTTTTTTTATTGTTTATTGCAATATCTTTTCAAAAAGTTTTAGTCCTTATTCTCCTGAACAAGTTAAAACAGGTCTCAGATTTCCCCCAAATGTAAGGCTCCAGATGAAGTAGTTCTCAGATAAACTATTATTTCATATCCCAAACTCCCCATGTTTTATTTAATCTCCAAATGCTTTTTATCTTCTTATATAAGTACAGACTGGAGACCCTTCTGAATGCCTAGAATGACTAAACTGAATTTTGCATAATAGGTTTCATAATAGTTTGAAACAATCTTTTTACCCTGCGAATGATGCATATTGTATGTTAATTTGGTTGTGGAATTCTTCATATCATAAACCTGACTGTAGAGCCCTGTCTAAGTCTAAGCCCTGTGTAGCCAAAAGGAGGCAACTTCAATAACTTGTCCTTTCATTAGGGATCTGTTCAAACAGAAAGAACCTTTATTACAGTAAAATGGTTTTTCTAAAGCATTATTTTGGATATGCACCCCTAGTGCATGTTTGAAATATATGCACATTTTGTATTCATGGAATAACTTGTTATATGATTGTCCTTACCTTTATTTATATCCTTTTTTCCTCGGGCATGGGTCCTAGGTTTCTTATGCCATGCCATGAGAATACTGAGAAGACTGATGCACAAATTTGTCATATATGTTTGTTGAGCCGTAATAGACAATCATATAAACTCATGGACAAAAGAAATTTTGTATTATTAAAAACAAATTGTATGAAAATCCCAAATCTAATTCATAATTTAGTTTGACTTCTTACATTATGAACACAGGCAAGGTAATATCACCATCATGCTCAGTAGACTGTCACTTGGATAACCTACTCTCTTAATAACTCACCTTCTGAAGGGGCGGTATCCACATGCACAGAATTTGCCCTGTGATTATGTCCAGATTACAGCTCACAATGTGATGACCAGTTCATGTGTGAAAATGATTCTTCCAGAATCACTCTTTTAGATCATAACACTGCCTCCAGAGACTTGTACACTGGCCACTATACATGATAGATGCATCGCTTCATGTGCTTCCCTTCTTACCTGCACACATTGTTTTGGAATAGGGTCAATCTGAAATCATGTGGCGACATCACCTTTTTTCATTACTCCAAAGCAAACTGAACACTTTTTAAAATAATTAATCTCACTAAGAACTGGTTTTCTTATGTCCACACAGCTGTTTAGTCCTCATCCCATTGTGTTCATATGGAAATGCTTTTACTTTCACTATTAAACAGTGCTGTGGTTTTTACTGTTGATTTGTTTTAACCATGCAATTTCACCAAGTGTTTAAGTGATCTCAGTGTTCACAGTTCAGCACTATCCTTCCAGGTTTTGATAATGTGTTGAAGGGGTCTGAACCCACTTCCAGTAATTTCAAATCATCTTAATAGTTTTTTTTCTTCTTTTTTTGGCTTGATACAGCCCAATAATTTGACGCCTCTAAAATGGTGATTTTCTTTTTGGCCAGGCAGTGTATACCACTAAGACAAGGGTATATGAGAAATTTTTTCATTTTATATACTGTACAGTGATTAAATCAGTGGAAATGTGATCATCACACACCATATTGTAATTGTGAAAAGTAATTTTAAAGCCAACACTCTTCCCTTTGCAGAGGTGGTTGTTTCTTTGTGCTTTGCATTTGTTTCACCTCCAGATTGCTTAAAACTTCTCTCCCTGGCTGCCTCTGTACCTTTTTTGCCCCAGGTTATCAGCTGGGCAAAGTTTCCTTGTACCTCCTCGTGTTCTCACTGATCAGTAAATCATTCATGAACTTCTCCCCAAGCCTCTGCTGTCACACAGAACTTTTGCGTGCATAATCCTGCTGATCTGGAATGTAGGGTTCAAACTGACATAATTGTTTAAAGGACTGATTAGTCACAGAAAGACCTCACAGAAGAGAGATTGTGAGAGATCATTATTGCTACCAGAGCACCTGATAATGAGGTCCAGCCTGAGGCCAGTCTGCTAATTCCATATCAACGGCTTTGATTGTGTAATACAGTATTGGGGCTGGATTACTCCAGTGACTACTCATCATGTGAGAGTCTTTGCCTTGGGAAGAATAGTGTTAGCACTAGCATATAGTTTTTGTTCTAATTGAAGGCGGTTGTGTAAAAGCTGTACATTCAGCAGAGAGCGATCAGTGTCGGCGATCCTTCCGCTGCTGAAAGGATTGTCTAATTACAGCATACACATGGGAGTGGTGGGAAAATATCCAGAGGCACAGCAAACAGATATGCTGTACATCCTGTTCTGTATATAAACCAACTCTTCTCAAAGTATTTTCTCGCTGATTTTGATACATATGCATGGCTTGCTTATGTCAAATGTAACAGGTTAATGGATGAGTTTGGTGCTAATAGGATGTTAAAAACGTCAAGAACCAATCACTTGGTTATTTCAAGGGACTCAGGACATTAACCAGGGTACACTCTGGTTGGGGATGCCTGTCCATCACAGGCCAGAACCATGCACACACACTAACTCACACACCTTACAGGCATTTTGGGAACGCTAATTAGCATAATCTGCCTGTCCTTGGACTGTGAGAGGAAACCGGAGTACCATGAGGAAACCCACCAAGCATGGGGAAAACATGCAAACTCCATGCACACAGACTCGAGGCAGAACGCTCAATCCCAGAGTTTTAACCACTACACCACTGTGCCATCTTAGTCAAGTACCAATAAGCATAAAATAATCAGTGTTTAATATTTTTGGCAGATTTTGCTCGATGTATTCCTATCAGTTCCTCACTTTTCAGACAATCTATTGTAGTGACTTGTATAGTAGACACTCAGGGGTCAAGTAAATGACTTTACTTTTTAGACTGGTATATAGTAAATACTGTGTGTGTATTGGAAGTCTTTTCACTGGCACATGTCCAGAGCATCCATCAGCTTAAAGGTCAACACTCCATGAGTCCATACTGCACATTGCAGGAGAATAAAGTTCACAAAGCAAGCATAGCCTTTCAGGACTGTTTCTCCCTGGTCCTTATCAACTTCCCTTTATGACCTGATACACGTTCCTGCTTCAGGAACCTTGAAGACCCGAGGCACTCTGTTGCCTCAAACCATCACGGCTCTGGATCAATCCTGAACTGGGTTTATGGTCTATTTGGACATTTGCACGGTCCTGTCATGGTCGGTGTCGTTTATACAAGTTCTCTGGTTTTCAAGAGGTGTATAAAGTGCACTAAAGATTTCCCTTAGGTGTAAACATGCGTGTACACACGATGCTGCACGATGGACCAACAGCTTGTGGATCTAAAGTCCAGATGAGCAAAGTCATCATTATCTCAAAGTTGGTCTAGCTTCAGTTCTTGCTGATTAGAAAAGTTCAACGCGAGTGCAGCACTAATGAACTCTCTCACTGGAATAATAATAATAATAATAATAATAAAAACACAGGGATACATTCGCTGTATATACCCATTCCTTTATTGCAAAATATTTAGTGTTAAGATTCATTTAGCTTGGTCCACTTGATACATATTGGAGGTACTCAACATGTTCTTTGTTAAATATTCAATATACTTTCAATATACTGGCCTGAACCTCCAGCAGTAATGTGCGCATCGTTCATAGTCTGTGCTGTTTATGGAATAGTTCTGAGGGATAAACACTTGTTAGCTAAAATCGCTCCATAACTAAAATAGCTAACATTGTATTGGTTTCAATTCATTATTGATGATAAAAACAAATATCTTAAATCTAAAGTTTATCCTTTACATCCTTCTGCTTTCAGGAATGTTTCATTGCATTACAAAGATTTCTTTAGTGACCTAGTTCAAGTCATGGATTAAGACTGGACAGGTACGAAAAACTCCTTCAGTTTGCACGTTTTTGAAACGTTTCACAGTTTGTGCTCACGGTTAACTAGTGCAGTCAATCCTTAGGACGACATTTGTCGCTTTATAAACCTGAATCAGTGAATTGATAAGAATATTACTGAAATAGAAGCATCAGTAGTTTCCTAAAACAACAGGGAAATAACATTCTTTTCTCTGATGAGGTCAGCTGTATAGAGTAATAGTAATGATGTGATTCTTTTAATTTACCTCACGATCTAACATCATAGCCGTAACAAACAAAATCGTCTTTCCACCCATGATGCTAACTCATGTAAAGTCTGCTCTCTTAGACCTGGTATGTAGTTTGTGCTACTCATTTCCAGTTGTTTTTTTCCCCCTGTATTGTCTGGATTCCTAAATAATAGCAGCAGTTTAATTGATTAAATCTATGTTTAGATGCTTATATACAGTATATACACTGTATATAATATATATAATATATACACACACACATCCAAACTGTTGTCACCATCACCATTGTAGAATGTCTGTAAAGTTATTAATTAAATAAAAAAGCATTCTCTTGACCCAAGGAACAGGCTCATGCATCCAGCTGTGTTCAGTTTCTCTTCTTCTTCTTGAGGTTCTGGTCCTGGTGACTTGTGCTCTTTGATGTAAAAGCCGCAATAACTTTATTAAACAGCAGGAGAGAGCATGCTATGCCTACATAGATAGACACACACACACACAGGAGAGAAAGAAAAAAAAAACAGACTTCTGCTTTACTGCTTCATGCAATGTAATCTTCAATGAGAAACCATAAATGGGCATAATGGCAGCGCCTGGCTGTATGTTACAACATGCCTACTTACCACAAGCTAGCTAGCTAATTTATATGCTAAGGTTACTGTGCCAAGTTGTTGTGCGGACTGGATATTCCGCTGTGGCGACCCCTTGCCGGGAGCAGCCAAAAGACCAATAATAACTTTGCTTTTAATTGAACTTCTGATCATCAGTACCCTACACACTGTCCCATGTCAACTCCTACATTTCTTGTAGTAAGTTAAAATACAACGATTCCATGTAGCCGGTTAGCTGAAGCGATGCATAGCAGACAGCTAGCGGTTTGACACCTGCATTACAACAGTCAAAAATTATCCGCATTCAGGCCGTGGAATTTATTTTAATTAAGTAGATAATTTCCCGACATAACCTCCTTGCTATTCGATACACTTTCATCTGTCACTTCTATCTGTCAGACAGGCTTTCATATTCTCTCATTAAAAATGTTTTACGTCTGAGCTGTGAGCCACGAATGCACCACTGTCTTCATTTCTTCATCAGAAGTGAATCTTCTTCGTCCTCATAGGATTGCTTTCAGGTGAAAGTCAGATGGAGCGAGATCAGGACTATAGGGAGAATAATGCTCTAACACCTCAAAGCGAGTTGACAGTGTAATCAGACCTTCCTTGTACTTCTCCATCCATTTATACCCACTTCTTCATGAAAAACTGCTTTCTCTATACTGTGCACAGGGTCTTCGATAAATAACGGCACCAGGTACATCCTCAGACCATGGAAAAACATGCAAATCACGCTGAACAATCAGCGGCATCTATTTTTGCTTGCACTCCAGTTACAAATGAAGTGATGTAACACGATCACACCTGCACAGCAGTGATTGGGGAGACCGTAGCCTTGAACTAACAGACCCACGGTACATACGAACCTTGAACTTTGCGTACTTTACACCCCTAATAGCTGTTATAACATGAGTTTTAACTCATTTGTACTGTGAGTGTTTAACAACCCTAAACGCAAACGGTTAAACAGTAGTGACAGCATGTAATGAACCCAAGCAAGTGCATGTCTCACCTAAAACCGGCCCCAGCCAGTAGACGAGGCTGTTCTTTACAAACGTGCTTCCGGTGCAGGGGAACTGCGAAGTGAAAGCCAATGCCGGGTTAAACACAGCTCCTGTTGTACTGCCACCTGAAGAGAAACACAGGTCAGACTGAGATCATGAGAGACAGAAGGCTGCAGTGAGGACTGTGTATGTTCTCTCTCTTCCACTGCACATAGTTTTGCTCTCAACACAGCCTTATGTACAGTACCTCTGTCGAGAGTCTTACCGAGCGGTAAACAAAAACCACTTGTGACCTTATACAAGTACATAGTCTGCCAGACATACCGGACAATGTGCTCACCGTGCTAGTGGTTAAAGATGTGAAGAACTCTGTTGCTAGGCGACTGGGATAAATGGAGACACAGCAGAAGCTTGATAAAGATTGAGGCTTATATTATCAGCAGTAAATAAAGGAGCACTTCTTATCATGGAATGCTGTATGTAATAGTACTGGCGTTATACACAGTCTGGCCAAAAAAGGAAGAAAAAAAAAGTCGCCATTTTCAAGCAAATGAGATTTGAATTCACTAGAACTGGGTTATGAAACCTTCAACACATTATCAAAACCTGGAAGGACAGCGCTGAACCGTCAACTTTATGGAAGAAATATGAACCTATTCCAGAGTGATGGGTGTCTCAGAGTAAGAGGGGAAGCACATGAAGCGAAGCAGCCATCATGCATAGTGGCCTCTGTACAAGTTTCTGGATGCAGTGTTATGATCTGGGGTTGCTTCAACTGGTCAGGTCTAGTACAGCAACATTATATGGCAATTAATTAAGTCAGCTGACGACCTGAATGTACTGAATGATCAGGGTATCACATCTAGTTTACCTTCCCTGATGACCAAAATACTTTTTCCAGGACTAAAATACTGCATATGCGGAATTGTCCTGCATGCTGAACCAAAGCTGAATCACAAAAGCAGAAGTATACAGAAATATACAGCAGACGTATACAGCTTGTAGCTTACTTGTTGTATAATATGTGAACTGGCTGCTGTAATGATATAATTTGCCTTTGCTATGCATGATGTTATTGCCATGTTATACCAACATCAAAGGTGTTTATTCATTTTCTATAACAGCACACCATTTACAGCAGATCTATAAATATTTATCCAGCAGTTATTTATCATTTATGCAATGAGTCTCAGGTATCATCAAGTTTTCCACCAGTGGAAAGAGCCGTTTATGTTTTTTCAGTTTCTCTGTAACATTGTCTTATGAACTTCTCGCAGATGCTCCACAACATTAAAATGAACTCTAACCAGCTAAATTATGTCATCTTCTTTAATGTGCTTTAAATGGGATTAAAAACTTCTGTCCCCTGCTCTTATAAGAACAAAATCGCACCCCACCAATTGGGCATTGGTGGCTCAGTGGTAGGTTTCTCACCTGCTATGTGGAAGGCCGGGGTGAGATCCCACCCATGGCCCAAACCCCAGCCACTGGATGCCTTGCCATTTCCAAACCCAGATAAAATGTGAGGGAAGTTTGCGTCATGAGGGGCAGGAAGGAAAACCTGTGCGATGTTTTGCGCGGATCGGTGTGTTCCTATAACTGCACATCCGGTCAGTGTCTGTACAGTCTACAGTACAGTCCATATCCAATTTCCACTTTCTGGTTCTGTGACCATCATGCACTGCGGTTTTTGCCATTCCCAGCTGATATTAACCACATGATGGGTTTATAAGCAAGAATGCACTAACAGCACAAAGAGAAATCGTGTAAGTAGCGACTTCACTCACTCAAATCATCTGCTTATACAGGGTTACAAGAGGCCTGGAGCCTATCCCAGGAGACTTAGGGCTCATTCACACTCACGCACTACAGGCAATTTAGAAATGCCACATAGCCTAATCTGCATATCTTTGGACTGTGGGAGGAAACCGGAGTACCCGGAGGAAACCCACCAAGCACAGGGAGAACATACAAACTCCTCGTACACAGACTCATGGCAGGAATCGAAACAGGACCCTGGAGGTGCAAGGTGACAGTTCTAACCACTAAGCCACCTGCCACCAGGAGTGACTTAAAAAGGTTAAGTATTTTACTTTTCACACCATACTGCAATGCACTGTGGGATTTCATGAGTGTCCTGCACTGTGCTGTCAGACCTGATCCACATTTACCCGGGTTGAAACTTTGAGTAAAGTGCACTGGGATAAAGACACACCTGCATACACCACTGCAGTGATCACCGCGGCTACAGCGTGCACTCGGTACTTCTCCTCCACACCGCGCGTCAGAGTCGCCGTCGCGTGCACGGCGAAGGCGCACGCGAGCTCCACGGCCACGGCTTCCAGCAGACGCACGTGCTCGATCGGACTCGCGCAAGCGAAGCCCGACCGCGCATGGCGCGCGTGCAGGTCCGAGAATCCGAAAGCCCACGCGCGCTGCATGCCCAAACCCGCCGCCAGGGCCGCCGCCAACTGACATGCGGTGCGCCGCAGAGCGCATGCGCCGGACAGGGAGCCGCACCAGTAGCGCTCGAACAACGCGCTGGGGTTACCAGTGGCGCCGCGGAAAGTCAGCGCGTGCACCACCGATATGACGTAGGTGAGGATCAGGGAGATCTCGGGCGCATCTTCAGACAGCAGCTTCAACTCGTGTGAGCATGCGCATAGTTGGACCGTAGAAATGATCTCCGCAACGTAGACTCTATAATCCCTCCTCTCTCCACAGAGCAGACTCCTCGCGATCTCACACGTAAACACGACCAGCAGCAGCACACACACAGACACCGCCATGTCCGCCGATGACCACTGGGCCATCTCTCTCACTCCCGGGCCGCTTCTCTAACTTTACTGTTACGCCTTTTCAGCCGAAAGATAGCCCCGCCCACTTACACAGTGTTGCCAGTTAATTATGAATCAATCTGTAAAAAAGTGCGTAAATTATTATTATTATTATTATTGTTGTTGTTGTTGTTTAACATTCAATAAAGGTCACCCTAAATGCAGGAATGTGTTTATTATCTTTTTGTGTGTGTCTATATAACCATGTATACTTACACTTATACACACGATTACCCGTACATACACACACTCATGGTGGACACCTTGTTATTATCTTGTAATAGGATACCTTTGCGTAATCTATATCACGTATGATGATAATTACTCAATAATTATTTTAGAATGTCAAGTAAAACCTCCACATAGAATCCACGATGTATTCAGAGACTCAGAACTTTGTTGCACAACCAATCCAAACACAAACCCTGGATCTGGCAACCCATTACCCCACGTGGAACATTAAATCACTGGAATGGTTATTGGATTTTACAATTTGAAAAAGGCAGATTAATTATTCATTAGAGTATAATAGCATCCACATAAAAATCTAGAAAAAGAAAAAAAGCAATATAAATCACAATAAAAACAAAACAATCTATTTCCTTCTATATAAACTTTAAAATCAGGGGGAATTAATTATTTATACTGTTACACAGTCTTATTATATTATTAGACTCATTTATTTCATTACATCTATTCTTTATAAATGCCACGCAATGATATAAAATATCTCATTTTCCAAAATTCAATCTAATTATTCTTGGTTTTAAGTGTTGAAAAAAATATTTTGAAAAAAGCATGATTTTTAAAGGAATTCTATCTATCTATCTATCTATCTATCTATCTATTGGTGTTCAGATATGTTTTGTACAATTTTGTGAATTTTCAGATTTTATGTTTAATACTGCCATACGTAATCAGTGGTACATCTAATAATCAGAGTGCATAAACAGTAGTATACATAATAATGTTCTGCAGCTGTTAATATCTACATGTTAAGCTTTTTTTCCTCTAAAAAGAAGCATAACAGGGAGCATGGTGGCTTATCAGTTCGCACAGTTGCCTTGCATCTCCAGGGTCCGGGTTCGATTCCCGCCTTGGGGTCTGTGTGCATGGAGTTTGCATGTTCTCCCCCTGCTTGGTCGATTTCCTCCGAGTACTCCGGTTTCCTCCCACAATGAGTGGGTAAGTGAGAAAAGCATGCCATAATCTTTTCTGGTAAGCCTATGTTTATTATGTTTTTGCTGATAATACAGTGCATCTTGAAAAACTTGAATATTGTGAAAAATGAATTTTCTTTTATAATTTAATTTTAAAAGTGAAACTCTCATATATTCTCTATTCATTACATGTAAAGTTAAATATTTTAAGCTTTTTTCTGCATAAATTCCAATGATTATGGCTTGATGAAAAAAATTCTAGCACTTCGAAATATTAGAATATTTCCTAAGATGGGTAAAAAAAAATAAATAAAAAGATTTCAATTCTAGAAATTCTGAAAAAAGATTTAAAATTTTTGCACTCAATACTTGGTCAGGTCTCTTTTAACACAAATTATTGCATCAGTGCCTCATGGTATTGAGGCGATCGGTCTGTGGTGGTGTTATTGAAGACCAGGTTGCTTTGACATCAGCCTTCAGCTTGTCTTTTATTGCTGGGTCGGGTGTTTCTAACCTTCCTCTTGACAATATTCCATAGATTTGCGAGTTGACAGGCCAATGGAGCCAGCAAACCAATTTGGCACAGTGGGCATGTGCTAAGTAGTGCTAGAAAACTAAATTGCTAAAAGCTTATCAGCAGACAGAAGAGTACGGTGCTCTAAAATCACCTGGTGGATGGCAGAGTTGACTTTGAACTGGATAAAACACAGTCACTCAAGACCAGCAGTTAATATAAAATCTATTTAAAAAGTAAAAATTTCACATTAGTACAGCAATTTGTACAAAAAATGCCCAACCACTTAATAAGTGCATCCATATTTTAGATTTTTTATTTATTATATAT
>JAQMYG010000037.1:23024847-23035251 GCA_030014215.1 Clariallabes teugelsi
ATACACTTATCATTTTTGATTGGTATTAAGAAATATTGTAATATTTTGAGATATTGGATTTTGATTTTCATGAGCTAAAAAAAAGTAAAAAATTAAAGGCCAAAATGTCTTTAATTGTTGTGGCCTGTAATTAATCTATAATATATGAGGATTTAATTAAATTATAGAAAAAAAAGCTTTTTCACTATAGTCTAAATTATGAACCACTCTTTCACAATTATATGTCTGTGAGTCAATCAGTAGGTTCAGATCAACACTTTCTTCATTGTATTGCCATATAAGTTGCTGAGCCTGAAGAAAGTATTTGATGGGTTTCTTTATGGAGACTGGACTAGAAAAGAGGATGTAAACTGAAAGAAAGATGAGGAAGATCAAGAACAGAATGGATGGATGCCAACTGCTAGTACACACCAAGAAGAAGCAGAAGAAGAGGTTTCTGCTCTGGAGCAACACTGCCTCCAGATGGCTACAGTGGCCACTATGCATGATGAGTGCATCGCTTTATGCACTTCTCTTCTTTTCTTGACATGCCCATCACTCTGGAATAATGTCAATCTGAACTTCTCAGACCTTTTTCCGTTGCTCCAAAGTCCAATCTTTATGCTCCATAGCAAACTGAACCCCTTTTTCTGATTAATCTCACTAACAAGTGGTTTACTTATGGTCGTACAGCTGTTTAGTTCCAGTCATGTGCGTTCTCATCACATTGTGTGTGTGTGTATGGAACTGGTCTTACTTTCACCATTAAACATAACTATGTTTTTTACTGTTGACTTTTTACCATGCAACTTCACCAAGTGTTTAAGTGATCTCTATTCACGATTTTTTTCTGACTACATTTCTTCCATGAAGTTGATGGTTCAGAGCTATCCCTCCATAAAATGTGTTGAAGGGTTCTTAACCCAATTCCACCAATTTCAAATCTCCTTAGTTGTTTTCTTTGCTTGATGCAGCATAATAATTTGACCCTTCTGAAATGGTGATTTTTGATGATGGTAATTATGGTGATGCTGACCATGAATATGTCATGTTATTTATTTTAAGGAGGTCCACAAGGGTTTAGTAACGACAATAGTTTTGACCTATAAAATGTTATCCCTTAAGTGGCTTTGCTGCCACTAAATTCTTGTGAATCGTACAATACATATGAAATGTAATGTACTAGAATAAGTAAAAAATTATCTGCATATAGTTATATTAAAACCTCTGTTAGCTGCACTTGGCCATCTTATCAGTGATTATTTTTTAGCTGATGTGCGAGCAAGAATAGACACCCCACTTGTGATTTGCATGAAAGAAGAACAGCGTGCAGTGATCTGCAAACAAAGTCTGAACTGATACTCTAAGGAAGGCGAGAATCATTACTGGTGACGTGACATGAATTCATCACGACGAGTCTGAGAGTAAACATCGTGTGGAACAGAAAAAAACCTCACTTGCTGACCAGAAAAAGTTTAAAACTCAACCATCAGCTGAAAAATCGATACTTACAGTTTTCTGGAATTCTCAAGAGCCAGTATTGGAACATTATCAGATAAAAAGTTCAACAATCAACAGTGCTCGTTACAGTGAGACGCTATTTGAAGAGCTGAAGCTAAACTTCTACACTACTATCGACACTCTGCAAAAACTTTGTTTGAGGTGTTAAAGCATCCCCCCTATTGTCCTGATCTTGCTTCATCTGACTTTCAACTGTTTGGTCTCCTGAAAGCAGCCCTACGAAGATAAGGGATTTGTTTTGATGAAGAAGTGAAGACAGCGGTGCATTCGTGTTGGTTTGCAGCTCAGCCTAAAACATTTTTTAATGAGGGAATACGAAAGCTTGTTGATGGACAAAGTGTATTGAAAAGCAAGGAGATTATGCTGGAAAATGTATAAAAGTTAATTTAAAACTCTACAGCCAGAGTGTAGATCATTTTTGACTCATCCTCGTACTTTCTTTGGGGAACGAATAGCATTACAGGATATTATGATGTAATAATGATGACTCCTTCTTTGCTAAGTTTCTGTTAGTTCGCTAAGTTGTGCATGTGACAAAAGTATTAAAAGAAAATATTATAAAATTATATTATAGTTAAAGAGAAGACATGTTATAGATAAATTTTTATTCACAAATCTGAAAAATAATTGACCAAAAAAAAAGGTCATTATACATTTCAACAAAAGATTAACAGGTTAAAGAACATTAGTACCAAATGTTGAAATTACAATAGTTATAATATTCCTGTTAAAAAATTATGTTAAGGCTATATTCTATAGATGTGCTTGAAATAACCCAGAATTGCTGTTTGAGAGGTATTTTCTGGTATTACAGTTTTTAAGATATTTTATGCATCCCTGCAATAATGAACAGTGCTTCGGGTTTTCTAGAATACTGCATTTGTCCTCTAGGAGTCGCTGTGTTCCCATCTAATGCAATTTCCATTCAGTGAGAAGGTGTGGCAGCATGACAAAATCATAGATACCAGTTACCTTTTAATTTCCTTACTTTGCTGTAACCTGAAGAGAAAAGATAAATAATTATACTTTACATTAACAAAGCAGTGGGATGCAAAATATATATTTTAGTTTAGTGCATTAGAATATTAAAATAAATACGTTGTTATTATTATTATTATTATTATTATTATTATTTGCTTTTTATGCCACCTATCAAAAGAAAAATACAAATAATAATAGAACTTATTTATCTCAATATTCTAATTCACAACTAAAGTATGTGTTTGCATCGTATTTGCTTTGTTAAGTCAGTAATTTAAAAATCTAGTCATTTAGGTCACGTTTTGCATAATATCGAACTAAGAATATATAATATCATGTTTTCTAAATATTATGTTTAAAATATATGATACATATCAGTGTTAATTTGCTGTAATAATTTGTAAAGAGCAGAACAAGTCGACAAGTTGCCAGATATTTATTAATTATTCTTCATACAATTCACATTACTGTATACATAATGTGTCCAAAGTGCTAGAGCTAATACCTTGCTTTAAAAGTTCTTTATTTTAAAATTAATTCTTTTGTATTAATTGGTAAACGTTCTCGGTGTGAATAGTAGAGGGAGGGACGTGTACAGTACAAAGGAGGCGCCTCAGTCAGCAATAGTTTAATAAAAAAATATATTTAAAAAAGGGAATCTGGCAACCTGATAGCATGACTCCCCGAATATGGAAGCAGGCACGAGCGGTGTGGGCGGGGCGTTGCTACGCAGCAGCAGGGTTGTGTGCACGCACGCGCTCCTCGCGGGGCAAGTTTGGGGTAAATGAGAGAGAAAGGAGAGGCAGAGCGGCGCTGCGTGAGTGTGCGTTTTGTGAGACAGTGGACGAGGATTATTCGTGACGTTTAAGATTATTTTTGCTTCGTTGTTAGAGGTGAGTGAGATCGGAAACCGCAAAATGGCTACAGATTTTTATTGCATTGCTTTTGTGTCTGTGTGTGTGCGCGCGTGAGCCCACTGAAGCGCTCGCGGTGTGGGTATAAAAGTAGCCTGTCTGTGCGCGTGCGTGTGCATGTGCATGATTTCTTACAAAATGAGAGGCTGCTTAAAGAGGGTGAGAGAGTTTCATTGCAATATAAGAATATTGAGAAATATTCGAATTAATAAATGAGTGGTGAGTTATTTATTGCATTGATAATATTATTAATCTCATCATTAGTGTCTGTGCATTAAGCATGTTTCTGCTTATGATTTGTCTCATTCTGGACAGAGCCATTCAGTAAATTTTCCCCCTCTGTGCATGCTGTGATTGCTGCTCATAAGCTCATCATTACCCAGCCATCGAGTATAATATGGATCTATCAGTCTGCAAGACCGGTGTCTGCTTCTAACCTCCACATCTTACTGGTTTTCCATCTCTGTCCCAATGGGCGGTGTGGAAGTGAGCTCAGGAGTTGAGGCAGGCCTGTTCGAGGATGTAATTGAGGAGGAATGAGAATAACTGTTCAATTATATCATCCTCCTGTGTTCTGTAAGCTGCTACATCTGGAGGTTTAGGTTTTTATTCTGATTTGGCATGGACTGTGCGTGGATCTCACGTCATTCTTGCACTTTGCTGTTCTGAGCAACTAAACATCTCACTTTCTTTCTATCCATATGACGACGATCCTCTCAGATTCCGTTTAGAAATTTGTCCTCGGCCTGATGAAAGTCCCACGGCCGCCCTGTGAATAAATCTATCCGTATTGAGTGTGTGTGCTTTAGTCATGATAATAAATAACCACAGTATTCAACTTTCTTTGTGTGATTGGAGTACCATGTATACTTCTGCAAGAGGAAGAACCTGAGATCAGGTGTGGAGTTTCCCATGATCCCTCTGTGTCTTTGTTGGTTTCCTGAGGGGTAAGATGGGTCTAAAAGATAAAGACTGTGGAAAAATAATTACACAGACAGACAGAGGGAGGAAAGAAGGGAAAGGGAAAAGAAAGAGGGAATAAGATCAATAGAAAAGTAGAGAGAGTGAGTGATTGGTAAGACAGAATGAAAACGAGACAGACAGACAGACAGAGAGACTGACAAGTGTAGAGAGAGAGAGAGAGCATGAGGGGGAGGTCGACAGAAAAAGGGAGATATTATAAGACACAAAATGTGACGGATAAACAGAGAGAGGTAGAGTGAGACGTATATTCTAGAGAGGGAGATGGACAAAAAGAGGGAGTGAAGCCAACAAAAAAAATAGAGACGCAGAATGAGAGACACTGACAGACCAGGAGCTGTAAAGAGATGGACTAACATACTAGAGAGAGAGAGACAGAGTGAGACGAACAGAAAAAGACAGATTGTAAGACACAGAATGTGACAAACAGAGAGAGGCAGGCAGAAAGAAGGCGTGAGAACAACAGAAAAATAGAGAGATTATAAGACATTGAATGAGAGAGAGAGAGGGGGGGGGGAGTGAGGAGTAAAGATAGACTGACCTACTCATAGGTAGATAGAGACAGAGTCTGGGAAAAAGACAGACACAGAAAGAGGGAGTGAGGCCAGTAGAAAAATAGAGAGATGGTAAGACACAGAATGAGACGGACAGACTGACAGATGTAAAGAGAGAGAGAGAGAGAGAGAGACTGACCTACTATATAGGGAGAGAGAGAGATTGAAGGGGGAGACTAATAGAAAAAGGGAGAGGCAGATAGAATGAGGGAGTGAAAGCAACAGAAAATAGATATTGTAAGACAGATTGAGAGAGACTGATGGACAGGGAGGGAGGGAGGAAGATGTAAAGAGAGACTGATCTAGTCAGAGACCGAGAGATAGACAGATGACACTGGTGTCCAGGTTGACTCTCATTATTACAGTATTTCTAAAAAAAGACTCCTTAGTGTTGACGGGTAGGAACACAAACACGTGTTTGTGCAGCGCGTGCCTTTCTCCGCTCAGGAGTGTGTTTCGCACTGTGTGTCGGGGTGGACGCCGTGTTCTTCATCTGTTCTGAGAGTTCAGAGGTGCAGTTATGGGGGCAGGGGCAGACGAGTGTATCAGCGTTCTGTAACGAGTATCTCCCTGGAGCACAGACGCCACCATATGTTCCTCGAAACACCCTTACGCGTCGACCCTAACACCCCAGCCGCACTGACACACCCTCCAGATGTGTGCCGGCCCTGTCCGAAAGAGGGAGGGGGGACCGTGGGGGCGGAGTGACCCCCTGACCTAAAGCGTCGATATTGTATCAGATGCGTGATTATGCAGGGTTTCCCGTCTGCACACAGAGCTTTGGGTTGGGGTTACCCAGCGTGTTTCAGGATTGATGAAATAATAACTCTGCTGTTTGTATTTAGGTCTAGAGGCTCCATGCGATTAAATCATTTATCACCGTTTTTAAAATGGTACATTGCAAACGGGGTGAAAAACGAATCAAGTTTGAACCCGTGTCACTTTTCCCTTGGACTTGTGCATGTTTTTTTTTTTATCAGTTAGAACCGCTGCTATAAATACTAATCTGCAGTATCTTAGAGAACGTGTGAAAAAGAAAAGCAGGCGAAGTTTAGTGATTTGATTTAAGCTCTCTCACTACATTCGGGATTCAGGCTCATCGCTGGTCAATGGGTTTAATCATCCTGAATAATCCTACGTAATTTAGGATCCTGAATGTGAATAATTACCTGATGGATGTCCGTTTGAAGCGCTGAATATAAAGTCATAGTGTCGTATGATTAAGTGGTGTAATAGAACCCCATCTGTGTAGTATTTGCTGTTGAGATATGATCCTATTACCTAATGTTGTAGGTCTGCCACCTCACATATCATGTTATATAGGCACTCCTCAAATTTAGGCTTAGCGCTGTAGTTTTTTTTTTTTTCTTCCCGTCTGTGCTCATTTTTCTATCCTCAGCGGCCCTGTTAGCTGAAGCAGTTACGCAACTGCCATCGTTCCACATCAGCATCTCCGACCTGAGTTACAGTTCCACCAGACGACCCTGGTAGTGGTGGGGTTTAAACCAATGGGCAAACTCTGGTTCTAGAAAAACGATGCCAGTGCAAAATGAAGTGCCAAAAAAGTGCAGTTCCTCAAATGTCCACTAGCTCCAAAAGTGAATCAGTCTCCATATAGCGCCGTGTTAACATGCCCAAGTCTACAACAGAAATAAACACGTTTACAGCCTGGTAGCCTAAAAAAAAGGTCTCCAACGCTAGATTTCCCACCCCTGTCAACTGTAAGCAAAAGAGATTTTCATGTCACTCATCAGTTAAAATGATATAAAGCGTTAAAATTATACATGATTAGGGGCGTGGCCGCTTTGAGTAGCAGCTGCTATACAGTTGTCAAAATAAGAGGTAAAAATATATGTTCCTACCAACAGTCAGGCGCCGTTTGCTCCTCCCACATCCCCATTTATGGATTAACCAGGCTTTAGGCGGAGTCAGCTTCTGCCAAGGTCAAAGTCAAATAGGCTTTTATTGTCATTCCAACCATATGCAGTAGTACAGTACACAGTAAAACCAGACCATCAATCAGGGACTCGAACCCACAATTCCTGACTTAGGAGGACAGT
Organism: Clariallabes teugelsi; assembly: GCA_030014215.1. Classification (NCBI taxonomy): domain Eukaryota; kingdom Metazoa; phylum Chordata; class Actinopteri; order Siluriformes; family Clariidae; genus Clariallabes; species Clariallabes teugelsi. The sequence continues at coordinate 23,031,838 of JAQMYG010000037.1, forward strand.
GCTTTATCGGTTAGTCACTAATCACACCAGCATCTGTAGATCGTTCTATCAAATCTGCTTTATTCTGTAAAAATGGTTTCACAGGATTAAATGATGGAGCTCCACATCTGAACTATCTACAAGAAACGTGTTCAGTAAAAGGTCGGAATGCCGAAGTCGTCTTCTGAACTTTCGTCTGTCAACAAAACATGTTCATGTTTCATCAGCAACAAGCTAGCTAACTGTGATGAGTGATGTATATTATCCTCAGAAGAACAAACTCTATAACAAATTATACAGATTGAACAAGCAAATATGTTGAATAATCTAAAGCAAATGCTGGTAAGGATGGTCTCTGCCTTATTACAGCGTTATGTCCAGATTAGCTAGACCATCATATGTTAAAAATATCATAGTAGAGATATTTATGATTAATTGCCTTTAAGAATTTACTCGATTTAAAATGTGATCATGATTGTTTTGCGTCATATTACTCACGTGCCTTTTAACATGTACAACTCAAGAAGTGCGCAAAACAGAACTTTATTTAGATTTTTTTTGTATCATTAATTGTTAATGTGTGGCAATAACATGTTTGCCGCCTTCATTCGGGGAAGTTCGATTTCCGGATGATGCTATACCCATCCGTTGCTGGGAGCCCAGAAAGCAAATTATCTGTTCTTTCTCAGAAGAGAGGAGTGGCATACTCATGCTCCCACATCAGTCATAACGACATCAGCCAATCAAGCAGGAGGGGACGGATCACACTTCTCTCAAAGTATGTTACGCTGCTCCTCAATGATGCCTAAACAGCAGTTCTAAAAGACACATGTTGGCGGCTTCACCGTTCTTTTAAGTGTTTACACCGTTCATATTCATTTTACTGCTGATAAGAGTCTCATTACCGTACTGTGCTTGAAGTCTTCTGTAAGTATCAATCGATTTCACGTATTCAAATCCCGGTTTGGCTTGAACGCCCGTTATATGATCTAAAATGCATGCGTGCTTGTGCGGTGTGTTTAGTATGCTGCTGTATTATTCAGGATCGTGATCCATAAATAGTTGTACAGTATGAAGTGTCATTACTAAAGTTTCAAGGCTCTGTTCATTATCAGAAATCCGTAAGGGAAGCGAGAGGGCTGTTGGTCTGCGCTTCCACATAGCTCAACCTCACCCTGCGTTCAAACAAGGGAACGAAAGTCCATCGATGACTCACTTCTAATTCTGTTGTGAATAGTTTCCTTGTTGCTGTTCTGATTCGAAATACTAGCCACGATCTGCGCAGTTTTACTTCGTACTGTATTGAAAGACATTACAGTATTACTTATGATTAAGGTATATTTTAATGTACATAAATAGCAGGAGAGATCAATGGAATATTCCGGAGGTTTTGTATGTTAACAACGCTGTTGCACGAAATGGAGAGAATCGTTGATTGATTTTCCCATTCCAGCATACCGGATCATCTTTACATAGTAGTCCCCCGAGGAAGATGGTCTTCCTGTCTTTCTTATAACGACGAACCATTTTCTGGATAACTGAAAATCTGTGTATAACACAAAGAACACGTTTCCTTACAGTAGTCTGACATCTAGATCAAATTGCGTCTCTTTAACGATACTGATTATGATGGACACTTTTTGAGACTGCTTGTGTAGAGGACTCGCTGTAACATTAGGTCACCTGACCTAATAGTGATAGCTTAAGTTTTTATGGCATGAGGTAAGGATAAGTGCTGGCCGTCTTGCTCGATCATGGTTGTCATGGTACGGAATGGACTTTGAACTACAAGTCATCAACGCTGTGCTGATCGAGTGCCAGGACCAGACCAGGAAGTTTCAGAGCCCGTCATGAGAACCTGCCAAGTGAGGGTACTACACATGCTGACTTTGATCAGTTACCTCTGTTAATATTGGAGCAATGAACAGAAAGTGCTTTTGATATATAATACAATGTGTTTCTGTGCTCACTTCTGTATTCTCACTCGCCCTTATGAGAAGTGAACTTTTTCTTCACAGCCTTGTTTAACAAACCATTGTGGGCAGTGCGGAACATTTCGGAGCTTTTTAGGGTTATGTAAAATAATTAAATCAGTAATCTTAAACATTGCATCATGCTTAGGACTGTTTACAACCGTGTTGTCATTTACATTTACATTACGGCATTTGTCAGACGCCCTTACCCAGAATGACTTAAATTTTTATCCCTTTATTTGGCTGAGCAGTTGAGGATTAAGAGCCTTGTTCAAGGGCCCGACAGTGGCAACTTGGTAGTGGTGGGGTTTGAACCTGGGACCTTCAGATCACTGATTTGTACCATGCCCAGGAACAAATGCTCCCCATTCTCCCACTGGCCAGCGTTCACAATCTTCTTCTTCTTCTCCATATTCTGGTACACCTGCGCATTTTCGCTCTCCGATACAGCAGGTGGCGGTACGCACCTGGTTGGTTTGTGAGCCGCTATTAAACACAAAGAACGAGGGAGTCAATCTTGACATCATGTCGAATAGTCATATTCTGGAAAATAATGTCAAGAGCAATGCTTTTTCATTCCTTCCTACTGTATCAGCTATGGCTGTGTAGGTGAGAGGATGAGCTTGGCGCTTGCTATGCAGGAGACTGCCAGCATTCATATTGGATTCGATCCGTCTCCGAGTATGCCATACCACGCCCGCGACCTTGGGATCAAGTGTTCTCGGAAATGCTTCAGGAGCCCTAATGTGAAAACGCCCCAAGAGGACCACAAATCGTGTTCTGGAAGCAAAACCAGCATTCATATGAGTACCGAACGTAGGGACCGAATGACAAGAGTTACCCCTTTTCCACCAGGAGCTAGTTCATGTCTGGTGCCAGTGCTGGTTCAGAGCAGGCTTAATAGCAAATCTTCTAAGAACTGGCTTTATTTTTCAATGCGATGGTGAGTCGCGTCATTACGTCATTGTAAAGGTCCGTGTACATCCCTCCTTTCCCGGCAATGCTATTGGCAAACAAAAAAAACAAATGCTAGTACAGCAACAACATGGCTTCACGAGTCTACTTTGGGATCAAAGTGTTGTTACTAGAAAGCATTTTTGCTCCCATGGCTATTTTTAGTCCATTTCCTTTATCTTTTGTGGTACACTACATGTGACTACACTACCCCGGTTTATAGATGGCGGTCACAAACTTTTAGATCGTCATAATCACGTCCTGTCGGCTCCTGACATAAGCGATTCTTTGTTCTAGCCCAGCGAGGTGCCGGTGCCGCCGCGAAACCGGTTTTTCTGCCTAAGGTCCAGTGCAAAGGAAGGCTGTCTCCTGTTTTAGCAAATAGAATCTTTTTGAGCATGTTTATCCCACGTTGAGTTAACATTAGGTGTTATTAGGGGTGGGCGATATAACCAAAATCTTCTATCACGGTAGAAGCAATTTTCTACCTCGATAACGATATATATCA
>JAQMYG010000037.1:23036137-23046285 GCA_030014215.1 Clariallabes teugelsi
AAATTGCACTTTAATTTCGTTGTACAATGTCTCATTGCTACAATGACAATAAAGATTCTATTCTATTCTATTCTATTATTGGCCCGGACTCGGTATTCTAGGCAGGCTTGGCCGTTGTGAGTTAATCATGTGCCGGTCATTCATTATTAGCTGGATTATGATATTTAGCAAGCACAACATTGTTATTGTAGACACGAAGCGCTAGAGCGGAAGCTTTCGAATTTCTCCTGGCAGTGTTAGTGCTGCCGAGACCAACTTGGTCCCATTTGTAAGGACAGCTGTCTTGTCAAGAATGGCAGCGTTGCATGTGTCCATCTTGGACAAGGCGATGCTGTGATTCTGTTTACTGGACAAGAGCTTCAGCAGAATGGAGAAAAAAGAAAGAAAAGCATCTTAGCAAGTGAAATATTCTAGACTTTAGCCAAACGTATCTATAAGTTCATCAAATAAGATTACATTAAACCATATACAAGATGATTAATCTTATTTCTAGTCAAATGTTATTAAAATTGCAAGCGGAAAGTGTCTTTTTCTATGGAGTTTGCATGTTCTCTGCGTGCTTGGTGGGTTTCTTCCGCATACTCCGGTTTCCTCCCACAGTCCAAAGGCATGCAGATTGGGTTATTTAGCATTTACAAATTACTCGTTATGTGTGTGTGTGTGTGTGTGTGTGTGTGCGCCCTGTGCTGCAATGGATTGGCACCCTGTCTAGGGTGTACCCCGCCTCATGCTCAAAATCTCCTGGGATTGGCTTCAGGCCCCCGCGACCCTGTACAGCATAAGTAATACAGAAGATGAATTAATGAACGACTGAATGAATATAATTAAATATTGAAGATGTAAACAATGACAAAATGTATACTATTGAATTGTGTATAACATTTCATAAACAATTTATTTGTTTAATTCACGCGATGTAAAGAAATTGTTAAACTTTTTTTCATATTAGTAGCCTATGCAACAGTAATGATTTATTGGTTAAATATTTTTTTAATTAGATTAAAATAGAATAATTACAAATTCTTTTTGAGTTGTATGATGATGTTCTCAGCATTAATAATATATATATAGATTTAATTTTTTCGAGCTCTATTTTTTATTTTTTATTTTTTTCTCCCACGCTCCGTTGAGGCCCAGTGACTGATGGGAGATTTTGCATGTCCGCTTCTGGCGAAGTGATGAACCATTGTTCACGTGTTGTTCTGGTGTAAAAAGAATGGAGGATTTGCTCTTGGAAGAGAATCGTCTTTTTGACGTGGGAGTGTGGCGCCGCTTCCACCAGTAAAGACCTGGTTCTGTTAATACGAGTGGTAACCTGATGGGTTTGAAGAAGCTTTACAGAACGTATGTCAGTTACAGTATGAGGATGTGTGTGTGTGTGTGTGTGTGTGTGTGTGTGTGCGCGCGCGCGCGCATGTGTCTGTGTGTCCACAGCAACACCGCCTATTGTGCGTATCCAAAGCCGAAACTCCCGATTTCCCCCACAGCACTGCTGCTCGCTCTGTAATTTCCCAGCATGCTCGGCAGTCTGCATTATTTAGAGCGTCGCCGTGGTGATGGGTACCTCAGCTGAGCTTTTAGTGGGCGGAGTCAGACAGCTGGTGGATGGAGGCAGCTGTGCCAGGGATTCCCTTCATGTTTGCAGCACGTGTGTGTGTGTGTGTGTGTGTGTGTGTGTGTGTGTGTGTGCGCGCATATACATTATATCAAGTAAGCCTGTTTTTAACCTTTTGTTTAATTCTACAGAACTGTCTTATTCTTTAATGTCTTATTTCTTTTTTCCTTCTTTGTCTTCATCTTTCCGTTTTCCTCTTTTTTGTCTTTGTCTTGTCGTTATTAATTCCTTTATTTTCCTTATTCTTGTCTTTATTGTTGTCATTTCAGTTTGTCCTTTTCTGTTCTTAATTTTCATCTTTTTTTTTTGTCTTTGATTTATTCATTATAGTTTCATTCTTCTTTGCCATCTACTTTTTTTATTTAGTTTCTTCTACTTACTTCTCTTTATTGGTCTTGTTCTTGTTAGTATTTGACTTATTTTGACTTTTTTCATTTTGTCTTTTTGTCCTATATCTTTGTTTTTCCTTGTCATCGTCTTATTCGTCTTTGTTTCGGTCTTGTTTGTTCTCATTGTCTTGTTCTTCACTGTATAGTCCTTCGTCGGCATCGTCTTGCCAGTTTTCATCTCTTTGTTTTTATATTCCTTTTCTTTTTTCTTTTAATTCATCTTCTTTCATCTTTGTTCTTCTTCATCTTTGTCTTTGTTATCCGTTGTCATCTTATTCCTGTTTGTCTTCGTCTTCTTCTTTGTCTTCTTGCGTTTCATCTTTGTCCTGTTCCTCTGTCCTCTCATCTTATTCTTCTCCGTCTTGTCCTTTTTTTTGCCTTTTTCTGTTTTATTTTCTATGTCTTTGTCTGTCTTGTTCTTCACTGTCAACTTATTCTTCGTCTTCAGGTTATGTTTTTGTCTAATTGTGCTTCATATGATTTGTGTGTGTGTGTGTGTGTGTGTGTGCGTGTGTGTGTGTGTGTTTTGAAAGAGAGAGAGAGAGATTGTGAGTCAATCTCAGCTGAGAGGGAGTGGTTCTGCGGGGAAGTCACTCAGCATGCTCGCACACACTCTACCTCCTATTAATTTTACTGCGTACACAGGGACGAGGGTGTGTGTGTGTATTGTACAGTGTGTAATCACTTACTCAGGCTGTCATTACCGTTAGATGCTTATTATAACATAAGGAGGCAAATCGGCCTCTTAAAGTCTGCTCAGTTGTGTAACAGTTACATAATTAGTACGACACACAACATGGCCTTGTGTTCTGTTAAAGGATATTAATCAACAACCGCATGGTGTGTGATGTTTCACCTACTTCCAACAAAACAAAAGAAAACTTTCATGGCTTAGATTCAGCAGTTTGTCAAGGATTATATTTTTAAAATTAGTAATCTTATCCACTTATGGTTACTTAAGTACTGATGCACTGATGGAAGGCGGCAGGTTGCGAATTTTACTCTCAGACATCCAGCTTTTTGGGATTTTGTGTGCTATTTAAAATACAAGGGGTGTTCAAGTCAAACCAGGAGTTTTGATTGTGAAGAATAACAGAACACAGTTATGACAGTAAGAACTACCTTTTTTTTCTATATATAATCCCCTGCTACACTAATGCACTTATCTCAGCGTTTCACTACTGCTTGGATATCATTTCTTAGTACACCGGAGCCAAGATCAGACAAGAAACGCCGGCCTCCCAGGAACTCCTTCAATGTGGAAATGCCTTGGAGTAAGGTCAGGGCTGTAAGAAGGATGTGGCAATAACTCCGAGCAGAGTTTCTGTAATCTGCAAGTGGTGTCGTGAATGATTGATTGTGTGTGCAGATTTCACAGATAGTCGATTTTCAAAGATCAGGTGTTGCTGCTGTGGCCGGAATCGTCGCACACGGTCGTATAGCCTTCTTTGAAATGTTTGTGCTTTTCTTATATTGTAAGAATTGATTCTCATCACGGTACGTGTCAATCGGTTTTACGACTTTCATTCATGAGAAATTTCATCACCAGTCCCGGTTTGACGTGAACGTCTTCAGACAGGAAACAAACCTATTTCAGATCAGTTCGGAGAGCGCGGCTTCTTCCTCAGTGGTGTGGTTCCGTTTAGGTAGCCGCCTGATCCGGCGTGGTGTTGATCGATAGCAGACATGTTTGTCCAGGCCAGATCATTCTGTCCAACACACACACACACATACACTGTGATGCCCTCGAATTCCCTGCAGATTTTCCCCAGTCGTGTTCTCCCGTTGTTTTAGATCCCCATAGAGAGAGACATACTTTTACACATGCCTATCCTCTTAAGTATTGCGGCGCAGCCCGGCTGCATTGTTGGATCCTTGGAAATGTTTTCCTTGGCGGTCTCAAGCCCTTAAGGCTTCTCTCTCTCTCTCTCTCTCTCTCATACACTCTCTATGTATTCATGTTCTTTTCAGGCATTGTCCGACCACACACAGGAATATGTTTTTGAAAATATATTTTCTCCCTCTGTGAGCTGTAACATGAGGTCAGGAGTGTTGAGATTAATGTTCAGGTGTTGAATATCCAGGCCTGTTATTATGACCAGGACGCTCCACACCCTCAATTCATCGCAGTCGTTTTATTACAGCTCTTCTGTTTTCAAAGGCCTCATCAAACATCTGCGTGTGCTTCCTTCTTTCTTTCTTTCTTTTTTAGCTTTCCTTTGTTCGGACTCGCGAGCAAACATTCATGCGCAGCTTTCAGCCTTTATCTCCAGCTCTCCATCTCTTGCTCTCGGTCTATACCTGATAGAGGGTTAGAGGGTTAGTATGCATTGGGGGTATTTGGGCGGGAGCCCGGGAGCCCAAACGGCTCTTAATGAATAATAGAAAGGCCTTTTCCAATACAGACTGTGCATGTTGTTCTTTCTCTCCCTCTCGCTTTTTTTCTCCAGTCTATCCGGAGTATTCTGCTTTTACAACTGAGATAAAGCTGTATACCAAAGATTTTTCTTTAAGAAGGAAAAAAAAAAAAAAACCTCAAGCATCTCAAGTAGGAGGATGGGCGCTTTAGAGATGAGGTCATACACGCCTGCTGTAGCGTTGCTGATATTTTTTGGAAGGTTTGAATACCGGAATAGAAGTGTGAAGCAGGAGTGTGTACAAGCATACGTCTTTTTCTCTTTCTTCTCCAACCTGCACTACATTAAATCGGTAACAGCTCGGAGGTAAAGTAATAAAGTCAAACGGAGCCAAAATAATGTCCATTTTAGTTCCTTTGATAAGGGCGGAAAGGTTTATTTGTGTGCGTGTGCTCTCTCTCTCTCTCCCGATCTCGATGTGGGTGTGCCAGGATGCTGATTTACAGATTCCTCATGCCTGCTGAGCTGTACCTTTCACTCCACTCATTAAGAAGCAGCTATAAAGAAAGATACGACAGTCCTGTCTGAAAATGAACGCAGCAGAACATCGACGTGATAAATGCTCGTGAGTGGCTTTCACCAGCGGAAAAAGCATGCATGCAATCCCATCACAAGTGGTAACTGGAGATCATTCAGGATGCCAGGTGGGAACCAGATCGATCAGTCGAATCCTGCATTTTTTTGCGTCAGAAGGAACGAAACATTGGATTGATTATGGGAACGGATTAGGCATTATCTAACCCAGTCTATTGCTCTGAACGTGTGCAAGGGTTTCTGACATAACCCAGATCCAGATAATTAATAATAGGACTAATGTCCCAGTCAGCACTAATGCATTATGTAACATCATAAATCAGGACAGACCGGCCTGATCCGGCACGATCGGAAAGATTTTTTTTTTTCCAGTCGGAGCGAGATGGATGGTGTTAACCTTTCATAATCTGTTCAGTAGGAAAATATTAGCCATGTAAACATCTGATCGTTTGTCTTGTCGGATGAAATGCATTCTTTCTGTGCATGTTCGTCCCACGTGGTTTTAGCGTTCGGTGACGTGACACGTTTCTGTCCCGCTTAATTAGAAAGAAGAGCAGAAACGCAAATAATATTTCCATTTCATGATCTTGTTCATCATTGTCTCCTGAATGAGAATGCAGCTACATAAGGCGGGATTCGAACACCTCTAAAGGAGCTCTCTTTGTTTCAGTGTGATTCTAGCCAGTTGGACATCTCTGTACAGACTAGTGAGGTTAATGAATTATTGCAGATAATTAATAAGCATTTTACCCATAAAAAAAAAATAAATTCGAGGAGTAGAGTCTCCATGATTCCTTTCCATTGTCCACCATTTTGTTGAAGCCTTCAAATCTTCATTTGCCGAACCTAAAGAGCTTGGGCAAAACTAAGCATAAGGACATAGCTGCTGCCAAGGTTGGCGTGGTAGAACCTGACTGGCCTACACAAGCGTCCTGACCGCAACCCAACCGATCACCTGATGCATTGGGATAAATTGAAGCAACAACAGTGTGTCAGATCTTTCACCCGCCCTCACTAATGCGCTTATGGCTGAATGGGCCCAAATCCCCGCTGACACGCTCCAGAAATCTAGTGGAAAGCCTTCCCAGAAACGTGAAGAATGTTGCACCAAGACAGAGGGGACTAACTGAGTTGTGAACTTGAGGGTCAGATATGCAATGTTGACACGCTGCCACATATTTTTTAACCACACACTATTTTGCTTTCATTTCACCCTTTGTCATTGACATCTTCGAAATGTATTTCAGAGCAAATAATGCACCGTATTTCCGTCATGTACACTTGGACCTGGAGTCAGCGGTGAGTCATGAATCTTTGATGGATTTATTTATCCGTGGAGGAAATGAGGTTCTGGTGCTTTCTGTCATCGGCGCAAGAGGAGGATGAGCGAGAGATGGAGGAATGTGAGGGCCATGGGGAGGAACCGTGACTCATCTCACACAACCTTTGGTAGAAAGGAGTTGGAGTTTTGTGAGGATGAACAGTATCGATCAAGGAGTGTGAATATTATCGATTGAGTGAATGACATGCGATTACTCCAAAACCTCCCACAGGTGTACATGTTCAACTGATTTTCTCTTTTTTTCCCCCCCACATGGTCCTAAAACGTTCAAGGAATACGAGACTTGGTTTCGGTTCACTGAAAATCAGATCAATAATGTAACCGGAGATTGAATTAATTTGATGCAGTTTGGGTTGACCGCAGTAGTTTGGTACTGCCTGTTAGCATCATTTACGTACAGAATGTTTAGCTTTATTTACTCTTGTAGTTCAGGTTTTTAAACAAAAATTACCGTTACATGTGATTTAATAGCTTATAGTATTTTAAGGTACTTTTAGTTTATAATAAGTAAAATAACTTAGTTCTTTTAGGTCATAATAAGGCTAATAAGAAGACCGCCTTTTTTAAATTGGGCTTTTCTGAGATATTCTTGCTATTGCCATCTTTGAATTTTTCTTCCTAATGAAATGAATCTCTGTAAAGTAGGTTTACTGTAAGTTCAAGGACGAGACTGGCACTGCGAGATCAATGCGCTCGACATCTCTGTGGTGCCTCGAGCATGAAAGAAACTACATCTGTCGCTCTTTGCTGCTTTTCTCCATCATCCCATCATCTCCTCAGCTGCCCGACCCATCCCCCCCTTACTCTAGGGCCCTTGAAAAAGTCTCCTACCATCAAGACAAAGAACAACCTACTTCATGCTCACTCAGTCTCCTTAGAGACTTCTCAGTAGGTTACTTAGACCAACCAAGCACCAGGGGTTCCATGCTCACCCGCATAGAGTGTCTCGTAGATTATGCGCGAGTTAGAGATGTGCCTCGGATTTTAGTCATCTCTCTCAACTACACCAATGCACATGCAATGGATATGGATCTCAAAACTCCACTCCCTGCTTCCATCTTGTCCATGTTTTATCAGCAACTTGTATGTTTTTATGGTTTCGACATGAGCTGGTCTATAATGCTTTGTGTTGCAAAGCAACTTTTGAGAACTTTTCCTTACTTTTTTGGGCAGCAGAAACTATCAAAGATTTGACATTGTCATAATTCTGAGATTTCTGAAAAAATAAACCACGGAGATGACAGTTTATGATTTTGTAATAATCAGCCGTAATTTTGAGAGAGATTAAGATAAGTCAGAATTTGGTCGTCATAAACCACAATTTTGAGGTGATGTTTGAATTTTAAGATAATGAGATATAAGACACAAGTTTGAGATAATAAACCACAAATTTGAGATAATACACCACAATGTAATGAGACCCACTTTTGGGATAAGAAGTCAGAATAATTGGAATAAGTGAGAATTGTGAGATAATAAGCCACAATTTTGAGAGAAGTCTGAATTTCAGGATAATGAGAAACGAGAAACAATGTGAAGTCACCACTTGGAGATAAGAAGCCGCAATTGAGCGATAAGAAGTTCAAATTTCAAGATATTGAGACATAAAACAGTTTTGAGAAGCCACAGTTTTGACATAATCAGCCACAAACTTGAGACAATAACCCACAATCTTGTGGTAATAAATCACAAGTTGGAAATTATATTCCCCAGGTTTGAGGGGAAAAAAGACAGAATTTACATATGAGCCCAAATTTTGAGATACTATGCTACACTTTTGGGATAAGAGAGAATTTTAAAATACTGTAATGAGCCACAATTTTGAGATAATAAATTGCAATCTTGAGATAAGACGTCTGAATTTCAGGATAATGAGCCACAAGACATGATTTCAATTTTGAGATGATAAGATGCAATTTAGAGATAATCCACGATGTTGAGAAGTCCGAATTTCAGGAAAATGTGACACGACACAATTTTGAGATAATAAACCATAATTTCAAAAATAATAAGCAGTCAAAATAAGTCAAGATTTGCAAATAAAAATCAAATCTTTAGATAATAGGCCACACTTTTGGGATAAGTGAGAATTTTGAGATAATGAGAGAACTTACTGTAATTTTATGGTATAACTTGAAATTTTAAAGATGACACAAAATTGTGGTTTATTCATTCAAAATGGTAACATCTTAGGATTGTAGCGTATTATTTCGGAATTCAACAAACCATAGGCAGGTCTAACCTTTTTGGGGGCCTAAGCACAATTCTGCAAAGGGGTCCTCCCGCCTAATCATAGAGCCATTTTCTACAGACATACAGTAACACATGACACCCCAGTACTACAATAACTCCGTCCTATAAAACAGCTTGCTCCATCCATCAGTGAACAAGTAGACCAATACAGAGCAGAATGAGGTACTGTATAAATAAACAATATTTATTGAACTAACAATGAACAAGCCATCAATATTTATTGAACAAACAATATATTAACAATATTCATTGACTATCACAAAACTCACAGTTCAGATTATAGGAATCGTTGACCTAATTTTGATTTACTGCTTTCTGGGGAAGCAAAAATCCACAGTCAAGCAGCATGCAGTACAACACGGCAAGGTAATATCGCACATGCTTGACATTTAAACTTGAGCTAAATATTCACGGGAAGTTTAGCACAGTGAGAATCTACTGAAAGTTTTTAGACAGTAGGATGAAACTCTTCAATTCTTCTTCTTTTGAGTTTTATGGCATGTGATGTAATACCGCCACCTACTGGACTGTAGGGTACATGGGGGCATAAGAGATACTACTCAACAATATGAGTTGCAATAGTTCAGAGTGCGCTACCTGTGGGATTATAAACAAACTGTAACAAGTTACCGCCTCAAATCGCTCCAAAATCTAAAAGCTCAACTTGACAGTGAGCATACGGGTTGAGTGTGCAGGTACGTGCAGCGTCTCACGTGGGCACGCGGGGCTTCTAATGTGCAGTTTTCCACTAATTAGCGCTCACTGTGTTTTGAGACTTGTATAAGCGTGTGTAATTAGTAGGTTCGGTACTAATTCGCTCACAGCTTTTAACACGCTCAATTTTTGATGATGTGACGCCATAAAAATGTGTTTCTGTTGCGCCACTCGGAAGCTTGTTCACTCGATACAGGGGTATTTCATCTGAGGCTATTTATCGGTCACGGGCAATCAAACTGTAAACCAGCCAATTCTGGTCACTTGCTGATCGACTGGTTCATCTCTATTATAAATGTAAAAGTCGATTTTGCAGTCAGTGTGGCGACACGTGAATCACCACAGAAAAGAATCTCATGCCTTTGTCTTTGTGAGGTGATGATCTTAGGATTGTCAAATTGTAATTTGTCAATTTAATTACGCAGGAAAAGTCAGAGTTGTTCTGCGATAGTAGGCATAATTGAAGTCATGATATGCCATGACTCCAGGCTGTCCCAAAATAAACCTAATTAAGCAATTATATCCATAACGCCAGATGCGTAAATACAAATTTATCACAAGTGAATAGAGGCGTGTGTCTCTGTGTGTGTACAAAGAAACGTTGGTCATGTACAGGATGTTTCGTAGCCTATATAAAGTGGCATTTTATATACTGTAGCTCCATGTATAAAGACTTTCTGCACTGTGGAATATTATGTCATGTAATATGATTGCAATAATTATAAACATTCTAATAATAGAAAAATGTGGTATTGGCAAGCAAACATACACTTTTTTTGCATCTGTGTGTGTGTGTGTGTGTGTGTGTGTGTGTGTTGGATTTAGGTATGTTGTTCATTTTCAGAGTAGCTAAAGCATGAACTGCCTCACATTATCTTATCGCG
>JAQMYG010000037.1:23092123-23110169 GCA_030014215.1 Clariallabes teugelsi
GGGGCCTGGAGCCTATCCCAGGAAGCTTCGGGCACGAGGCAGGGTACACCCTGGACAGGGTGCCAATCCATCGCAGTAATACTATACTATATACTATAATGCTTACTAATACTATATGGCCAAAAGTATGTGGACACATGACTAATGCTTATCATACTATACTATATAATACTATAATGCTTACTAATACTATATAGGCAAAAGTTTGTGGACACGTGACTAATGCTTTTTGCACATGCTATTTAGTCTTTTATTGCCGTTATAATGACCTCCACTCTTCTGGGAAGGGTTTCCACTAGTTTTTGGGGTATCAAAATCATTCAAATCACATGCTTTTCAACAATTTACGTGCCTACTGTACATAAATGAACGAAATACAGTTTAGATTTTTATTAAAATTGTAAATAAATTATATTAAGAAATATACAGCGGAATATTGTGATGAAATGACTTTATTTCATTATTAAAATAAGTAATTATTATGTTAAATAATTGCATGTTAAAGTAGCATTCTTCTCTGCCTAACTTTAAGAGGGAAGCGCCCCAGCGCCACTTATTGACCGGCCTCCACTGTTCATTAGTGCTTAGTGACATCAATATATAAAAAAATTTAATAATTTTGATTTAGATGAGAAAGCAGAGGAAATCTACACAAGCATAGGAATGCAAAACTCCAGACACACAATAGCCCAAGTTTGGGATCGAATCATGGTCGAATCATCATATGGGTAAATTCAGGTATATAGGGAATAATATAAACCTAAGGTAAATTTTACAGAACAGCTGTTATACATATGGAAAACACTGATGATTTTTTAAAAATCCTATTATTTTTATTTCTAAAAAATTATCGATTGGTTCCTAGAATATGCATCTTGTTATGTACTGTAGTCTGTTTTAAGTAAGTCTGTTACTGTATGTTCATATAATATACAGTAAGGATATGCTTTTGATGAATTTTCAAGTTGATTTCATTTTTTTAATTCATGAAGGCATGAATACGTATACCACAAAAGATACAAAGAAAATATTTATCAAATTCTTGAAAAAAAAGGGGGGGTTGATATTTTTCTTCATACTATGTTATAAAATTTTTCAAATGTAAATAGTCAAGTGTTTGAGGATTTTAGACCTGGTAGTATTATAACAAGTTAAAAATCCTTCCTGAACATCACATGCACCTTCTAGAAACTCTAATAGGAGTTAGTTATTGCCACATCCCACCATACTGTATACAGTAGACTGCTCTCCAAGTATTTCCACATGTTAGGGTCTTTACAGGAGCTCCTGGTAGGACAGCATTTCAGACATGAAGCAGGCAGTCTGAAAAATAAATTTTTGGACATTAAAAACAGAGCAAAGTTGATATTTGGTGTTAAAACCCTTTGCTGCCATACAACCAGTTTTTTGTAACATTTTACAGTATTTTGTGTTTGGAGAAGAGGCACGGTGGCTTAGTGGTTAGCACTGTGGCCTAGCACCTCCAGGGTCCGGGTTCGACCCCCGCCTTGAATTGTGTGCATGGAGTTTGCATGTTCTCCCTGTGCTTGGTGGGTTTCCTCTGGGTTCTCCGGTTTCCTCCCACGATATGCAGATTAGACTAATTGGCGTTCCCAAATTGCTCATAATGTGTGAATGAGCGTGTGTGTGTGAGCTGCGATGGATTGGCACCTCATCCAGGATGCACTCTGTGCCCTAAACACCTGGGATAGGCTCCAGCCTCCCTGCGAGCCTCTACAGATTAAAGCGGTATTGTGAGTAGTGAGTGTTTGGAAATATATAAAGAAGTCAATAAAAACTGACATCTAAGGCTAAATTTGTATAAAAATTACAGTGGGGGCCAAAACTTTTGCATGTTTTTGAGTAATTACAGTTTACTTATAATTAAAAGCTAAAAAGCTACCTTTTTTGTGATCAGAAATGTGATGTAGTAGGTGGACTGGTGACTGTGTGTGTGTGTGTGTGTGTGTGTGTGTGCCCCCTGCAATCATGTATAGGCTACCCGTGGTCTTATGCAAATGAATCCAGGTAAAATGACAGAAAACAGAGCACAGCGTGGGTCCTTGATAGAGGAAATGCTGTGATGTGCACCTCGTGACGTTCTTTTAGAACACCCCCCACTCTCTCTCTCTCTCTCTCTTTCTCTCTTACACACACACACACACACACACACATCTCTGGCGTCTGTGTGTGAATTAGGATCTCCTGCGCAAAACGAGCTGCCAGAGCCAGCTATGCAAACACCTTCAAGCCACTGAGAGAAGGAGCTTCTCATCAGGACCGTGAGTCTTTCTCAAATGCCAAGTTATTTTATTCACTGACTAAGGACCTCGTATTCTTCATCTCAGTGTATAAAACGATGCATGATATGTGCATGTCTTCTAACATTAGGAATCCAAGTGCGTTGGAGGAAATGTGACAAGGCAGATGTTTTAAATCATAGAAAGAGAGAGAGACAGGGAGAGAGGGGCTGTTTTCACGTAATTACTGTTTAAGGTTGCAGCAGAGATAGAAGCAGCTGCACCAGTATGATCTGAAGGAGAAAAGTATTGAGGCAATGTTCAGCGTGATGTGCACAGATGGGATATTTATGTGTGATTTTCATTTTTTAACACACACGCACACACACAATCCTCATTCCTCCCCTTTTTTAATTTCTTATAGCTGTGCTTGCATTTCAATGCTTTTAATTAAAACCTTGCGTAATCATAATAATGTACAACGTTCACCTCCAGACACTGTTATGAGTACTGAATGTACATTGAAAGTACTGCAATAACCATCTATTATAGTCATGTCATTATTGCATATGATTTAGGTTGCTTTTTTGAATAGATGACCCATGCTGTTGTGTGTGTGTGTGTGTGTGTGTGTGCAATATATATGTTTTAATGGGGACAGGGTGTTCCTATAGGAATATCTAACAGTTTTGACCTTGTGGGGACATTTGTAGGGTCCCCGAAAGAAAGCATTTCTCTCCTTCTTTCTTAATTTATTTATTTAAAATGATTTATTTTCCTATATATAACAAGCATAAATGCCACAGTCTTTACTTTTTGTTACCAAGATTAGGGATAGATTTAGGTGTAGGCATTACAGCTGTGTTAAGATATATGTCAATGGTAGGTCCTCGCAAGGTAAGACAAACGAACGTGTGTGTGTGTGTGTGTGTGTGTGTGTGTGTGTGTGTGTGAGTGAGAGAAAGAGAGAGAGAACTATAAAGTAGCACTAGTTTTGAGTCTGTACAATCTGTCCATAAATAACACTTCTTAGGATGCTGTTCCAGTGACCAGATGGTTGTGAGATCTAATCCCACTGACTGTTCTCACCTCAGCTTTTTGCTTGTTTGCATTCTGAATCCTTGTTGGAATGAATAAATGAATAATTCAGTAAATTAAAGGACACTATGTAATGTTCTGTATGGCTGAACAACTGTGTCCCCAGAGTACCAATGCATTGTAATGAAGGTGGCTGATTAATAATAATTAGATTTTTGCATTACTTGCATTTTAATTGTGTTCTTGATGCACAATCTGTATTTGTTTTTAATCAAATACCGAGTAAGAACATTATATATGAAATCACTATTTAAAAAAAACTTTAATCATTCTTTATATTATTCTCTTTGTTAGTTTAATCAAACAGCTTTCTGACATCATTATGATCAGGACTACCAGAGCTTAGATTTGACTATTAAATATATATTTTTTATATATTATATTTTTTATTATATTTTCCTGTTATTTGGGAAGCATACCTAAATTGTAATACTTAAATTTGGCACAAACAACAAACAATGAGAGAAAGAGGGAAATGTGGCCTACATAGACACCCTCTTGGGTAGTGACTATAATGTGGATACTAAAGAATACTGTGTGTGCAGTTTTCATAGTATGTTGTGTCATTTGTTGTTGACACATGTCTGCAAGGTACAACTGAAAATCTGAGTTATGTTGATGCTCTCTGACTTTTGATTATTAATTACTTTCCAATAACAACAAGCGTTTTTACTAACACTAACTGGTCACCTCATTATATTTTATGTGTGTGTAGCAGGGTATTATAACTTTGTGAGGATTGAGTGTCCCTACTAATGTCCATTTTTAGTACATATGTCTGGTCCCCACTCGGTTTGTGTGTGTGTGTGTGTGTGTGTGTGTGTGTGTACATACTGATATATAGTGTAATACACTAATAACCTACATCTACACACGTAGATGTAGGTTATTAGTGTATTACAGGGATATGTGAACATGTGGACATCCTCATGTGGACATTTGTCTGGTCTGTGTGATTTAATGTGTATGTGCGTGTGTGTGTGTGCAGTTAGGGAACATGTAGTTGTGTAGTTGTAGGTTATTATGACTTTGGGAGGATTAAGTGTTCCCACTACTCCAGGGATTTAACATTTTGAGTTTTAACCTTTTGAGTACATTTGTCTGGTGTCTGGTGTTCTGTGTCTGTACAGTTTCAGAGTGTGTAGATGTAGGTTATTAGTGTATTATAGGAATATCTGTGAGTTTTGACCTCATGGGGACATTTGCCTGGTTTCTGTGCATGTGTGTGTGTGTGTGTGTGTGTGTGTGTGTACAGGTAGCGTGTAATTATAACTTTGTGAGGACCAAATGTCCCCACTACTATAGGGATTTCTGACCTTGTGGGGACATTTCGCTTGCCCATACACGTTTTATGTTTATATTTCATTAATAATGATGTTTTAGAATGCTGTGGAACATCAGTGAAGCTCCTTTTAGCACTAGACAGTTTTCAGAGAGATGTGGGAAAATGCGTTGTCAGACAGCAGAACATGAAAAAGACTTATGTTTAAGGGAGTGAGTCTTTCAATGGCCTGTGTGGGACGAAAGGTTTTAAACATTTACGTTATTGATCTAACAGAAGCTTTTATCCAAAGTGGGTCACAGAATTCACTTGAATTGTAGAAGTGTTAAACGAGCTGTCAAAGCTAGAAGTGCTGCAAAAACAGAAAACAAGTGCACATAAGACACACAGTGGTTACCTTACTGCTATTCAATAATTTGTACGTACACTTCGGTGAATCTACTTTAAACAATTGTTGTGTAACCTGCAAAGCTGTCAGACACGAGAATTATAAAAGTGATTCCAGAGTTGATCCTAATGTCCCCTGTAGTTGGCTATGGCTTTTTTCGAGTTTGAAGCAGAAGCTGATGTGCAAATTCCCAGATAACTCAACAGTAACAACACTGGCCAGTGTATTAGACTGACTGTAGCTCATCTATTTTAAGGCACAATATAGTAAATATAATGTCATGAAATTTTTAGGACATTACAGCATCCGTTAGGAAAGAAAGATATCACAAGACCAACCAGTTGACCAGAAATGCAGCTTGTGCCTGATACACCTATACCAATGCTGCACACACTACTGTGTCAGCGTCACTTACAGTACTGTATATTTGGGAAGTGCATTTACTGTACATGGCACCTGATAAAATTACCAATGATTGTAGCTGGGTCAGGGTGCCTGCTACTGGAGCATCTGTGCTACCACCACCAAACGTCTCTGAGGTAGACAGAATAATCAACATCCATACTTAACAAAACCTTCCAACAGCTAACAGTTCACATCTATCCCTACACAGCCACACTATAATGTTGTACTTTTACTCTTACGATGCTCACTTCACTATTGCGACTCTTCTTTCGATTTTGTGCTAGAACATTCAATAGTTTTTCATGTTTTCAACACTGTTCTCTTATCTTGGCTAGATGACATGCCCTATCCTGTGTGTATGATGTCCTGTGTTTTCGTGGTACTATTTGCACTTATCACACTCTGTTGCATATTTGCACTTTATTAAGTGTATTTTATGTGCCGTGCCAATATGTCCATTGTCCTGAGGAAATTACATTTTATTCCAATGCATGGTCAATTCTCCGTTGCTCCTTAGGCTGCTCCAGTGTTACAGCATACATTATTACCTCATAGTATGATGTAAAAGGTGATGATGATACATCACTGGAAAAAAATGTAAAAAATGCACTGGAGTTCCACTGCAAAATAATTAGTTTCTTATGGGTTTTTTTTTCTTACAAGGTGCATGTTTTGGTGAGATGGAAAGTTTAGTTTCATTTTTTTGTGAACTGCTGGCAATATTTCCCCTAAACTTAAAATATAACTTATATAAAATATATAAGGAAATGACATCGCATCACAACACATCAAAATAACCCAAGATCACTCAGAGCTTTAATAACTTAAATAAAACAAAATGCTAATCTTTTGTAAACAAATTGTGTTAATGCTTTGGCTAAATAATATTAAGAAATCAGCATTGCTGTTGGGTAACTTTATACCACTCTTTTTGCAAAAAAGCAAACAGCTCAACTTGCTTAATGGCTTGTGACCATCCATCTTCCTCTTGATGACATTCCAGACATTTTCTGGCATAAATTGCAGCATATACAGTATCCATACAGACATGCATATGTCCATCCCGAATTTTAACATTTTTATTTTCATTTTATTTTATTATAGGAAATTCACAGAAATACATGGACAGTTGTATAAACAATTCATTGAATATGGTACTTTGCATCCCATGTATATGGTGTCCTATGATTTCGTGGAACTATTTTGCACTTAAAATTTGCGACAAATCAAATTTTATGTTGAATTTTACTTGTTTTAGAGGAATGTCAATAAAAACAGCAAGTTTTTTAGTGGTGTAATGGTTAGCACTGGTTAGCACCACACCTCGCACCCCTATAATGGTCAATTCCCACCCCAGTATGTATGTCTGTCCAGCTAGATTTTGTCACAGTGTTACACAAAACTACCTGGACAGAATTTAATGAAATGTTTGCAATACTTACAGTAGATATCTGCCTAAAGTTTAACCTGCACCAGAAGGGAAATCAAAAAGCTAAGTAAAAGCGATGAACAATTATGTGTATGATTTAATAATCTACTATAAAATAAGCTACTAATGAGCTACTTACTCATTAAACAAACACTTGCACCAATAGATATTAATTAGAAGAGCTAAACTGATTTTTTTTTTTTTTTTTACTGGTATTAGTTATTTTCACCGCTTAAAAAACAGCGCTGAAGTTGTGTAAGTGAATTTCAACAACTGGTACTTCAGAGAAATAAATCTAAGGTTAGGTAGGAATGTACTGCTACAGTATGTTGTGTTTGTGCAGGAACTCCATTACCATAGCAGAATCCATCGCATTAATTTGTGCGTGTGATTAGTGCAGACAGGTGGAGAGACGGACAGTGTTGTGGCAACGAGCTGCAGCGGACAGCGCATGCGCGGCGCTCTGTACCCGTTACGCACCACAGGCGAGCAGAGCAGAACCGCTCACGCGCTCGAAGGAGAGCCTCATTGCTGATCTGCCGGTTATTTCCGGCTTTCTGAGCATCCAGGACAAGCGGCACGCGCGAGGTAGATTTTATAAGTGGAACCGTATCGGCTCTAATCGAGTGTGTGTGTGTGTGTGTGTGTGTGCTGATGGGCTTGGTTTAGGTCCAGTCTGTCGTAGATGTTGTAGATTATACTTCACTAAAGTAGCAAAATGCATTTGCGGCAAGTTTTAAATTCTCTGTCTGTATAAATCGTTATACATTTTTAAAGAAAGTTTTTAAATGATGTAATGATGGTTGATAAACTGAGAGAGTCTGGGGGGCTCACGTGCATCATGATTCTGGCAATGCTAATCTGTTGCAGTGCTTTGTGTGTGTGTGCGCGCGCAGTTCCTGTGTGTGTAGTTGTAGTTATTAACACTTTGTAAGGACCCAGTGTCCCCACTATTATTAGGGTATTTGTGAGTTTGCCTGGTCCCCGTGCTTGTGTATGTGTGTGTGAGTGTGTACAGTTACAGTGTATGTGTGTAGTTATGTGTGTGAGAGTTCAGTTACAGAGTGTGTAGTTGTAGGCTGTTATAACTTTGTGAGGGCCGTGTGTGTATTTGTGTCTATGTGCCTGTGTGTGTGTGTGTGTGTGCCATTGCAGGGTGTGTAGTTGTGGGTTATTACATATTGCCTGGTCCCCGTGCTTGTGTTTGCATGTGTTGTGTGTGCAGTTATAGTGTGTGTGTAGTGTGTGACCCAGTGTCCTCAGTATTATAGAGGTATTTGTGAGTTTTGACCTTATTGGGGAATTTGGCTGGTGCCCATGCTTGTGTTTGTATATGTGTGTGTGTGTGTGCATGCAATTACAGTGTGTGTAATTACAATGTGTGTAGTTGTAGGTTATTACTACTTTGTAAGGGCCCAGTGTCCCCACTTATATAGGGGTATTTGTACTGTAAGTGTTGATCTTATGGGGGCATTTGGCTGGACCCCGTGCTTGTGTGGTGTGTGTGTGTGTGTGCGTTTTGTGTGTGCAGTTACAGTGTGTGTAGTTGCAGTTTATTACTACTTTGTAAGGACCCAGTGTCCCCACTTATATAGGAGTATTTGTGAGTTGTAGACTGAGTGTATTATACAGATATCTGTGAGTTTTGACCTTATGGGGACATTTGGCTGGTCGTCATGCTTTCCGTGTGTGTTTAGGAATAGAAATATATTGGTCATGAAAATAATCAAGCTACAGTGACCCCTCTACAGGGATTGATTGTTTTTGTTCCTATGTACCCAGAACCCAATTTTTGTCTTTGTTTGTCTCAAACACAACAGATTAAATCTTAAAAAGATTTAGTAGAAAAACTATCCTAACCCTGATTTCATTTTTTGTTACTTAATGTATGAATGACTTGCTTTGTCTGAAGCTGTGCAGTATCTCTGTGCATGCCCCATCACTCCAGACACATTAATATTACATTAGTTAAAAAAAGACATCCGTTATTATGTTTATCAGATGCCACACAAAGGAATCATTCGATAGATTTATTTGAATTAAGAGCTTTTCCTGTATTCCCATCTTTGTATTGTTACATCCAAAATAGCTAATCCAGCAGTACATGAAACATGGTAAAGTGAATGAATATTTTAGGTGTTTATTATAGCTGGTTCTCAAATGCACAACTCTGCATTATAACATTGTCGTGATCAGGCATGTATCAGGTGTGTAAGGTCAGTGCATGCTGCTGAAATGACCTTTGATATCTCTATGATGGCTTTTATTACAGAGTAAGAGAGAACACTCCCTGCTAGTGTTCTTGTTGTTGTTGGTTGACATTATAGCATGCAAGAGAAGAAAAAAATACTGTTCACATTTTTTAAGCTTCTAAATGATATTTACCTTTTATTATAGTTAATAATACTTTCATGATACAGTAAATACATTGACATACGATTGTACATACATAATACTACAATTATTGTGCTGAATATTAGAACATGTTTTATCTAAAGCCCAAGTGAATTGTTGTGTTTCAGTGCTGCTTTACACAGGACCAGACCCAGAGTGTGTTTTTGCTTTCACAGTTGATGGCTATACCTGTCGCTCAGTCATATTAGTTGTTTAGAGGATTTGTCTGACCTCTGGACCTCAACAAGGATTGAGATTGTTTGCGCTGCGGATGGCCAGGAGCAAAGATGCTTGACTTCATTTTTACCTGACGTAATGTCCCATTAGGTAATGAGGTGTACGAAGTGTCTAGTTTCATTTAAAGCGTTCACTAAATCTATGGCTGAGAACTAGAAAACTATCATTTTTATTATTATGTTAAATATTTAGATTATTAACCTTATTTCTAGACAAAATCAGCTCAGAGTTTGGCTGCACAGGGTAACTGAACTAATACAGAACTAATACAGTACATCCAGTATTATGATAAAAACATCTACACTAGTTCTTTGCGTAGTTAACAGTTTTTTTTAGCTTTTTACAATGGTTCCCATTTTTTTTCTAACAGGGAAATAGTCTGTATTATGGTTCTGCATTAACTGTATACTCAAAGATATGAGGACACTGGACATTCACGCCTACAGTATATGAACTTCCCATTCCAGATATAGCTGTCTTTATGCTTCTGGGAAGGCTTTCCACTAGATTTCCTTCCCCTCCCCAAAAAAACTTCATAGTTTTGTCCACACTGTAGTTTTGTCTATAAGACTTTCTATGTTTTATATGTTTTAGAGAGATACTGTAGGGCTGCATGATTTAAATGAAAAATTATATTGCGACTATTTTGACACATTTTGCAATTGTGATTTAAACTGCGACATGTAATCATTAAATGCACCAGTTTATATTTACACATATTTATGTAGACTTACACCAAATAATGGCACAAATGATCTCATTAAGAGGATGTTTGCCAATATTTATTTATCACCTGAAAAAAAAAAAAAAAATGACACAGGTCCATTTTTGTATGATTAATTGTGCAGTACTGTTTGGAGAATTACTTGATGTAGAACCAATGTAAATAGAGTGGGACGTTTCCAAAAAAGGCAGTTTCTGGAAAGAAATTCCAGCGAATATTTTGACATTCTGTTGCACCCTGTACTGTATATAGTCATGACACGGCGTCTGTGTACATACACATACTGTACCTGTAGTAGGGTAGTGGTCAGTTTGATTCAATGATGGATCAGTTTTCAATTCAGAATAAAGTCACATTTTTGAAATGATTAAGTTCATCCTACAAATGTTAAATGATCTAAACTTGCTGAGTTCCTTGAAAATCTACTGCATATTGTTTATGTAGAAAATCCAAACCACTTGCATTTTCCACAAAATAATACAAAATACATGCAAAAGGAAAAAAAAAAATCATTGCTTTTTACAAGGCTTGACATTTTTAAGGGTGCAACAAATAATCGATATAGTTACCACAAATTAGTGTATTATATCTGTTAGTTAGTGATGTCATCACACTTGTTTGTAACTCTAAATGCTGTTGCCTGTAGACATTACTGCTTACTGGAGTGAAGTGAATGGAAACACCTTAATGACCTAAAAAACTCCAAAGTGTGAGAGCATTTCACTTTTAACTTGGACAAAAAAGGCAATACACACCTTCTCTTAGTTTTCTTAATATTTCAACTTAATTGCCATCTTGAATTTATATGCATTTGTTCTGTTTATTGCTGGTACTTTACTTATCCTTGGCTTTAGAATTTGACATTAGATTTAAATTTTGTATCAGTAGGAAAGTTCCTTAAACATATTTTTGAATAAAGGATTTATCTTTATTGTCCTTAGTGTTAGTTAGCATGTGCCGGAATCGAATTGAATCACAATGCCTATAGATCAAATCAGATTTTATCTGAAATCGATCTATGATTCAGAGCTCTAATGTTCTAATGCTCCAGCTTGTTGAGATTCAAGTGTCATTACTGGCAGTTTTTTTTTTTTTTTTTTTTTTTTTAGGTATAAATTTGACAGTGATTCATCCATTCTGTCAAATATCAACCTCAGCACCGATTCCAGCTGCACAAGCAAATGCAACTGTAAAGTTATTGCATCTTGCATAGTAATATTAATACCTTTCACCTGCTATTATGTCTGCAGTAGGGAACCACATGGGAATTATTTTAACATCTCATAAAGATGTCATGCATATGAGTTATAGATTTATTATATAATATCTACTTTAATGCTGAACTACCAACTACCTGCCAACGATAAACTCTGTTTGTTTGTGAGATGATGTGGATGATCGGAGTACGATTATTAAGCATCTCTCTCTCTGTTGGTGCTTATGAATCATGAGTTTATGGTCAATTTGGCAGAGATTCGATTAAACATGATGGATATTTTGCAATTTGATATATATTTTTCTCTTCTAAATGAGTGACGTTTTGACTATTGTGGTCTTGAATGGCTATAGTGCGTCCAAAGCCGATCTTTTTCAGTTGGTGATGAGGGGCGATGATAAAAAAAATTATGAAATACTTAGTTCTGCTATGAGTTGAACTACCCTCATGTATACTGTACATGTACTTCACTCTCACCAGTTCTCTGTTTCTTTCTCTCGTCTCACTATCTGATTCTTTCTATCGCATCACTGACTTTTATCACAGCTCTGCACCTCTCCGTTCTCTAACCCACTGTATCTACCTCTCTAACTGCCCGATCTCACTATTTCTTTCTCTTTCTCTTAGGTCTGCTGCATGATGGACTGACCCCTGGTCCGCTGGCCGCGTATATCGCCTTAACCACCGCGGCGTGTGGTGCGACTGAGTGAGTCCGTAAGTGACGTATGCTCCATGGTGACCCATGGGCCGTTCTCCCATCAGCCTGTCCACACTGAAGCTGGGGAGGTTAAAGGTCATCCGCAGGCAGCTGCTTCAGCGCTACGAGCACCAGCCCTTTGTCTCCTGTCTGGCTGGACTCTATGGCTGCCAGTGGAGACGCTATCAGCGGGCCAGAGCCCAACCTGGCGAGTGCTGCTGTAGCAGGGTGAGGACTTTCTTCCCCTGTTATCTCTCTCCTTGCATAAAAACAGACTAGAGCTATAATCAGGAGATATCACAGAGAACATTCTGTCTTAACCCCAGACACTAACATAGTGAAAATATTTGATAGACTTATTTCAGGTTTACATAGCTGTGTTAAGTTGCAACACACACTCTCACTCATACACACAGTATTGCTTTATCAGAACCAGCTGCTTTAGACTCTTTTCTGCTGATTGCATGAGCACCACATCGATCAGCGCTCTCTGCTGACGCAGTCTGCATTTTATAAAAGCTTCTCAAACAATTCTGTTCCACTTCAGGCCAAAACCAGTCTTCTAAATGACAAACAGTATTACATCTTGAGTCATGTACACGATGAGAGGTGACGAGAGGAAAAAAGGAGTGAGATAGAGACAGAGATTGCAGGATTGTTACAGCCAGCACTCATTCTGGATGAGTCACACTATAAATTACTCCACTGTAGGGTCCCAGAAGGACACTTCTCCTGTCTGAAAATCTCATGTCTCATTGATATACATTAAAGGATTGAAAGCTGTTTGTCCGTGTGTCATTCCCTGATTGTTTTTTCTTTAGTTGGAGTGTGCTAGTTTTGTCCTCCTCATCATCACGTTTTTCCTGACGCTGGTGTTCCTGTATTTCTGGAGCGAGGCTCAGAATGACTACGATGACTTTGACTGGTAAGGAGTCTCCAGTGTCAAAACTTGTCTTATTTACATTAAGAAAGATGACAGATAAAAAAAAAAAAGCCTGGTGAGGGAAATGGCTGGAACTTCAGCTCTATTTGGAACAGGAGTTACAGTATCTTGTATAACGAAGGTCCACAGCATTAAAAACTGCTGTGTGTAAAGAATGAAATGTGTATTATTCTTTACCGTTACCATCGGCAAACTGCTGCAGTAAAACAGGACTGAAACACTTTGCGAAGACTCGGTTTTGCTCTGCATCAGGTTGCATCCCAGCACCCCACTGTTGTCTCCTTCGTTATAACAGCACATTCTTACATCTAGTGTTCTCTGAGAGTATCACAAATATCATCAGGGCGATTATGTTCCATTCCAAACGGAGTATTTCCTTCTTCCTGACTCAAAGTGCTCTTGTTTGTGGAGCTCAGAAAAATGCAAGTAAAGAAACAGGGCTTAGTTTCCTGCTTACACTGTGAAAGTGTAAAAAGAAATAGCTTATAGTAGGCAGTAAAAGCTTTAGCTGACACAGGGTTCGACAAACGTTATGGCCTGAAGGCACAGGGCCGGTGTAAAAAAACGTATATCAGGCCAGTTGTTTGGTCCCTTTAGGACCAGTGACATTTTTTCTGCCACCCATCTGGCCGTGTCCCCGCAATGCCATACTACTGGTACATACACACACACACACACACACACACACATGTATAGAGCCTAAAATACAGTACTTAAGAAAATGCCGCCTGCTAGATCATGCTGAAGCAGAAGTCGTTCCTCTGCTAGCAGTTTAAACCCCAACTCAGGAATCATTCTCACACTTCGGTCTCGTTCTAGGCTCAGCGTAGCGGTTTACGCAACTTTCAGGTTCTGTTCAGGTAAATCCATAATTACACCATAATTTGTGAGGTTTTTTTCCCTGAAAAAAAAGGGAACCAACCAAACTAGCTTATTAGGTAGTACATGATAGCATGATGCTGAGTACTACAGTATTTCTAACCACTTAATTAGCACTTCCAGGGATATACATGATATACAGTACAGATTAGTGTTCGAAAAGCTCCCTTTCTAAAGAATTCAAAAAAAATGTTTTACGGAAAATAAATAGAACCAATTTTCCTGCAACCACAGCTTGCTCATTTTGGGCCGATCGGAAAACCAAACATCAAACGGCTCCAAAATGTCTTTCATGCTGGAAAAATCGTGTTAATAAAAAAAATAATGAACTCTTTTTAAAACCAGTCTTGAACCTGCACACTGAAAATGACTAGGATTCATGAGTAAATCAGACCTTGGAATCTAATTCTCCCCACAAACCTTATATCAAAACTTCAATTCGGGTCTCCTGAGTGCTGCAAAGAAACGTGGAGAAGATTGGTCAAAGGGTTTGGGAGTTATGAAGCTTTGTACCGAATTTTCCGTAGGCTAACATGTACAGTAGTGTAGACTCTGTTCACTGACTGTTTTCAGTTAAAAAACAAACATCAGACATGACCACCTGCAATACTAAAGCCTCTTCTTTTTAATAATTCTCTATAGAAATTGGTACCTAGGTATCGTGATAATATCGTATTGAGTGATCCCTGGTGATTCCCATCCCTAGAGGTTACTATGAAACTTTACACAGATGCTTAAAGTATTGCGTTGTTTGTCCAATCTGCTTTAAAAAAAAAAAAAAAAAAGTTTTGTTCTGCCCTCAGGTTTAACTTTGGGAATATGGGCTTCTGGTTTCCCTGGTCCATGGTGCTGCTGGTGGTGGCTGCCTCACTTTTCACCTACATCGCCCTTCTGCTGGTGAGACTATAGAACTGAAGTAAATATTAAATCTTCTCTGTGTGTGTGTGTGTGTGTTTTCCTGTGTGTTTAATTTAATTAACTTTACACACTGGCAGGTCTTAGCGGTGTGTCTACTCTCTGAAGGACAGAGACTTTATCTGCACTGGAGCCACAAAGTAAACACTTCCTCTTGACATGTGTTAAAATCTTAATGCGGTCTTAATGTTAAATCTCTAGTATTGAGACGTTAAGACCTGTCTGAGTCTGTTGTTTTCTGTTGTGCAGATTGGTATTCTGGTGACCCTGATATTCTCCGTCAGTGCCACTGCTGTGCTCTCGGATCTTTGGAGCAAAGAATGGCAGACGCTCCTGTTGTCCTTTCAGGTTCCTCAGTCTTAACATGTCCTGATTATAAATGATTTTTGAAATACACGTTCAGATCGAAATAGCAATTTCTTGTTTCATTTTAACTCGCAGGTCACAGCACCTTTTCTGCATGTGGGTGGAGTCGCGCTTATGGCTTTTCTGTCCTGGCCAATAGCGCTACACTTCTTTCGAATGAATAAGAGAGGTGAGTGTCGCTCATCTTGCTATTTGTACATAATTGTACACTCATCTTGCTAATTCAGAATAAGGCTTATCTTAAACTTTTACAGTTTCTGTGTGTTTAGGGACTGGGTCATGTGTAAGGTGTTTTTGTTACAGCAGGGGTTTTGGTAATTGTTAATCTGGATCGCTGGCGGCACGGTGGTGTAGTGGTTAGCGCTGTCGCCTCGCACCTTCAGGGTCCGGGTTCGATTCCTGGCCAGGTTCGATTCCCGTCTCTGTGTGCATGGAGTTTGCATGTTCTCCCCGTGCTTGGTGGGTTTCCTCCGGGTACTTCGGTTTCCTCCCACAGGCCAAAGATATGCAGGTTAGGCTAATTGGCGTTCCCAAATTGCCCGTAGTGTGTAATTGAGTACATGTGTGTGTGCCCTGTGATGGATTGCCACTCTGTCCAGGGTGTACCGCCTCGTGCCCTCGTGCCCCCTGTGACCGGTAAAGTGGTATAGATGATGAATGAGTGAGTGAGCCCCCATCACCAAAAAGTCTAGTCCCTTTTGTTACTAATTTGTACACCAGAACTACCCCCTTAAACTATACTTCAACCTGAATGGAAAGACTTGAAGATTATTAAAGAAAAACGATCACAGATATGTAACCTTGCTTTGACCTTGACCCAGTTTGGATTCATTTAGAATTCCATAAAATTCATTCATTCAACATTCAGACACTCGTTCCTGACATTTCCTGTTAGCTCATGTTAGCTGATACTTGATGGATGGATGGACTTGGTAACATCACCCAGTGGTGGTGCCACAATCATAATAATAATAATAATAATGCTTAGATGCTTTTTTAGTTATTTAAGGAGGTGTACAGTAGGTGCGTAAAAGGCTTGATCAAATTTGTCCTCTTGCTATCACAATTTGTCCCAAGTCACTCAAATCCTTATGCATGCCCCTTTTTTGTTTTTCCAACACATCAACTTCAGGAAAAAATGGTTTACTTGCTGCCTAATATATATCTCATCAATTTCCAATGGCCATTGTATTGAGATATTGTTACTGTATAGCCATACAGTGTTAAACCGTGACAAGGTTCGAATTGTCATGGGAGATGTGATGGGTCAGAGCAACTCCAAAGTCAGTGATGTATGTCGGACTGAAGACTCGCCCATGTAGTCCGATCTAATAGAATGTTGGTTGTGATAGAAAGGTGTCAGAACACACAGGTCACTACTGTTTTGTTGGTCATAAAGTTATGGATGATATATATATATACTGTATACTGTAATGTCTTTGGGAGTTATTTAATAATCTGACCTGACAGATAAAACTGTATCAAGGCCTTTTCTCTATTGTTACATGATCCCGTTAATATTTCATACCTCCATACAATATTTCAATAAAATCAGTTTAATGCCAGTGTGCCAGTTTTCCCTGCCAGCTTTTCCTGTCTGTTTTATTATGGAGCTCTAGAGTGCAGCGCGGTGTGACGCATTAGCTGTCCTTCACAGGCAGAACTTTGCTTTTGTGCCTTTCTCACTTTTCCCTCTCCTCTTTTGTATTCCTCTCACTCTTTCTCTCATCCCTCTGTCTCTGGTTGTCATGGGCACTGTGCGGCTGAGTCATGTCTGGAGCTCTCATCGGGGCCTTGATGAGGGGATGATTTACAAGCGAGACAGTAAAAAAGCAAGAGTGACGAGCGCGAGGGTCACTGCTCGCCTCGCACTCTTTCGCACCGGCCGTGTCAGACGCTCGTCCCCGGACACATCGGCTCCATTGTTCATACAACACACTGACGTCTTTCTCTCCCTCCTTCTCTGCCTCGCCCTTACGCTTTCGCCATATTATTCTGTCGCAAGGCGAAGACGTCCTCAGCTCCCCCGGAGAAATCAAGCCAGCTGTAATTTAAAAGATGCACTTCTCTCGCGGAAAGATATGTCTCATTTAGCATGATACTTTACAGCCAGTCATTCCAGACTCATGCAGTAAAATACCCAATACTACCTCAGTTTAAAGCCTTTTATGTGGTTTAAATGATTGGTAGTGTAGCAGCCCTTGATGAAGTTCACTCTCTTGAGCACCTGTATAGGGAGCTCGGTTGTTCTTATACAGCGGAGAAATAAACACACGTACCGTCTTGTTTTTATTGTATAATGACCACATTTGCTCCAACCCTAAAACTTTTAAAAGGATTATATTGCAGCATTAGGATTACACTGTCTTGGGCAATGAGCCACTTATTATATTTATGAGCATTTTTCTCTGCCTGATGTAATATGCCTCAAGTGGAGACCTCAGTGAGCTCTGTAGAAATATGTATTGAAGTATTGAAGTATTGTTTTCTGTTATTACTCAGAGGATGTTGTTTAAATCTCATTGCTTATTGCCTGTAAGATTCATTATCCATCTTGATGCCTTTAAGTTACAGTAAGTGAATAAGATAAAAATGCTTATTTTATGTTGGTCTATAACTGGGGTACTCAATAGGCGGACTCCGGTCCGCATCCGGACCCAAATACGGTTAAATCTGGACCGCCGCCAAAACAAAAAAAGTTCATTTTCTACAGGGCGCGCATGATAAGAACGCCCCATCCCCGTCGCATGATCAGAACTCTCGCGCAAATCCCCCCGCCCCCCATCGCATGATCAGAACGCGCGCACCCCCCCCCCCCACGCTGCATGCACAG
>JAQMYG010000037.1:23118049-23132019 GCA_030014215.1 Clariallabes teugelsi
CTGTTTCTGTAAATTTAAATCATGTTTTTATTAAGTACTCGGTATCGGTATCGGCGAGTACTGAAATGCAAGTACTCTTACTCGTACTCGTTTTCCAAAAAAGTGGTATCGGTGCATCCCTACTATTTGGTATGTCAACACTGCGCAGTTCAAACAGAATCGCCGTTCATCCATGTGTTTTCTCCTGGCAGCTATGACGGTGTCCCCTTTCTCATGCACGACAGCACGCTGAGAAGGACAACCGATGTACGCAAAGTGTTTCCCAACCGAACAAAGACTCCAGCAGCCATGTTCACCTGGGCCGAGCTAGAGATGCTCAATGCTGGAACCTGGTTCCTGCAGGTGAGATTGTGACAACTCTTGCATGTCTGTTCCTCAGACAACCATGATAACATTGTTAATATAGAAATGCTTTCAAACCCAATGTAGTACTCTACTTCTAATGTAAAGCCGTAATAATGTTGTTTCTGCTGCAGGTAAGAAGCCATAGATATATTTATGCAAATTTATACTCTTATACTGTAATCTTTTTTGCCTTCTAGCATGTGCTATAATAATACATATAAATTGATGTCCATGTCCAATTTCCCTGCTTTTCTCAGCTTCAAAATGACCTGCTTTTCTGGTCATTCTGGTTGACCAGAATTTTCTGGTTATTCTGCTGGTTTATCTTTTTTATCAACACATACAGAGTTCACAGGTGGAAATTAAAGGAGTAACCCAAGAAGGGACATTCAGAGCTATTAATTGTTTAAATAATCATTAACTTCACATGCCAGGGCAAAAAGAAGAAGAAAAAAAGTGTAGGTCAGATGTTCCAATATTTTTGATCTTTTGGAAAATGAAAAAAAAAAAAAAAAAGGCATTGAAGGACAACATAATACACATAATTCTGATGCAACACTGGAGGTGTCCCATAAGAAATTTTACTCTGGTGTGTACTGTAGTGTACCTTACACTATACTACTACATAATACTATTGTATATTAATAATACTAATATACAATCGTAATACTATTGTATATTAGTGTACATTACACTATGGTACGCACTATAGTCAAATTTCGTATGGGACACCTCCAATGTTGTAACAAAAAGGCCTGTACTTGAATCCTGTAGAAAATGTGTGGACTGACCTGAAACATAATGATGCATTAAACATATTAAACATATGGTATAGTAAATAAAATTTGAAAAACATATCTACTTACTGTAGCTATGACTTTGAAATAACCTCTCAAGAAAATAAAGCAGATACCCTAGTTCAGTGGTCCCCAAAACCCCAGGCCAAGTACCAGTATCCGGCAGTAAATGATTTGGTACAAAGTCGCTCATGAAGAATTAAAAATATATATTTTTTATTTTGTTTCCATTTTATTGACTATCGGAGTTTGGATAGTATTTTATTTTGGAAAATGACCAAATCATCTCCCATTCACTTCCGTCTGTACCTCTTAAAAAACTAAACTACAAAGCAGACTGGACACTTCGGTGTGATTGTCTCTCATCCATCCTAGATGGGACCGTCTGGTCGCAGGGAAGCAAGCTCAGGGCTCCCACTGATTCTGCATTATGGTATGCTGTATGCTGTATATTGTGCACTGTATTATGCTTTGTCATAAGCGCGCATTCGTGGAAAACTGTCTTACATAAAACTGGCCTGTGGTGCAAAAAAGGCTGGAGACCACTACCTTAGTTGATTTAAAACTGAGTGTATGATAACATAAAATGAATTCTGAGAAGTTTTTTTAGCTGGGATGTACAGCTCCAATATATTTGCACATATTGTAAGCCTCTCATGCTTATTGCATCCTGTATTAGATGTGCTTCGGGGCTTTAAACCCATCAACGGAAGCCAATACTGATTACAAGAATTATGCTGGTGGTATCAGGGGGTTTCTTGACTTTACAGTATTGTAGGAAATACAGAGCAAGACGCGATAACAGACAGTATATGACTAATTTATGGAAGGTTTAACTGCAGTACAATTTTACATATAATAAATCTTGGAACGTAATTCAACGTAGCAAACGTATTTTTTCTGTTAATCCAGAGGGATCCGTTTGGTACAACATCGTCTTTAGACCCGGATGATCGAGCCCAGGTAGAGAACCAGACGGTGCCCACACTGAAAGAGTTTTTGGACTTAGCTGCACAACACAGGAGTTTAGTGATCTTTGATCTCCGTCGGCCGCCTATGAGTCACCCATACCGGAATACGTGGATCACCCGAACCCTGGAGGTCATCCATAACGAATCCTTCATCAACTCCAGCCAGGTAATGAAGCCTTTCTGTTATACGGCTCGAAGTGCACATTTAATTTAATCCTAAAATGAAGATAATGCACTAGGAATGTATGCAATGTATAGAGAGAAACCTGACCACGTAATTCCTCTAGGCAATCCACTTCAAAGTCACATGAATGAAGAAAAAGAAAAATAAATGATATAGATGTATTTGCGAGTAGAAATAAACCTGTCTAATTAATAAATAATGTCAGATCTTCCTAGAGCAGAGATGATTCTTTTTTTTTGTTGACACTTGACATTTGTATGTTATTTGGCCCCCTGGTTTATATCGAATTGTATTTATTGATCTCTCCTTCATCATTGTGTGTGTGTGTGTACTGTAGGTGCTGTGGCTTCCAGCAGATCAGAGGGACCTGGTGCAGGAGCTGGACCCGGATCTACAGCAGACATCCGGGAGCCGAGCGTCCATCGAAGAGCTTCAGGAGAACAACATCGTGAGGCTCAATCTGCACTACAGCTCAATGTCGCAGGAGCAGATCAGGTATGAACAACCACAGGTACGCATGTGTTCGCACAATAGACTTCTTCTAGGCTTGTTCTGTGTGTATAGTGTTAGCTAGATGATTAAAAAATTTTTAGCTACATTATGTACTCGGTCTAGGCGTGCCGGGCACGGTGGTGTAGAGGTTCGCACTGTCGCCTTGCACCTCCTGGGTTCGATTCCCATCTCTGTGTGCATGGAGTTTGCATGTTTCCCCCCATGCATTTCGTTGCCTTGTACTTGTACATGTGTAATGACAATAAAGTTGAATCTAATCTAATCTAATGCTTGGTGGGTTTTCTCCGAGTACTCCGGTTTTCTCCCACAGTCCAAAGACCTGTAGGTTAGGTTAATTGGCGTTCCCAAATAGCCCATAGTGTGTATGTATGTGTGTGTGCCCTGCGATGGATTGGCACCCTGTCCAGGGCGTACCCCGCCTCGTGCCCTAAGTCTCCTGGGATAGGCTCCAGACCTAAGAGGGATTAAGAGGTATAGACGACGAGTGAGTGAGTACCCAGTCTACTCTGCTTTGATTGGCCTCTTTAATTACGAAACACATCCAGGTCACTGTAATTATGGCTACGTCTGTGGCTAAGTACACAGGGCTTATGGTATCACATGGTATCAAAAGTTAGTGTCAGAACATTTTTATGAGTAACTGAGGTCAGCATCGTTAACGCTGCATTTCTAGTCATAACTAGGCACATCCGTTATTATCAAACACTTAGTGTTTTATTTAAAGCCAATTAAATACAGCGAGCACTAATGCTGATGAACATGCAACAGAATAAAGATGGAGCTCCATGTAAATTGGTTTGAACTGGAGTTGAAAGTGTGACAGACTATATAATAAGGCAGTAATTGATATGCAGTAGAGAGACTTGGAGCGAAATCAGGAACCTGAGAGAATGGCGTGATTGTGGCTTTTCGTGTATTACACGAATTCGTCTGTGACAGTCGAGAGCACTTGATCATGGAAATTGGATGCTGTATTGCTGTTCACACAGTGTAGAAACTATATTGGTGTTACAGACTGTTCCTATTTGGATGAATTTTTTATGTCGAAAAGGGCTTTACAGAAATTCAAGCTCTATCAGTCTTCCTCGTTAATGTGCCTCCTGAAGGCCGTGAGTAATGTTTTGGCATGGATGTTCATTTTGCTGTGTCTGTCTCTGAGAATATTATCAAACACAACCAGCATTTGCATTGAACCACAATTTCTTGTTCTTTGTCCATCTGTTCACATTTTTTTTTTTTGAGGTTGTTACCATAGAAACCATACCATATAAGAAATAGCACATTAAATTAAACGTGAATTGAACTACAGCTTTCACTACAATCAGAGTTGATTTTAGAGTTATTAATGACATCTTCTGACCAATAAAGATCATTTAGCGTTCAGTAGCACTGTGGTTAAAACATCAGCCAAAACATTATGAATACCCGCCTAATATTGAGTAGGTCCCCATATATTTAACCAATGATGCATTGTGTGTTCTGACACCTTTCTATGGGAACCAGCATTAATCTTTTGGCCAATTTGAGCTCTAGTAGCTCTTACTGTATATTGCATCAGACTACTTTGGCCACCCTTTGCTCCCCACATGCATCTGTGAGAGACTTGGCCACCCTTGACAATGTTGCCGGTTCCCCAGTTTTCTTTCCTTGACCCACTTTAGTTACTTCATGACGACCACATACCGGGAACGTCCCACAAGTGCTGCATTTTCTGATGCAGTTGTCTAGACAGTACAGTTTGACCCCGTCACAATACTTACAATGGCGCCTGGAAGTTGGGTCTTGAATCTTTAATAATTACCGTGTTTCTAAACAACAGTGCTGTTGTGCTAGCATTAGAGATCTTTAAATTTAAGTAAAATTCAAATCTGCCGGTGCTCTTTAGCGGATCTTGACAACACAGTAGTGCATATGTTTTTTCCCCCATAAACAGATAAATCATCGCATCCAATCCCGTGTGGCTTATACTGTAGTATTGAACAGAAACACCACTATTTTTGAGGCTTAGAATCACAATTATTAACTCCATCGCTCTTTCCATCTCTTCCCAGTAAATACGCCTCCGTGAACATCAGCACTAACCTGTATGTGATCAGTCAGCCGTGGCTCTTCTCTCTGGCCTGGTGTGCCGGAGCTCATTCAGTCACCACCAACGCACCGCACCTCCTCAAGATCCTGCACAAGCCCATCTTCCTCATGGTGAGAGACGCTGCACTGAACGACAGTTGTGGCCAAAATCAAATGTAATTCAAGGTTTTAATGACTTTCTTAAATCAAAACAGTGAGGATGAGAAGAATACTTTATTTCCTGCAATGAAATTGCTGTACAACAGTAAATATTTAGTATGAAGTCAAAAAGACGTCTGCAGTACTTCGGTGTCACTTGCTCAGTCCATGTCTCCCTGTATAGAGAATTGCCACAGATGTTCCACAGATGTTCCCAGGTCACTTGAAAATTCCTTTGTTTTATTCATTTTAATGCAGAGCTTGTGAAAGTAGGAAAGTTCTGACACTTGTTCGTTCCATCCGTTAACTAAACCAGCTCATTGTCTTAATATTTTTGGCCACCGCCAAAAGTGGTTTAAAGCATACTTTGGACAATTACACAAAAGATTTCCTGTTACCTCATATGTTGTCTATCAGTTCAAACATAGTGACCAATCATTATTGTGTCACCTGCCTGCAAAGCATTGGCTACTGTATCTCTTCCATGTGACATTCAGTAGGCATGTCTTCCTTACAAGACTCATGTTATATAAAACAGACGTAGCAGCAGTTTTAAAGTTTAGTAACAATCTCTTTAGAGGTACAGCTCAAGGTTTGAAGGCAAAATTGTCCTGAAAGTGATCGACATATACAGTACAGTATATACAGCACCAGTCAAAGGTTTGGACACAGCTTCTATTTCAGTGTTTTTTGTTTAGTGATATATTTTCTACACTCTACAATTCTAGAGCAATACTGGAGATTTCAAAACTATGAAATAACACATCACGTAATTCAGAAACTTCAGCAACTTATTTAAAACACAAAGGTCAGCTATTCTGCAATACTTTGTGCAAGAACAGTTTTATCAATTGCATTTGTAAAACACATCAATAACCATGATGCAACTGGCTCTCATGAAGACCTTCCCAGGAAATCAAGACAAAAAACTTACCTCTGCTGCAAAGGAGAAGTTCATTTAGAGTTACCAGACTCCTTACGTACTGTATTTGGGATGCCTTTAGCATTGTTTTACAATGTTGTAAGACCATGGAATTAGAAGGTGTGTCCAAACTTTTGACTGAGAGTTTATAATGATAAAATTTGCATCTAATAAAATATTTAATACACGGTTAACTTAAACCTGTATATTAGCTTAAAACTAAAGTCGAAAACTTCTCACACACAACATGACTACGTTTATGGTTCTCTCTCAGAGTTTTAACTTTCACAATCTCTAACCAACACAGACCCCACACCAGTACAGTCTGATGTGGATTATAACCGACATTATGTCTGCCATTATCATCACAGCTGTTTTCATATTCCACTGGTGAGTTTTTCCCGAACATTTAAGCCAGCGAATATCTGTTTCATTGCTGTTTTCTCCATACATCATGTTAAACGTTGTAGAGAATGATGAAGATCTTCCTTTTCTTTATCTAAAAGGTGGCGAGAACGAGGTTTGCCATTCTGGTCAGACAGCAAGCAAGTGCACGAGAATGGAATGTACAGCAAATTTAGGACTGGTAAGTGGCACTGTGTGTAAGACTTAGCATGACTTACTCACGTCCTACTAGCATGTGTTACACATCTGTAAACAATGCAATTTGACTGAGGTGTTTAATGCATGCATTATAACGTAATATATTTTTGTGATCAAGAAATTTTGGATGTCAGCGTATATGAAGATGGAAGCAACCAATTGTGTGGCATGTCTTTGTAAACTGTAGCGCATAAACCATTCACCATGGAACTAAGAGACTGGAACTCTGTCCCCGTACAGAGCCCTGACCTCAAATCCAACTTAATACCTTTGGGACAAACATGAGTTTCCGGCATCATTACTGCTCTTGTGGTTTAATAACCCATAACCATGTTCCCAAATCTTGTACAATGCCTTCTGAGAAGAGTGGAGGTTATTAAAACAGTAAAAAAAAAACAGACTTATATCTACATTTCATATAGATATATGTGTCCACAAACTTTTGGTCTAACGGTCTAGTCATTTGTACCTCTATTTACTCTTTTGACGTCCAACTTGTATTTTGTAAATTCTACCAAGAGACCAAACCAAAAAAAAGCAAACCATGCATGGACACGCTTGCTTTGCTATGAGCTGCATCGCTTTCTGTGTCGCAGATTCACCTGAAGTTCACTGTGTTCGCTGGAACCCTCTCTTCTCTGAAGATTCTCCATGGAGCGTGTTCTCAGTGGCTCCTCAAGAACTCGCCCCTCCCCTGCATGCACCCTTGTAAAATGGTGTGACCTTTCACCTCTCCTGTCCTTTGAATAACCCCACTCTGATTTCTCTCTCCACCTCTTATCGACCTGTCCTGGGCAGAACTGAGCGACGTCTGGTCCATCTCCAGTCTCAGTGTCCGAGGGGAGGGACGGAGCGGGCCCACCACGCCCAACCTGCCCACCATCACGGAAGAGCCGCTGGTCTGAGAGAGAGAGAGAGAGAGAGACGAGAGAAAAGACTATCTCTGTTTCGACTCCACAAAACCATCCTGTCCATCTACCTTTCCTTCTGGCCATCCCTGAATCCTGTGAGCTATATCGCCAGAACTTTTTCTTTTATGATTCAGACTGAGATTTGCTTCAACCACTGCTTCACAAAGAACCAGCTGCATATGAAGCGACCAGCATCTTCTCAATAAAACCCAACCAGGATTCATGAAATATTTATCATAGGCTCTTTTTAAAGTTATATTCAGTATGTGCCATTATGAACTCCTCTGGAAATGTACAAACGCACCTCAGTGCTCATTCAGTCGAGGAAAAAAAAAGAGAAAAACTTCATGCACTTTGTGTGGTATGTCGATAAGCAGAAAAGCGTATAAATATAAAAGGTTTTGCCACATTAGAATTATAATGCTAATGTATTATAGCTTATCAGTGAATGTATCTTATCAACAAGCTGAATATAAGCATGACTGCAAAAACACACCACCTGAGCTTCTGCTGCGTCTGTAGCACTGTCCAAGAGATCAAATTTCAAAGCACCGTATGTATTTAAGAAAAGTACAGTAGTCGATAACTAATGGCTGTCAGGCAGGTAAGACTGGAGTGCCAGAATACACCTTTCAGACTTTTCTTGAAGGGATAGTTCAGATGTTTTTCAAGAGCGCCTTATATCGAAAATGACGAAATTAAAAGTACATTATGATAGGTGTTGGTCGTTAAACGTTTTCCTGCTCTGCACACCGACCGTGAAGTTTGTCACCCAGAATGTGTGTATAATGTAAGTAATCGGGGGCAAATTCCACAACCCTCATTCAGTGCAATGATGCATTCCAAAGTTCAACTGAGACTCATATGGAGCTTCTGAAGTCCGATTAAGCTAAATCCAAACATCAGTATTATTTGTATGCTAAGAAAGAAAATTTTCACTTTTCATTCAAAGTTCTCAGAAGAATTGTGGGTAGTTCTCCAGGATGGCTAGGGTCAACATTGGTGTTGTCACCAAATACTTACTTTGTTTTATTAATTACTGTTTACTGGGCTTTATAGTTCCCCTTTTTTTTGAAGACATCCTTGCTCTACAGCATGTATTCGCATGTTGGACAGCATTTATTTGCATGTTCTGTAGTCAGTTGAAAGCTTCATATGAGTCTCAGCTGAACATTGGAATACATTTTTGGCCATAACAAGGGTTGTAGAATTTCTCCCTGATTGCTTCCAAACTTCACAGTGTGCAGAGCAGGAAAATATCTAATGACAGTATACAGTATGCACCACAATTTTGACGTAAGACATACTTGCTAGACATACAGTACTATCCCTTTATAAGTCTTAAGAGACAATCAGAACTAACAGTTATAGACTGAGGCTGTTTTCACAAGGATATTTCACTTAAGATGCACAAATATGTATTGCTTATATGTTGTAAACGTGTTATTGTTTCCATGTTAAATGTTCAGCATATTGCCCTTTATACTTACTTTTCAAAAATGCACACAAAACATGCATAGAAACATCATTGAATATTTTATCAGAACAATATTAAAACACCATTCTTTGTAATGTATGAATGCATAATTCAAATACTACATTACTAAAAAAAAGTTACAGAGGAAATACTTTAAGGTGAACACTAACAGATACGCGTGTGACAAATGTTAGGCTTTTGATGTGTGTATGGAGGTATTTACTTTTGACGAAACGTGTCTGCTTAGAGAGGGAATACACACCGCATCCTGATTGATCAACTTTATCATATGAGGAAGCAGAATATTGTATCACAGTGGGTGTGGTTTCATCCAGGATGGCTCCTCCCACATT
The DNA here is from genome assembly GCA_030014215.1 of Clariallabes teugelsi. NCBI lineage: Eukaryota > Metazoa > Chordata > Actinopteri > Siluriformes > Clariidae > Clariallabes > Clariallabes teugelsi. The sequence goes on from JAQMYG010000037.1 coordinate 23,127,352, forward strand.
TACACAAGGGCTCATGCACTGTAAATATTTGATCAGTATGAAATGATGTATCATGTATAAATATAAGCATTTTCATTTATTCATCCAGTTCAGATTTACAGAAACTGGCCGGGGGAAAAAATTGGAAAGAATGTATAGCTAGATAGTGTAAGGATCTACCCAATGACAGAAACTTTAAAGCTCTTTTGTAAGTCGCTCTGAATAAGAGCATCTGATAAATGCCTAAATGTAAATGATGAGCAGACATTTGTCCTGGTCATGGCTGATAGAAGTGCTACCGGAACCTGGTCAAAGTCAGGTTTACCTGGTAAACCAGTTTTTCTGCCCGTACAGTAGAACTGCTGCCCACTGGAGATTCTGTTGTTGGGTATAAACACTAGAGATTGCTGTGTTTGAAAATAACGAGATAAAGATAAAGAGACCAGCAGCTCTGAAGAAAATATAAGAAAAAGACAAAAAGCAAAATATATAAATATAGCAATATATAAAAAGGAATATATATGTACTGTGGAAAAAATTCAATAAGATCAACAAGTTCTAAAATACCTGCATTGGTGCTTGTTGTATAACATATCGATTCCGAAAAGTCCTTGTGAATTCAGCCTAATACAAAAGAAGAAGACAATCTGTATTTACAGAAATCTGACTACATACTGTCTTGCAAAATTTGCAATTACGAGATGATTCAAAATACAACTGCAAATCATTGTGTAATAAACATTAAGTAGACATGATGTAGAATTATTGTAGCTGTAGAGAAACATGAAACAGTTTACACTAAAGAACTTTCCTACGTATGTACGCTGTTATACTGTAATGAACAGCTACGCAAATTAGGCAATAGTGACGGACGAATCCCGTTCATTCCTGTGTACGACATACGACATGTGTCATTCGAAACATTTATAGTAGACTGTAAGAAATAATGCAGCCTTTGCACCTGTACTTTGCTTGTGTTTATTTAATTATAATAAATCTATTATTAATACTTTTATTTTCTTGTAAATAATGACTAATGAAATTGAAAAAGGCTTTCTGAATAAGAAAGGGCTTTTTCATAGTTGTACATATGTGATTTTGTTTTGTTGTTGTTTTCAACAAAAGCAACGCAGTTCAATTTATTTCATGGACATTCCACAACATTAAATGTAATTATAAATGGATTAAAACGCTGATGTGGTGTTGTTCTTTAATAAATAAAACAGTTCGGGAAATAAAAAGCTCTGATGCTTTAGTGATTCGCCCTATCGACTCGTATTTTCAGGGGTGGGGGAACGAATCATTTGTGTACATGTTCTTTGCTTGGTGTTTCTTCTGGTTTCCTCCCATAGTCCAAAGACACACAGTGTATGCTGATTGGCATTTCCAAATTGTCTGTAGTTGATTTGGTGTGAGTGCTTAAATAGTATAGATTATGAATGTTATGTTTTACTCTTTACTGTTTTATTCTTTAATATTGATATACAAAATATACAAAATTGGGAAATGTTATAAACCGACATAGAAACATGCTGTAATAAATTCTTGCAGCGAAGGGTGTGAGGATGCAAAATACTTAAAATAATTTTAATGAAAAATATAGTATAAACAAACCAAACACTCAGAAACGATAAACCGGCCAGGGTCCAAAGAACATCAAACCACATAGACAAAGAGTAGACTAAATTCTGAGAATCTGAGAACACAATCAAAGCACAAGATCAAAAATGGAATTATTATTCAGGATAAACCAAAGGCTGAAGAAGGACCTGGCAAGAATACAGAGCATTGCTTTGAAGTGTCAGAGTAGACTAAGCATCCATATACTGCCAAAAAACAACAAAAACGTCTTCCATTGGGTTATTACTGCAGAGATTAATATGGTTCAGCTGGCAACAAGTCATTTAACACTAACTGATATGCAGCCCAACGTCTTTAACCATGTCAGAATACTGTATCCTGTGTTTGTGGCAAAGAAAACAACTTAGGAGATTGCTGAAACTACTAAAATTGGGTTAAGAACTAGAAAATGCATTATTAAAACCTGGAAGGATAGTGATGACCCACCGTCTTCGACTAAGAAATGTGGTCGGAAGAAAATTTAAATGATTGTGATCAGAGATCACTTAACGTTTGATGAAATCAAATCAGTGCGCCTGATCAGTGAATCTTGGTGCTTTATGGGTTTTGCAGATGCATGTGACAATACTGTTCTTGCAAGAACCATTGCAGATCAGCTGATCTTCAAGTTTGGAATTATTTTCCACATTCTAGAACAATACTGCATTTTTTCATGAAAATGACACATAACATTAGGTAATAAAGTAACAACAACAACAACAGTCAGGTATTTTAGGACACGTCTGTTCTGAAATATAAATTGGTATAAAAACACCCAGAGCTGCTTATTACAAAGGTACAGGACTATAAAACTAAGAAGGATGAAAACATTTGTCTGTGTGAATCCGCCATGTAAACAGAAAGCTCAAGCTTCGAAAGTATGTTAAGCCAGATTTAAAAATAAATAAATAAATCTGCCCTTCAAGAAGTAGGTCGGAAGTGTCCACAGTCCAAACTTCCCCCTTGCTAAAATGCTTATTATGGAATAAGGTCATGAGTGGGATAACACCATGTTCCTGCTCTGAGCCATGTGTATCTGTCCACATCCAAAAAGTAGGCTGGTTTCTTAATTATTCGGGCTTGTATGCATTACATAAACTGCAACAGTATTAAAAAGATTTATCTGCTCATAATTTGTTGAAATATATATTTTATATTTAATGAAATATTAATTAAAAAACACTTACTAATAAGGTAACTGAGTACATTTACTTTATTGCTGTATTTACATACATACATATTTCACATGACTTAGTAGTAGTTTATTGGAGGATACTTTTACTCCAATACATTCTACAACAAATATCTGTACTTTTACTTAACTACAGTTATGCATGGTCGTAGGCAGTGTTGGGGGACGTTACTTTTTAAAGTGACTAATTGCATTACAAAATTACTGTCTTCAAAATGTAATCAGTTACATTACAGCGTTACTTTCTGATAAAAGTAACTGGTCAGAGTACTTTTCCATTGCAGAAAATGAAAGCTCCTTTGTGATTCCTCATGCATGTTGTTTTAGTCAAGACCTTTATAATTATTCTACCGTCATCACTCCGCGAAGTTTGGCCCATAATCTGTTACCTACTAATACCCCTAATCTCACCTACGCGGGTTCGCGTGGTAGCCGTAAGTACGGTTCATCATGATTCACCACCAGTTTTGGCGCTGTTATCGGATTACTCGTTACATCAAAAAAGTAATCCGAGTACTCTAACATGTTACTGGTAGGATACCAAACCGCAGTGGGGTGAAGTATTTGAGAGAGACAGAGAGAGTTTTTCCATTACTGTGAGCTAATAGAAACCTTATACCCTTAGGAACTATTGTTCATTTTACTCAAATCTGAAGGCTTGTACTTTTGTACTATTACTCAAGTACACATTTAAATGGAGGAATTCTTCTTTTACTTAAGTATTTGCCCTAAGGAATCTTTGCTTTTACTCAAGTACAGGATTTGTGTACTTCAACCACCTCTGTTTAAAATAAGAGGTGTCGGCATGATGAATTTAGTGGTTAGCACTGTTACAGTACTTCACGTGTCCAGGGCGAATCTCGCCTTGGGTCTGTTGTGGAGTTTGCATGTTCTCCCCATGCTTGGTGGACTTTCTCCTGGTCTTCCTCCTACAGTCCAAATATAATATATAAAGGCTGATTGACATTTCCAAATTTTTTGTAATGTCTGACTAATTAAGAATGAAGTTGAATGAAGTTACTCTGTTCAGCTGATAAAACCCATCTGCTATACAATAAAGACATTTCTAAGACAGTTTTAACCTTTTAAGACCCAAGCTTTTATTATGCATGTATTTTTATTTTTAATATATTTGGGATTAATAGGATAAAATCTAAGCATTGTCTTTGAGCAGAAAATTGAGTTGGACACCCTCCTGTGTTTCTACTAATTAGTATATTGCTCTTTTGCTACCATGTGTAAGTTAGACAGAATGAAGTATAAGGTGCAGTGAACCCAAAAAGTGATGTCTCCATATGAGGATGCAGAGACGCAAGAGGTCAAGATAAAAAAAATAATTAAAAAAAAGATGAATATGAGACAATAGATGAAAATTTCAGCTTTCATTTTCTGATTCACATTTATGTTTGCTTCTGCATCCACATTTGTCAAGTGAAAAAAAGATGGAAACACATGACGGACAGCTGTGTCTAGGTGTGCCATGGTAGACTATTTAAAAATTAATGAATCTAAATATCTCCTCTTGGTTTGCACACCACGTCTCACCTTCAAAGACCAATCTTAAGACAAGAGAGCTGTCTACAAAAGTAAAGAAAGCCATTTTAAAGCTTAAAAAAGGAACATTTCTGTTAGAGCTATTGCATTGTGCTAGTGTTGTGGAGCAGGGAATAATATGAAGTTACCTTTTAATATAGCAATGGCTCATTTACAGGGAAGTATGTAATCCTTATTAGGATTACATTACATTAATCCTAATAAGAAACAAAGAGAAATGTATAATCACTGACGCTTATTTTACAAGACATTTATTTGCCATTTATGGAAGGAGTCTCCAGTATCATCATACCAGTAATAGTCATAATGTGTACAAAGTTTCC
>JAQMYG010000037.1:23134555-23146459 GCA_030014215.1 Clariallabes teugelsi
ATTTTTCCCTGATTTTCTCCCTATTTTTATTCATTAGCCCTCACCATCAGTAGGGGGCTCCCACATTAAGGCTACCATTACCACTCAGTCGGGAGGGCCGAAGACCCTACAGTAAAACACTTGTTTCCTCCATGGTTCACCGCATCTTTTCGAACTGCTCACTCATGCACAGTTTGGGCGGAGTAACACACTCGGAGGACAACGCCTCGATTGGCTGTAGAGCCGTGATTAATGTGGGAGCACTGAGTACCTCTCACCCCTCTCCTCTGAGAGAGTTCGGTCAATCAGCTCTCTCTAGACGAACTTGCGATCTCCGGGTGATAGGGCGAGCACTTTACCACTGCACGACCCGTTGAGTTTTTGGCTTATTTATATGTGGCTATAAATGAATAAACAATAAATTCAATAAATCAATCCATTCCATTTACATGTCTCTGTACTCATATTGAGCTACAGGAACACTATTACATGATCCTCATGGATGGCTTTATAAAAAAAACTAAGCATGCATCTTTCAGGCAGCAGTTTTTGTTACATTCTGTGACAGGTTTTATATTTCATTGGCACACATGAGCATAAACGTTTGCCTCACTTTGGCCTCAGGAGTCTCAAAATGAGATCAACACCATGTCACACTCTTGCCCAGAGGCAGGGCTGTGCTGCCTTAAGTTAGCCTTGGGAGACATGCCCATTATGGGATCAACCCCTCATCACACACCGGTATGTTCCCAGTGGTGATGCCATCCTGCCATACATTATCCCACAATAGCTTTGAAAGTCCTAATCAGCATGGGACTGACACCGGACTGTACCTGCTCGTTGTTATTAGCACATGTGAATTAACACTATCCCTCTTTACAGCATGGCCCAACATAGCATAGAAACTAATGAATTAGACTAGAGGTTGTGGTATGCAGTGATACAGTGTGTGTTCTGACATCTTTTGTTATCAGTTATAGGCAAATTTTTTAGGAATTTGTGTTATAGTAGGTTGTTTGTGTGATCAGATCGAACAGGCTCATCTTTACCCAGTTCACTGGGTCTTTTATTGGACCATCTTTTAGTAGGTACAAATCACTGCCTACCAGGAGCACCACATAAGACATGCTGTTTTGTAAATGCTCTGATCCAGTCGAAAAGGGAAATACAGTAGAACGAACCAGGTATGTACTGTTTTTCCTAAAGAGAATGAAGAGAAATGAGTGCCAGGGACAGACTTGGTCATGCTGACGAGGATGATAAAGCAGTGCCAAAGATGAAAACTGTCTTTATGGTGCAAGGCTGTTAATTGTCCATTTTAGTTTTATATTTAAATCAGGTTTTTAAATCAAGATTGGTATTATATACAATATGCAGTATGCACACAAGGAAATGAAAACCGTAACATAATTACCTTTGTGATGTGTTCTATCAATGCTTTTATCCAGTTGTAATAAATGGTACATTTTTAATCACTGCATCACTTACAGTGCAGTTGAAATAAGAAATGTATTTATGAGTTGCACTTTTAACTGTCAAGCATATGGTGCATAATAAATAAACCGGATTCTTACTGATTATGTGTGTCCTCTCTTATTCCTGCTATGTCCTACATACAAATGCCATTTCAGGCTCAAAGTCAAAAGTCATTGTTTCTTAGTAAGCACTGTAATTTGACAGTTAAATATATAAACAGAAATCTCAGAAACACTGAGATAAAAAAATCTCTCACACTTCCTCTTACATCACCTGGATCTTTCTTCACAAAAAGTAGAAAAGTAGACAGGAGGAAGTCGGACGTCTCCTTACTGTCCAAAGAAGACATTTACAGTATAGAGAACAGAATAGAGGCTGAAGTGAGGAACTGTACACAAATCAGTTTAGACAACACCCAGCAACAAAAATAGAGATGTTTAGTCTTTAGTCTGGTTTATTAGACCACTAGAGTGTCTTTAAACACCTTAATTACAAGCAAAGTCATGATTAACATTAGAACACCAATAGGAAAAAAAAAGGACAAATTATCCTTTCTGCCGCACAGGGAGACCTGAATAATTGTGTGGTTAAATCTGCCAGTGATTAAATCTGAGAGGAACATTAGGCAAAAATATAATAATAATAATTGAATGTCAGAGACATTAATATAATACTTACAAATAAGTAATAAATGTTTATGAATCATTTATTTAATAAACAATAACACTGTATACAATGTACAATAGTAGTTGCAGTAGGGTTGCTGTGGAGTGAAAAGATATGCAAAGCAATTTTAATCACAATATCTACACAAAAGGTATCAAAAGGTTTCGAGATTAGCTCTGTTTTAAAGAGAGCACTTTATTTATCTACTGTACGTTTACACACTATCACCTTCTAAATAACACAGCAATACAGTGCTGTCAGTGTTCATGATACTTCTGGAATATGTCCTGGGAGTCTTCTTTTCGAAGCGTGTCAAGCGTTGTCTGCGATTATCGCTGAATCTCAGAAATGGTGTCAGAACGGCGACTGTTGAGCTGAACTTTATCTTCGGAAAGAGGGCGAAGTCCGCAGGAGCCAATTCTGGCTAGGAGGGTGGGTGCAGAAGTGAGATCATGCTTTCTGACAATCATCATGCACAAGTAGCTGAATGGTTTCGACATTTTTGTGGTTTGAGCTCGTTGAAAGTCTTCCTGAACTCTTGTAATCTTTCAGTTATGTTCTTCCACTCTTAAAGTGCATGTGCCACTCAAAACACCTTGAACCACTCGTTGCAGCATTGCCGTAAACTTGCCGAATTATGTCAAACCTCTCTGTGGCGGATTTGCCCAGTTTCACACTGAATTTCACGTTGGCTTTTTGTTCTAACATGCTGTCTGTGATAAAATAGCAGACATGGTAACGCACATGGTCAATATAGCAAAATATGCACAGCTCCTGATGTACATAAGACGATGTCTTTTGGCACACTGACTTATGAAGGTTGGTGCTTCCTGTGACTGTGTGTGCAGCCTTGTGCTGCCATCTGTTGGTGTGTTACAAAACTAGTCTTGAAACTTTTTGATACCACCTTGAGCACTACAAACACTGCATGGTTCATTTCTGTGAATAATATATTTTCCCATAGGTTAGTGTGTGGATTTAATGGAGTTAATGCTTAATGATAGAATAATAAGCAGCTCTTTCATTTCTGAAAGCTCTACCGCCTTGCAAAAAAAAAATCACCTATTATATGGCGACAAAGCCTCAGTGACTCGACTCGGATGAAGAGAAAAGAAATTCTGGAATGGAATTTGATGAATGAGCACACAGCTGAGTCCACACCACTGCCTTCAGCTCATTCACATAGTCAGGATTACTGGTATTAAAGCAACTCATATAGTGTTAACGAACACGTTCAGCGTTGTAGTAATTCATTGATACCTGTAGTATCCAAGTAAAGAACAATGTAAAATCAAAACTAAGTAAATTGTCCCCAATCATCTTAGTTCATTTCCCTGGTGACAGAGAAAAAATATATACTCTTGTCTTTTTATTATTTGCAAATAATAAGTCATGATTTTGAGAAATGTTACTTTTTATGAAGACTTTCTCACTAGTTTAATACTTTCATGAAGCAAACATGCTTTCGTAGCCTTCAACTTGTCCTTCAGTTGCCTCATAACTCCGTAAAATGGATGTTTATTAAGTCAAGCCCACAGAACAGACCCCAACCACCACACACACACACACACGCACACACACGCACACACACACACACCAATGTAATACTGAAGTTATCACTGAAACTGTATTTTTCTTGTCAAGTACCTGGTAAATACTTCTGATTAACTGTGGCTGGCTAAGATGCTAAGATGCTGTACAAGCTAATATCATTGGGCTAATGTAAGTATAAGCTAATTGGCTACTGCAATTTTTCATTTCCTTAAAAAAATTACTTTATTATCTTTTTACTGACAGCTTTCCTGTGGGTGAAACAGTAATAAACAACATTCTTATATTTTGTCTAACCATTCGTCAAATAAATTATATCTTCATTAAGAACCAAACTCGCTACACATTACACCTAGCTAGCAGATTTACTTGTTTGCCTGTACATTAGTCAGCAGTTTAGTTCAGTTAGAATGTAATGCATGCTGGGTAATGAGCTGTGACAGTGTTGAAGGGAAGAGTTACAAGACAAAATAGTCTTTCAAAGCAGCCAGGCTGAGAATTACATTGTGGTAGAAAATGACTAAATTAACAGTAAACAGTAGTATAATACCATAATTACTATTTTAAGTACACAACAGATCCATGAATATTAGGCATACATTGGGTTCACAAATATTTGGACATTGACAAAGTTATTACTATTTTAACTATCTACCACAGAATATTAAAATGAGTGGAATTAAATAATGAATATGAGCTTGATTTTTATGTTTAATTTAATTTTAAGGGTATTTACATGTAAATAGCTGATTTTTAAGGCACCAAAAGTAGAGGCTCAGAGGTTAGCACTTAGAGGTTAGCACTTAGAGGTTAGCAGCCTTGCTACCTACAGGGTCTGGGTTCGATTCCCACCTCGGGAGTTTACATGTTCTCCCTGTGCTTGTTTTCTTCCCACAATCCAAAGACATGCAGATAAGGCGAATTGGCATTCCCAAATTGCCCATAGTCTGTAAATGAGCATCCAGGGTGTTCCCCTTCTTCTGTCTCCTGGTATAGGCTCCAGGCGCCCCATGACCCTGTATACAGAATAAAGCAGTATAGACTATGAGTGAGACAAAAGTAATTAGACAACTGGTCAATGGCCTTCATGATTTTACTTACATACAGTATAATCAGATAAAATGTCTGCATGCCTTCTCCAGCAGCCTCAAGTGCAGCTAAACTGTCTTTTATGGCATAATTTACCAGACATTGCCGTCAGGCATGTAATCAGGACAAATGTCCAACACCTGCTCACCTTTATTAACACTCAGTGTGCTTTATTCAGTGGGAAAACAGCATTTCTATACCACTTGCCCAATAAGCTGTACGCTGTTCAAGCCTCCTGATTATGTTTTGGAAAGCTTTACTGAGACAAAGCTTAGGTTAGTGTTATTTCACTTTCAGTAATCCTTCAGATCTTTTGTTCTTTTGTCTCACAGAGAGAAGGAGACTGTGCTTTGTTGTCTACAGCTTCTCTAGCCAAGGGACAAGTCATTCCTGATTGAGTTGACACTGCATTTATTCCCACGGTAATATAAACACAGCCTCATCCTTCCAAAAGCCTGCACAAGATTCCATCTTCTGTGCTTCAACTTGTCAGGGTAAATGGGCCTTTTTTGGCAGTTTTGTTGCTTTGAACCCTAGAACAAAGTGTTGCGTTAACATTTGAAATTTGTTACTGTTAACTGTTACTGTAAGACCTGTAATTGCTAAACAAGCTGGAAAAAGTAAAAGCAAACCCATCAGATAGATATCAAAAACATTAGGTGTGACCAAATCAGTTATTCGGTGCATTTCTACTAAGATCAAAAGAACTGGTGAGCTCAGGAACACCATAAGTCCCGGAAAACCAGTAAAAACAACCATGGCGGATTACAAAATTTCTTCCCCTGGTGAAAAAAACCCTCTATGACAATAGCCAGATAAAGAAAAGTAGCTACATTTACATGGACAATATTTTTTCAATCTGATTGAAATCTCTCCAAATAGAAATTGCAGTGTAACTGTTTATATTATGCTTAGAAGAATTCAGTCTCATACAGTATGCAATTGGTTAAACGTGAAGTACTGTTCAGGAAGTTCAGGACTGAAATTCCTACATACAGTTTTGTACCAGAGCCTCCAATGCTGAAAGTGGATTCCATATACAGTACAGTAACTTCAACATCTCTCCTGTTATATTGACCTTTCAGCCGCCTAACACAGTATGACTGCAGATCAATCCTTGCTATCCGTTATCACCCAAATGAGGATGGGTTCCCCGTTCAGTCTGGTTCCTCTCAAGGTTTCTTTCTATTCTAAGGAGTTTTTTGCTGCCACCGTCGCCCTCGGCTTTCTCATCAGGGACAATCTGATCATTTTGATTTATAAATATTTTCTCACACCTTTTTGTATTTTTCTACACGTTGTTTCTGTAGCGCTGCTCTGTGACAATCGTTGTTAAAAGCATTATATAAATAAAATTGAATTGAATTGAAGTAGTGACACAATCTGTGCCTCAGCCAATGACCAAGCAGTTGAAATCCCGAAGCAAAGATTGGTATGAGATAGTTGTTCTCACAGAGTTTACTGGTCAGGAACAAAGACAAAATTTCCTTCTTGGAAACTTGTCATGGAACCTAATGTTACCCTATGTGGGGCGAACATAGCAGATTTATTCCAACAAGACAGAAACAATCAGATCAAGTGTTTACATGGCTAATATTTACTTATTGTACTTATTGTATTCTAAAAGTTTTACATCCCTCATTTTATTCCAACTAAAACTTGATTCTGATCTGGCTGAATTGTTCCAACTCTGTTAAATGATGCATTTTTATTCTAATTGGGCTATTTTTCCAATTATTAGTGGAATATTAGGGCCCATGTAAATACATCTACTGTCCAATCAAGAGAAGAGTTCACTTGACTATACCCTGAAATTTAAAATACAGATGGTTAAAAAAATGCCAAATATTTATCTGCCTAATTGTAGATTTATTACTGCTTACCATAGTACATTATCATCATTGGACCACCTTGTGTACAAACCACTACCTACCAGAAACACCATATAAGACCTGCTGTTTTGCACCCTACATTTTCCTGAAGGTGTGGTATTGCAGCAATATATATTTAGGCTTAGGAGCAAATGTTGTGTTAAAAGGCAATAGTCTAGATGATTTTTTTTTTTTAATCCCTGTCTCTAACATTTCTACTCAACTGGCAGCATCAGTCATTAGGGTGGATTGGCACCCTGTCCAGGGTTCAACTGTTTCAACTCAAACTTATTTTACTGTACAGTATATCCTCTGAGAAGCTTTAAAATCCTCTCAAATCCTCTTCCTTTATTTTCCCGAAAACACTTCTGTACAAACTTCTGCATTCAATTTTTTGATGGAAATGTGATGTACGTCATATGAATTAGTGGACTTTACCATGACATATTATACAAATCCTATGTAATAATAGTAATAATAATAAAATAAAATAAAAAAAACTGCCTTGTGCATTGTAGATTTTTTTTTCATCGAAGCAAATCATAGTGTGTCTAATCAGGAGGGAATTACATACAGTACCGATAAAAACTCACAATTACAGCTTGTGTGGCTATTTTTCTGAGTGTAAATTTGATTGTTGTTAAGATTACAGTAGTATTTACTGAACAGCTCATTATGCCTGATGGCTATTTTGCAGAACTGTAACATAACCTTAAAATAGCAAAAACTGTTCGAATGAGAAGAATATGAGCATCTTAGACAATTTTTACAAATAAATGCATCACTACAACTAACTATGATCAGCATGTACATACATAAACAATTACTATTTATCACTTAATAATAATAATAATCATCATCATCATCATCATCATCATAAGTAAAACAATATACAGATACTATAGCCAGGTATCCACTGCAAGTCACTTGCTTCATGCATGCACAGAAGAATATCAATCTTGCAGTGCTTCAGGAGTATCATACTGTAGTTCTCTTTCGAGGTCAGATTCAGTATTTGAAAGGCGGGAGGAGAGCAGATTTGACCCACAGAGTCAGAGGTAGTCGTCCTCGCTGGAGAGGGATGATACAGCATCATCAAGGCAAACGGAGCCCTGCGAGCTGTCAGAGGGACTGCGGCTCATCCTCCACAGCTGCCAGGCGAAGGTCCGGCTCCAGCTGCACGGCTGACCCACACCCCGGAGCACGCGCGCCAGCTCGGCCGCCTCCCGCCAGTAAGACGTTCACCTGCTGTGGCCACGTGAGCTCCGCTGCTTGCTCATTGTAGTCAGCATCTGGCTGATGTAAGAGGTCAGGAGGTCGTCCATTTTATACCCCTGTTTGAAAACAGCGTGAACAAAATACTTTCTCAACGGGAAGATACTGTATTTACACAATTTCAAATTTGAGTTTTCTATCAAAAGATCATGAAACTATATAATTTCTGCATTTATTTCATGACATTTGAATGTAAAACAACTTTTGAACATGCCATACAAGTATTTAATAATGCAAGTTTGCATGTAAATCAAGTAATATGAATGCATGTAACCAGAAAGTATGAGAATAACTAAGCAAATTAGAACGACATGGAGTTTAAAATTGCACAGACTTTAAACAGCCTCATTTTATCTGCAGAATCCGGACATGAACGTAACATCAACTGACCAGTGAGGTTTCACAGAGCAGCTTGCTGCCTCGCACCAGGTTGCCGATGGTAATGTGGAAGTAGGTGTTCCCACTGCTCCAGTTGGAGATCTTTGTAAAGGGGTGAGTGGTTAAAATATCCTGAAAAAGGAAAGAGAGAAATAAATATGCGAATCAACAATCGTTTAAGCTCGTTTGAGTTAAACCCATGTATACTGAAACACTGATGTGGAAAAATCAAATTCTCTCCCAGACCTTGGTTTTGGAGTCTATGAGACTGACTCCATGCTTGTTGATGGCTATTAGCAGAATTTCAGGAAAATTTGGCTCAGTAGTTTGCTGCAATGGAGAGAAAACACCGCAACGGGTTATGAGTAAGAGTCATCAATTTTTCACTGTATATAGCTGCCAGGAATGTACATTTATTATTACCTTCACTTCAAAGAAAGCTGACCCAAAGGTGGCCCACTTGAAAATGATCTTTAGAAACATCAGCTTGGCTTCTTCCCTCGACCTGCCCGCTTGCTTGTTGAAGTACGCCACAACCGACTGCATCGAACAGAATATTCAAAAATATTCCATGTTGAATAAATATATACTGATCAGGCTCAGTTACAAACATACTTCACAAAAAGTATTACAAACTCACTCTTTTCCAGTCATCAGGAGAGAGCTGGCGAATCAGGTCCTGTGGGATCATCTCTTTCAGCATTTTGGGGATGCTGGGAAAGTGCGATTTGTCGTCCTCAAATTTGACTCTGTAGATTAGAGCTGCCAGCTGAAAGACCTCCTCTCTGGAGCATTTGTGGTAACCACGAAGGTATTTAGGAAGCTCCTGGATAGAAAAAGAAATGTTTCCATCCATCCATCATCTATATGACTGATCCTGTTTAGGGTTGGAATTTAGGGCAACAGGCTTGGGTGCATCCTGGATGAAGTGCCCTACACTGCATGTCCTTAGACTGTCGGAGGAAACAACAGTACCCAGAGGAAACCCAGCAAGCACAGGGAGAACATGTAAACTCCATGCACACAAACAAGAGGCGAGATTCAAATACCCCAACCCTCTAGGTGTGAGTTAACGTTGCTAAACAATAACAGCGAAAGAGTGCATATTGTGGAAAGTTCCTAGATATGTTCACTCTTTGAATTAACACCTACTATTTTTGCAAAGTTTTACTTTTTAGGGCATGTTTTGTCTCTGATCAAATTCACATATACAAGCGAGTTTCCTTTCCTACAATTCTGAATGTTTGCACCTGTGATATGTTCATGGTCATATAGACATGGTGATACTGTATGATCATTATGTATGAGGAATAACATCATTTGAGACATGCTGTTTAAGGAAAATAATCAACAAACAGGTCATGTAATAAACAATATAATTTTTTTTAACTGTACATCGCAAAGGGATTAATTCCTCTTAAACCACAGCAATACCAGTGACAATAAATAAATGATTAAGAATGGCATGTCATACAGTAAATTTAATCTATTTATAGTTGTTATTCATTTAACTTGCCTGATAATAATGAAAAATAGAGTCTGCAAAAGAGTCCTTTCCAGGGATTGTGTTAGTCCATAACTTCTTCATGAAAAACACCTGGTAGGTCAGTGAAGGAACTATAGCTGTTAAAAAGAAGAGGATTTTAAATCTATTTAGCCACACATTTAAAGAAGACATGAAATTACATTTAAGGAGAGCTATAACTCTTACCATCTTTTGCAGGTCTGGCTTTCTTGATCCAGTCAGTAAGATGACGGACAAAGTCAAAGAAGAAATCACCCTCTGGAACACTTATCACCTGTATAACATTATTAAAAAAAACAGAAGTTCTGACATACTGTTCTTCTACAGTATATTGAGTGAAACTCCTAAATGTAGCATGACAGCTGGAATCTGTAACAGAGCTCTGTTTGGAGAGATGCTTATATCACCTTATCCGAGATCTTCACGAACAGACTGAAGCCCTCTGGGCTCTTGAGCAACAACCTCCCCGAGATGTTCAGACAAAAGTCTTTGGCTTTCGTGCTGGACTCGACTTCGAAAGCCTGAGACAAAGAGAGAGAAAAAGATTGACTTTACAAATATTTCACACTCACACTGAGCCATGCCAACCCTGATCGCATCTCAGGCAGAAATATTACATACAGGTACAGTACTTATTTTAAGAAATACTAGAGATGAAATTTTTTAGATATGAGGGTTTTCGAGTGAAACCAGGACTTTCTTGTGAATGAAGGTGTAAAATTGATTGACATTTACAAAAGAGTTCAAGCACAATACGGTGATAAGACTCTAATCTACAGTAAAACATTGGAACGGTGCAAATGTCCTACAGAACCCCAAACATCCCATAATGATAATCCAGGTGACTATGTGCCCACTGCAGTCATTCCGGGAAACATTCAGTAAGTAAAATGCCTGATCCTTGAAAATCAACTGATAACTTGTCACCAATGTGTGGAAGAGATGTGAGAACTGTACACACAATCATTCTTCAGCACTACTTGCAAATTACAGGAACTCGGCTGGAAAATATTGCCACATCCCCCATACAGTCCTGACCTCAAGCCCCAAGCCATTTCCACATGCTATTTAAGGAGTTCCTGGGAGGCCAGCGTTTCTGACATGAAGCAGACAGTCCAGTCAGGGCTCTCACGTTCTGACAAAAAACCTTCATGATATCCAGGCACTGGGATAAGTGCATTAGTGTAGCAGGAGATTATATAGAGAAATAAAGAGAGTTTTTAACCACATAACTGTGTTCTGTTGTTCTGCACAATCAAAAGCCCTGGTTTGACTTGAACACCCTTGTATTTGAATTTGCTTACATGCTCAGAGGATATGATCGAGATATTTGCAGGAAAACTGAGCAAAATACATTAGACTGTAGCACATAAAATCGCCTACATTTATACACCTCACAATTAAATACTTTAGAGACAATGAAGAGTGTACAAAGCATTATGCTACACCACCAAAGGCATTATCACACGGATTAAGACTGCAGCTACAGAAAGTTACCCCATGTCTGAGTACTTGCATATCATCACAGTCTGTGTAAATGCATAAATTACTGTAGGTCGTTACACTTGAGTAAATTGATCTGCTTTTGACCTTGTTAATTGAGTATAACAAGGGAATGAACAAGGTTTATACTGTATGTTCTTTTTTCAAAGCTGCACAGACAATAAAGCGCATTGACTTATTTAGCATAATAACTACAGTAAATGTTAGCACCCTAGCTAGCACCTCAGGTTTAAACCCTTTATCTATGTCTAAGAGTTTTGTTCAAATTAGTTGATTACTTCTCGACCTCGCTTGCGGTACTGTACCTCGTCTGTGTCGTCTGGGAAGTACACTTTGTGAAAGATCTGTGTTGTCTTGTGCTGGATAGCCTCCACTTCCACCAGGTGAGGAGGATACTTTCTGGAGCCATTCCTGGTACAGAACACCGAACAAAGAATTCACGAGGTGCTGTTTATACAGTACAGTGTGTACTTTTTAAGAACAAGACATGTTTTTTTTTTTTTGTTTTTTTCCAGATTTTCTCCCCAATCTAGTCATGTCCAATTCCCTCCCGCCACTAGGGGGGGCTCCCACATTAAGGCTACTTACTAC
>JAQMYG010000037.1:23175247-23197523 GCA_030014215.1 Clariallabes teugelsi
AAAATATCCTCGCTCTGTTCACTCCTCCTCCGCACGTGCTGTTTCAGTGTCTATGTAAGTGAGCTACTGCTGAGCCGCGCCCTGCCAGAGAGATGAGCACAGCGGAGAAACAAGCTGTGGAAGTGTTTCCCTTATATGATGTCAGAATGGAGGAAAAATCCAATTAGCTTGTTTTAGCTTCAATACAAAATGGAAAAGGACTAAAAGGTCGGAATATTTTTTCTCACATTTTTAGTTTGTACACACAAACTGGAGAAACTATCTGAATGGGTAAAAATAAATAAATAAATAAATTTATTTAATTGATTTATAAAAAAATAAATTGATTTTTTCATAATGCATGCCCTTTATTGCTTGGTAAACATGACCATCATGTCTATTTAAGATAATCATCTCCTTAAAGTGATAAAAATTTGGACAATATCTCATGTATATCTTTACATTACTGGTAACTTTTTACTATTTAAATAAAAGTACTTTTTCTGTTTTGAACACAGCCCTTATTGAATATGTATTACCTGCCACTTGGATCCATGAGATTAATATATTGTATATGATAATGAAGGACGCAGCACAACTTATATTATGTCTATGTCTTCTGCAAGTAGCAGTTTTCTACCACAGAGAGACAAATTCAAAAATATAAAGTACATCCAGCAGCTTTATCATAAATCACATTATCATATTGTCATTTCTGCCAGCATTTTAGATACCAAGAGCTTTAGTATTATTCTATCTAAAGCCCTTTACATTTTTCGCTTGTCCAATAAAAATGATACATTCATTTGAACAGTGCATAAAGTATGCCCACATTCTGTGAGTATGTCAGTGTGTGTCACCTTCGTATTTGAGGTTGCCCATATGCAGAATGGAGGCCAGCAATTTAGAGATCTCCCCGTTTTCTGTGTCTGTAAACATGAGCACCTTCATGGCCGAACGGATGTTGGAATACTCCTTCTGGTCATCACGACCGTCACACACAGTACACTTTCCCTAAAGAAAAGGGTAAGGAAACAAAGAACAAGCTTGGTACAAGTGGATATTACTGGTGCTATTTTTATACCATAGCCTGTTCTTGCTTTCTTATACTGTAGTAAGCAAACTCATTTCAGTCTCATATCAACCATCCTTTGCTATAAAATGTAATGTATACATTTGTAAATGTAAATGATAAAAATTAAGGTAAATATGCCCTATATAGTAATGGCAAGGTTTTTTTTCTGTATTTGTGATGAAAGCATTTAATTTAAATAGTACCAGTAATTTATTCACTTACAATAGTGAGGTAGGTATAATCTGTAGCTTTGCCCAGGCCAAGTTTCTTCTTCTGATCAGGAGTCATGCCTTTCAGCATACAGTAAAAAATATGGTAGTTCCTCTCATCCTGGGCCTAGTGAAAAAAAGTAATAATCAACAACTGAACTCTAATAGTTTGATCAGAATGTAAACTGTGGATTGATGCAGGAGGGTTTAAGTGGTGAGCTAAAAAAAAAGTAGTTTCCATTTGCATAACTTGATCCTGAATTTCTACATTTTCTTAACCTTGGCTACTCCATTGAAGTTTATAACTGATACCACTATTGTTTAAAAGAACAATGTATTGTGTAACATTCCATCCATCCATCTGGGAACCTCAGTTCCCACAGAGGCCACAGGACCACAGAGGCCAATGGTTGCCATTGGAGGCCAGTGATGACCATCGTATTTATTGCCATTTTGTACGGCCACGGTAGGACCTCCGGTCAACATTCACACTCATTCACAAACTACGGGCAATTTGGAAATGCCAATCAGCCTAATATGCACTATTTGGACTGTGGGAGAATCCGGATGAAACCCACCAAGCACGGGGAGAACATGCAAACTCCATGCACACAACCCAACCCAGGACATCGAACCCAGGACCAGGAGGTGCAAGGAGACAGTGCTAACCACTAAGCCACCATGTCTTCATATTGTATTGTACGTTAGTGTTAGTTTTTAAGCAATCTTGGTAACATATCACATATGCTCTATTATGATTATTTACATATCACATGTGCTCTACAAGAGCAACCTAGGACCCAAGTTTGATTTCAAGGCACATCTATTCAGAAAAGTTCTGTTTTATAAATATGGACTCAGAGACATGCCAAGCATTTCCATATACTGTATATATGCCTCAGATGTACTGTATCAGAAATCATGCCCCTTTTTTCACTCTCTAACCTGTCGACACACTCGAGACTTCTCCAGCAGATATTGCTCGATTTTGGCTCCTTCGATTGCTCCTCTCTTGTTGAAATGGATGTCTATGTACTTTCCAAATCGGCTCGAATTGTCATTACGGATGGTCTTGGCATTCCCAAAAGCTGTTGACAAAAAAAACAATCATCCTGCTTTAATGTGTTCCATAGTCATATCTGTAATAACATCTGCCCTAAAGTTCCTTTACACTTTTTAGCATGTTTTCTGCTCTAAAAGCTCTGTCGTGACCTTTGTAAGGGTTTTTCAGATGCGAGCAGAGAAATACAGTAACATTCACCAGTAAAATAAAAAATGCACTAAACTTAGATTTCAGCGTTAGTTTTCCTCACCTTCCAGGATGGGGTTGGCTTCCAACACCTGCTGTTCGATCCAGGAGTGCTGCCCACTGATGGCAGCCAGAAACTGCAAGATCAACTTGGTGCTCTCCGTCTTCCCTGCCCCAGACTCGCCACTGTAAAATTAAACAGGTCACTTTAATTAAAAGGCTGCTTCAGGGAAAATATTAAATTTACACGACCCCAAATGTAGTTGGTTAGTTGAGAAGTTTGTCTCAACTACTATCCTTAGTTAATATTGTTAAGATAATCTCACTTTTTACACATTTTAGTTTAAAGGGTCATTGTCTTAAAAGTCTATAAGTTTATAGAAACTTATAGAAAGGCAGGGCTACGCTAAACTGTACCTTTATTTCTAACTGCGGTGGTATTATCTGAAACTCAGAGTGGACCAAAGCAAACATTAATCTCCATAAAATCTTTGATCCCGACTCCAATTTATAAATTCTATTAAATTATAAATGACCTCTTTTGTGTAACAAATGATATTTGTTTGAATAAATGTTGATGTTCGACAAATACTGAAAGAGCTGACATTCGATTGATTTTGGTGCACAATCGTAGGTCAACATGCTCACGTCCCCATAATATTAGTCTGCAGTATTATGCAAAAATCTTTGGCATATTGAGAAAATTAAATTGAAGAAATAAGAACAAATGTTTTTTTACTCTCCAGTTTCCAATATCCAATTTCCCCCATCACTAGGGGGCTCCCACATTAAGGCTACTACTACTACCAGTCAGTCATGGACGGCCGAAGACTATCACGTGTTTCCTCCGAACCACATAATGCCAGCTGACCGTATCTTTGTGAACTG
Source organism: Clariallabes teugelsi (assembly GCA_030014215.1). Taxonomy (NCBI): domain Eukaryota; kingdom Metazoa; phylum Chordata; class Actinopteri; order Siluriformes; family Clariidae; genus Clariallabes; species Clariallabes teugelsi. The sequence continues at coordinate 23,178,648 of JAQMYG010000037.1, forward strand.
CTCGCTCACGCACCGTTGGGGGCAGTGTCACTCGGGAATCAAACTTGTGATGTCCGGATGATAGGCACTTTACCACTGTAACACTTGGGGGCCAGAGAACAATGGTTTTACTGCAACAGGCTGCATTTGTTGTGTGGAAAGATATAATTTAAAAATTGGTAGTTTTTTTTTTAACAACCTCAGCAGCAACCTCAGGTCGCCTCTTGTCTGTTTCAACCACTCAGCATTCAGCACCGCCAGTATACTACTCACCGGTAAAAGCAAAAGATGAAGAAGTGAGGTGTATTTCAAGACTTGCACATTACTGTAACACCAAGTGGTCAAAAATATGCACTGCAACAAGCACTTGCTGTATAAAGGCACAATATGGCAATAAAAATGCTGGCTCATGCTCAGGGGAAGACCAGAGGACAGGGGGCTTAATGACAGGGTAATGATTTTTATGCCAAATTTACTGCTTCTGCAACTTATCTGACCTGATGATGCAACACTGGTCCTTGTTATTCCTCTGCATGTTAAAGTAACAGTTGTCAGCAATGGCAAAGATGTGAGGAGGCATCTCTCCGATCTTCTTGTTGGTGTAGAGGCGAATCTGGTCAGCGGTGTAGATGGGCAGCAGCTGGTATGGGTTCACTGCCACCAGTATTGACCCAGTGTATGTCTAAACAAAGGAGAAGTGGAAGGATTAAGACAAATACTCGATGGAAGATGGTTTGGTGTGTACAGTAAGTTCATACACTGTTAAATCCGTTATGATATTAAAGGTGTTTAGATTTTATTGCGACAAGTACTGATGGCAACTTGTGTTAAGGCAGTGAGCTGGAGTGCTTGGCTTTCCCACACTTTCTTCTCTCTAATTTAAACTTTCCTACGCTAAATACTCACTTTTGTTTTGTGTTGTAAGCAATCAGATGTAAGAGCTGACATGAATTGGTTTGATGCAATGTTGCCCGCTTCCACTCTCTTTAATACATTAATTATAAGACCTGGATCAAGCATTTACTGTACATGGCCAATATTTAATAGATTGTCAAAATTGTACACCACCCCTCTAGTTCTGATTGAAAATTCATTTAGATCAGAATGGATTGACTCTAGTAACATATAAGCATGACTGAGGTTAACAAACCTGCATCTGAACAAACCATAAGACCTTTGGAACAATGTCCTATGGACAAATGAGACCAAAGTGGAGTTAATGGTGCTGTACATGGTAAAGTTGACGTTAATGCCCAACAGCATTTTATTAGAAACATCTCATATACACTGTCAAGCCCGGTGGTGGAGGGGTGATGATTTGATCTTGTTTTGCAGCCACAGGAACTGGGCACCTTGTGGTCATTGAGTTGACCATGAACTTATCTGTTTTTTTGTCTTTATTTTTGTTCAATCAATAATGGCATGGTGAAACAAAGTTAAATGTTAGACCGGCTACGATCAGATAAATTTTATTATGTTTTTTACACATAAAAAAACCCCACAGACTTAAAAGGGGAGTTTTGAACATAACTATACGTATAAATCAGTTTGTATAGTTGTTAGTATACAATTGTATTTGACTGGTCACTTTTAGTTTAATCCAAACCTCACTCAAAAGTTGGTCTATAAAGAATATCAACTTAATTAGTCATTCTACAACCTCACACGAGACGTTTCTTCTATGCAATAATTTTGAGAATAAGTTTGCTTTTTCTATTATATGTGTCATGAAAATGAAGCGTGTATACATTGCTGAAGCACATCTACAGTATGTTGATGATTACACATGAATATGAGTAACTGCAGCTAACAGGAGTGAGCTACTGTATAGAAGGAGCGTGGATGGTTGTCGCTGTCTCGGTTTTCAGATATTGGTGTGATAGCATATGGGTGTCCTGTTACAGCGGGACGGCCAAGCCGTGTTGAAATGGAGCAGTGTAATGCAAACACACAAACGGAGGGCAGCCATGCATGAAGCCGACACTATACTTACCCTTCCTCCACAGTTAGTCTGCACAGGGAGAGAGGACAAGGAGAGGAAAACATAGCCAGGAAAGTTAAGAATAAGGCAGAGAGACAAAGACCCAGTGAATAAGAGGGAGATTAAGAAATAAGAATTAAGGAGAATAAGAGGGCAGTTCTTTGTTTCTACTGTTACTGCCGTAATTTGCATAGATACCCCAGAGATATAAGGATCATGTAGTTAACAGACTGAAGTGGATAAAAAATTTAATTATTATTGTAATTATTAAACATTAATTATAATTGTGCAGAAATATACCTCTGTATATAACTGTATATCTCTTAAATACATTTTTGTCTGTACCATTTACCAGAATGAGGGCTACAATGAGAAAAAGATTACAACTATCTTATTATCTTATTTACTTCTAATCTTACACCACATATCCAAGTCCGATGTTCCACACAAATAAGCAGATTGTTGAAAAACTGCATGTGTCTGAAAGATTGCTGCTACTGTTTTAATCTCTGCAATGTTCTTTTCTTAATTTTTATATATAGAAAAGTTACAGTATCTCAAACCACTGTTACTCTTAAACCACTGTCTGAGGTATTGAAGATTTCAATTTGATTTGTGGCAAGTACATGATAGTTTGGAAAGTTTTAAGGATTATTTGATATTTGATATATTCAAGCAACACTATTTAATTTTTAATTTAACCTAATATACAGTATAAGGTTCCCTTAAAGCAGAGGTGCCAAAATTATTTCCTAAGAAGGGCCAAAGATTCATATGATTAGAGGGACTGTGTGAAATTACATTATGCTTAAAGTCAAAAGAAAACTATAAGGTTGGAATTACAAGGTTCTATCTGACTTCTTTTTTCAAAATTGAAAATGTTACTAGCATTTTCTTATTCTGTAACACCATAATAACATTCCCTGATGTTTAATGTTATTTGAAGTGATATGCCTTATCTAGGGGCACTGGTGGTTCGCCTGCCATGCGGAAGGCCCGAGTTCGATTCCCAGCCAGTGCCCAACCCCCCCAGCCACTGGATACAGTGCCGGTCCCAAGCCCGGATAAAATGGGAGGGTTGCGTCAGGAAGGGCATCCGGTGTAAAACCTGTGCCAGCCGAAAGACCAACAAGAAGTGATATGCCTTTTCTGACAGTTTTGATCTTTGAATTACAAAATTGAAGCTCAATATCTCAAAACTGCACAGATTGCAGACAGAACCTTATAATCCCAAAGGGACGATTTTATCACTCAATTGTGTAGTTGTTACTCAGTCATCGTCTATACAGTACCACTTTATCCTTTATACAGGGTCGGGGGGGACCTTGGAGATGCAAGGCAACAGCGTTAACCACTAAGGTAACATGCTGCCTGTACACAATTTTTTACTATAGACCAAAATAAAGCCGGAGTGACAAGCCCCAAATTGGGCATCCTTGAGTTAAAGCATTAATTCATGTGAATAAATAATAAACGTTGGCATTAATACACTATAAATATACGCTTTAACAAAGTAAATAGAATTTTGATCATTTTTATTGGATAAAAACTGTTTAAAAAACTTAAATAGTAATACCATAACCAAGTACTATTAGATCCACAATGACTATCGTGAATGATGCCTTAATGAATATGTTTGAGGTTAGAAAATATGTTTGAGAGTAAAAAAGAAAAATTTGAGGCTAAATAAAGTCCTAATATTTACACATGTAGAGTAGAATTCAGTAAATTACCAATGCAAACCAAATTTATTTCAATTGATCAGTTTCAAAATTTCTTATATACAGTATGTGAACTTAAAATTGAATAAACGATTGAATCACGAATGGTCACGAACATTAGCCAATGCAGGAGTTTTTTGTTACCATTTAAATTAACTTCAGTTAACTTGCTGTGTTACGTCATTGGCTTTACTCATGGTGTATTAAAGTTGCATTTAAAATGTGTCATACAGAATCCAGCTTCACATCAGATCAAAAGAATTTAAAGCAACGTTTATCAAGGCAAGAATTAAAAGCAACTTTAGCTAAAAACCTAATTGTGTTAAATTAAGTTAATTGTGTAAAATAATATGGGATTTCTACAGCAAGAACAAACAAAATGCACATACATAAATGAGGTGTTCTCGGTAGCGGATAAGCAGATTGCGGAGAATCCCAGCCTCGTTCAGGTCTCCCAGGCGAATCATGTCCTCCACGCCATGGATAGAGGTAGGGTGCATTGGCTTAATGTTGGTGGCATTCTGGGGGGAGATCCAGTGTTCCTGAAAGAGATTAGATATAGTGATTTCACATGGCATACTAGACAGACCAGGACCATTCCAAGGCTTTGAAGTTAATATAAAAATAATATCATATGTAAACAGAAGACAGTATTGTTTTAGCCATAATATGGGAAGATCATACCATAATCCTGATCAAGAAAATATAAGGTGCTAATGAATACTCTTTAAAAATAACCAGATGCTCAACTCATTCTGAACGTCACCATTTTGTGGATGCTAATGTTTAATAGACAACATTTAGTTTATAGAACTTGTCACTTTTGCTTTTACTTTATTGGGAAAATCTAGTTTGTAAAGGATATCATTATTTGATTTGATTGATTTTTAATTGATTTTCTCCCCAGTTTGGTCATCTGCCATTTTCCCAGTAACCTGCATATATATTTAATTGAGGGTCACTGATTTCACCAAAATCAACAGCAAGGAATCACTTAACAAAGTTGTTTTCTGAAGGCATGCCCTTCCTCATTAGCACAAAAAATGTCCCTTTATAATGATCACTAACTCACATTGCCTTCATCATCCAGAACCTGGATTTGCCCCGAGTCACAGAGCTTCACCACCGCACCGATCGGGACCTCAAACTCCCGGCCTGTCTTCAGGTCCAACCAGACATAGTCCCCCTAGAGCAGGAAGGGTTATTAAAGTTCACGACATGATCCTTTTTAACAGAGTATTTCAGTATGAGAACTCAATGACGTCACTGCACAAAGTTGTGCATCCACTTGCAGATGCAGAATGGTTTCCTGAAAAAGGCGCTGTACATGGTAAAGTTCAAACGAGAGACATTGGACAATATGAATTCTTTCTTGACTTGACTTGTAAATATTAGATATGCAACTACTATAGCCTTACTGTATCTTAATGTAACATCTGAACATTATGTCAGTAATATATGTGAAATCAAACAAATGCTCTATGCCATGGTGATGTGATACAACACAACATGAAGCAGAGAATGGCTTACACTTTTTGACGTACACAAGCAGTGACAGCACGAGTGACATTGTGTTTACTGGATTACTGAGAGGTATTCACGTGATGGCACATCAAGCAAAACATCCCTGTCCATCAGGTTTCCAAATCACACTATAATAAAGTTTAATGCTTTACTGCAAATTCCTGCACATCGATTTCCTTTACATTGTCTTCGATTGTTTTCATGAACTGCATGAAATAAAAAGCTTTTATCCAATAGTGTGTGCTAATCTAGAAAATCCAGAAAACGTGTATACAAAACCTACGTGATAGCTGTTGCCGTGTTCTGTTGCCATGAAGTGTGTCAGGATAATAAAAACACTTAAATACAGTAGCATCTACACTCTGTATTTAAAGTAGCAGTGCACAATAGTCTTCTTCAAAGTTACAGCAACAATAATTTGTTTCTCTCACGACCCCATTTCTATGTATATACAGAAACTTTTTTTTTATTTTTTTGTGAAGCCCTGAGTTAAAGAGCATCAGGGGTCTCCGGTGTAAGCAATAGATGATGTGTCCATATTTCTTGCCATGGAGTAAGTTGAACCCTGTAATTAAATGTTTATTCTAGTAGTTGCATGTCATTATGTCAAAATGTGTGTAATAGAGCTTTGGCTTTCTTGTTGTATGAAAAATCCAAATACTATCCATACAAACGATTTTAACTCCCATTCAGGGCTGTGTATGACTATTTTTTATTATTTTAGATTTAATTAAAACACATTAGCCGTTCTTATTTAATTTGTACATGCTAGTAATATATTTAAATTAATTTAGGTGGATTTATTTCCCAAAATACACTAACTAGTAGCCTCAATAAAATCAACATGACCTGATCAGGCAGTTACGAAAAATTAATGAATGAAGAAATGTGGTCGCACCTATAGTACTTCCCGTCCCTTTTTTTTTGCACCGTAGTCCCAGTCCTAAATTTCTAGTCTCGACCAGATGCTCTATGAACTGCTTTGCTAGGATTTTCTGAATAACGTATTTGAATATCTAATATACAGGCACCTTAAAGACACACATACACACACAAACACAGAGGTCATACCGGGAGCAGAGTGGTCTGTTTGAAGACTGTGTTAACATTCCTCAACAGTACCCACTTTGCCTGGTCCTTTTGGTAGAGCTCAACATAATCCCGTCGCTTGTACATCCTCCTCTGAGCAAACTCTCATCCATACATGTGGCGAAAACGTCCTGAAGTGTTAAACCTAATATTCCAAATATCACACGCAGAGAAACACACACTTCCTTAGCAGGTGCGTGCACTGGAGCTGTGTGGAATAAAGACCATTTCGACTCAACAAGGTGAAATCTGCACTAAATCCTGACTTGTTCCTCTGGTAGTAGGGTAAAAAAAAAAAAAAAAACAGATCATAGACGTTTCCTAGTTGAGTCCTGAGTTACACACAAATGCACAGTGTGTTTTGCTCCATAGATGAAAAGAAGCCCAACTTTATCTTCTGCTCTCAAGATCTTTCAGGTCCTTTCTTTTTTCCTTAACTATCCTTCCATCATGTAAAAATGTATGTACTGGTTAAAGGCTTAGTGCTTCTCTTCTCCTCTCTATCGGGACAAGGTAAGGATGGTGGGTTGGTCATGGAGGTGGATCTCCCCCGATAATATACAGCTTTCTAATTAACTAAATCCACTCTAGGCAAATCAATACAGGCACAAGGAGAACCCAACACCACGAGGATGCAGCTGTCACGTCCAAGAGGAGTAACGTGGACACAGTCCTAGCAACCAGCTCCTGAATTATTCATCCAGACAACCCTTGTGTTAGATCACTCCTTCTCCTTCTCTACAACCTAGGTACTGTAATTGATAAAGAAGCTATTAAAATAATAATTTAAAAAACTTCTAGATTCCAGATTTTTAAAATTATTATCTTAAACCCATTGTATGATTTATATTCTGATTGAGAATAGGCCGCATGTGGCTCTAAAGGTTGCGCACAAAATAAAGACCCTTTTAAAATGCAAATGTGTGTTTTATGTCTTTTACTTCTCACTAAATCACTTCTGTATCCAGTCAAGGGTCAGGAACAATGCACGCTGTCACCAAACACATGAGGCATCAGGCAGAAAACTATAAATCCACCTATTTGGAAGCCCATTGTTTAAGACATTCATCAAACTGATGTAAGACTTGAGAATAAGGACTGAACTTCTGCCTTCAGACCGAAACGTGGAAATGGATCTCGCAAGCTGCTAAGAAAGCCTTTTGGTTTCAGGAACTCACAATTCGAGGTAAATTATTCACGTAGTGCTCGGTGATCACTATCACAGACTAAAAGACTTGCATGGTGTGACACCGACACTTACGTTACTGCTCAGATGGACTGTCCAGTCTACACACATACAGAAAAATAGTATGTCTACAATACAGTGCTGTAAAGTATTTACTTGAGAATCGCCTGACTTTTTTTTGCATATTTGTCAAAATGAAAATGATTTAGATCATCTAACAAATTTTAACATTACACAAGAACAACTGGATTACTACAGAATACAGATTTTAAAAAGGGTAAAAAAGCTCTCCAAACCTACCTGAGCCTATGTGAAAAAATAATTGCCCTTAAACCTAATAACTAGTTGTGTCGCCCTTAATAACTCAAGCAATGAAGCATTGTTAACTGGCGATAAGATTTTCACATTGCTGTGGAGGAATTTTGGCCCGCTCTTCTATGCAGAATTATTTCAATTCAGCCACATTGGAGGGTTTTCGAGCATAAACAGCCTGTTTAAGCCCTCAATCGGATTTAAGTCCGGACTTTGACTAGGCCACTCCAAAACCTTAATTGTGTATTTTTTAAGACATTCACAGGTGGACGTGCTGGTGTGTTTAGTCAATGTCCTGCAAGTGTGCTTGGGCTTGAGGTCACAAACTGATGGCCGGACGTTCTTGTTCAGGATTTTCTGGTAGCGCGCAGGACAAGGCGTCCAGGTCCTGAAGCTGCAAAGCAGCCCCAGACCATTACACTACTGTACCACCACCATGTTTACTTGTTGGCATGATGTTTTTTTTTTTTTTTTTTACGAAATGCTGTGTTAGGTTTACACCAGATGTAACGGAATGTTGTACTGGAACATGATGTAATGGGAAACAAAATGCATCAGTCTACAGAACATTTGCCCAAAAGTCTTCAATCAAGTTATTTTTCTTGCAAATATAAGAATGATTTTGTGTTCTTTTTAGCTAGCAGTGGCTTTTGCCTTGGAACTCTCCTTGGAACTACCATTGGATATCATTTTTGCCTAGGCCCTTTATTATAGTTAAATCATGAACACTGGCCATAACTGAGGCAAGTGAGGCCTGCAGTTCTTTAGATGTTGTTCTGGGTTCTTCTATGAATTCCTGGATAAGGTAGGTTTTTATATTTTTTAAATCAGGAAGGGGCAAGTACTTTTTCACTGCACTGTAAATGTTGTACTGTAAATGTACACTAATAGGCTATAGACTGCCTGGCCAAAAAAAAAAAAAAGTCTCACACTCAAATATTTGTTTTAACTTCCTTTAGCTCTATGGTGCACAATGTGGTCATTCATTTATGTGTGAAAATCATTCCTCAGAACCATTCTGTCACAACTTGCATGGATGTGATAACCTTGTCATACAGTACATTCACTTCATTTTATTGCCACATAACATTGCTGAGCCTACTGTAGACCTGACCAACTGTAGCAACCCCTGATCATAACACTGCCACCAGAAACTTGCACAGGGGCCACAATACTTTACATGATGGGTTTGCTCTGGAGTAGGTTAAATCTGGACTTATCAAACTACATGACCTTTTCTATTTTCCAAAGTCCAATCTTTATGCTCCGTGGCATATCAAAGCATTTGTTTAGTCTCCCTAACAAGTGCTTATCTTATTCTCACACAGGCCCATAAGGTTGTCTATAACAAAAAGAAATTACATTGAAAATCTCTCTATATCCTACTTTTTAAATTGTTTGGCAAACCACAACATAGAGGGGCATCACACTGAAAAAGCTAATTGCATCACTTCTTATGTGATACGTGAGCAAAACAGCTGCCATGAGTCAACTAAATATGTCCAATGATTTTTTTGAAGAATGTTGTATACGTGATTAAGATTTGTTGTACAAACATCACATTATGTAGTTGACAAAACTATGTGGGATACTGTAGTGCAACATTCTGCTCAACTTATAAATCAATATTTCTCTCCTGATCCTGCTATAATTATCACTGGGTATGATGTAATCTTGTCATGAAAGGACATTATACCCTGCATGCCTGTACTATGATAAGGAGTTGTCTCTAACTACAGTACTGAAGTGAAACTAAAAGTGGTGGAGGAGGAGCCTAGCGATGCTGTAAACTGAATACTTTTGTATTATTTATATGTTTCTCATGATCTTAAAAAAGCTATCAAATTAAAAAGGTTTTGTGTGCAACAAAACACAAAACTTCGTTCTTTGGTCTAATTTGCTACCAGTAACTCAATACACAATCACCATAAAAGCATGAGTTTACTATAATACTTTATGTTAAACTTCTACCAACATATTATTGATCCTAAATTGCATACTTAAATTACCACATACAGTACATAAATTAACTTCGGGCAAATGTATTGGGACAAAACAGTGAGAGATGGAGTTGTAGTGTTTTGCCAAAGCATTCAGAATTCACATTGAATAACCAAAACAATTTTGATGCCAAATTTTGGCATTTGTGCTTCCAATACCTCTGTGACTCAAAGAACAAATCAAGCTTTTTGCTTGATTAAAAAACAGTTTTCTTAAAACTGACAAAAATTGAGGTCTCATTCTGCTGTCAAACTAATTTATTAATTTGTTAATGTATACTACAGTATTATTTATTAGTCATGTTGTTTAGACATATGTACTTTGTTTAGACATTTACTTTTTACATTCTTAACAGTGTTCTCGATGAAGCTTCGCACTCTGTCTTCTCAACTTGACTATTAAAACTACTTTTTAATCAGCTTTATTCCTTAAAGAAAAATAGTACTTGTGGAAATACGTTTTACGGTATTCAAACATAAATGTACAGCTTTTTCTACAGTGAGTGTAGACTTTATGTCAAGTAGTCAAGTCAAGTCAAGTAGGCTTTTATTGTAATTTCAACCATATACAGTTTAGTACACGATAAAACGAAACAACGTTCGTCCAGGACCAAGGTGCTACATACGACATACTGTAAAGTTACAACATAAATGAACAAAACTGACTAACTAACAAACTAAGAAGAGACTAAGAAACCAGATTAACATTATAAATTAACAGAAACTATCCTATCTAAAGTCCTATACAGAAAAAGACAAAGACAACAAAGTGCACGTGCAAATGTGATACACATGTAGTAATACACATGATACGATGTGTAATACACATGTAGTAGGTAATGTATGCCATAATTTTACTTAGCCGCTGTAGAAAAAGCTGTATATTTATGTATTTTATGTTACGAGTTTTTTTTTCTGAAAACTTAAGCTGTTAAATTTGATACTTAATTGGTGCAATGAAAAGCTCAGCCTACAGTATTTGAGATCCTCCTGGGTCAAGATAGTCAGGTTGAGAAGATGGCTATATTGTGCAAAGCTTCTTCACTGAACAAATTATAGCAATTTTTTTTGTATATACTAAGGTTATAAATGGGCAGTTTGCCTATCATGGTTAAAATAAGGTATTTTGTAAAAAATAAAACAGCTGGTCTTGGATGAAGGAAATTACAGATATTCGTCTATATGAGATACTTACAGTAAACCTTATATAAAACTATAGCAGGTTAAGGTAACAGGGTGCCCCCTACTGTTATCTTTGGGTTTACTCTCTCAGTCCTTTTCATTTGTGAAGCTCTAACACATTCATTCCAGTCTCATTAAGGGCTTCGCAAATAGTTTTCTAATGAATGTGTAAAATATTTGATAGTTATTCATCTAGAAATCCTTATGTGACAGTAAGCATCTTTAAATGGCACATAACGATGCTTCGACAATACATTTTATTTTAAAGTGTTAAATAAGTGTAAATTGCAATTTTAAATGCCATGTAATACTTGAAAAACAATGCAAATGTTCTATTTATTTATTAATTTAAAAGAATCAATCTTAGTATTTAGTTTACCAAGACAACATCTCTTTAGTATTTTTTTTCATTCATTTAATGATTGAAGGTTCTCACCTCACACAATTTAAACACATGGTGTGTGAACGGGAATAATTTTATATAAAGAACAGTATATTTTTCATTTATATCACTTGTGTTAAATAGTGTTTAAGTCTTTAATTGATTAAATAAAGCTTTTCTTGTCCAGATCCAGGCACTCGAACCCCCAGTAGGTTATTCTTACCTGTACCAGAGCTGGATTTGTGTAGCTCAGTCTGCGCACTCCTCTGTCCCAACCTTGCAAAAATATACACTCTGTCATGGTACACTTCGACCCGAATGCCCTAAAAACCAGTGTTTGGAGCTGAGAGCCTGAACATCTCGCACCTACTGTAAACACTGTATTTTCTCTTCTGTCTTTCGTCCTCTTGTGAAGGGGATGAATCAGCTAATAGATGAGAGAGCTCAGGCCACTTTTTTGTAATTTGGTCCCCCTGTATATCCCCATGTTTGGCTGGGACATCTCAGTGATGAAAAGGAGACATTGTCTAAAGCTATTAGAGCCACAGAAAGGCTGACGAGATTAAGCTCCACATTCTGTACAGAAACAACCGGTCCCAGTGGCTTGGAAAATGTCCTCTACTGTCTGTTTTACCAGAGTGAACCCAAAATCATGATGTTATTGTGCAATTATAGATCTATACTTAGAAATAATAGGAATTACATACTGTAGGTACATCATTTTTCAATATCAGCGAATAAAAACATAAAGTAAGACCTTTCAGGATGCCAAACTAATAGACATTCCCTGCATTTGAACCTTGACCTTCTGGCTTATTTCTCATTAGATTCTTCAGTTCAGTGGTTATGAATGCACTTCTTGATCTCAGAAGTCCCCAGTCCAATCCGGAAGAGGTGTTGTTGTGAGGAAGGACACCAGAGAAAGTTTAAAAGATCTGATCAGCTTAGAGTTAATTAGATTTAAGTGTGTTACTATTCTGAACCTCTATTTCTGGCTCATGCTGTGTGTTGTCTCTGCTTGTCAGCTCTGTTTTTATACCTAGGAACAAACAGGTTGAATAGTTCTGAAACATTCACCTACTGTATACTCTGTATTTTACAAAAGATCGTTATTAGTGATTTACTCTGTCACACAATGTCTATTATCTCTTCAAGTGGTTCATGAATACTTTATTAGTACCCTACACACAAAACAGGTAATAATATGCTATTATCTCTGTTTTTTTCCCCCCTGGTTGGCAAAGGGAATTTGCAAGCACACCATCACTCATCGCCATGCCTCGTTGTCACAATTTATTAATAATAATTAAATATTTGAACATATACCATTTTCCGGGTGTGCGAATATAAACACCCGCATGTACTGTGTCTCATTATAGATCTATACTTAGAAATAATAGGAATTACATACTGTAGGTACATCATTTTTCAATATCAGCGAATAAAAACATAAAGTAAGACCTTTCAGGATGCCAAACTAATAGACATTCCCTGCATTTGAACCTTGACCTTCTGGCTTATTTCTCATTAGATTCTTCAGTTCAGTGGTTATGAATGCACTTCTTGATCTCAGAAGTCCCCAGTCCAATCCGGAAGAGGTGTTGTTGTGAGGAAGGACACCAGAGAAAGTTTAAAAGATCTGATCAGCTTAGAGTTAATTAGATTTAAGTGTGTTACTATTCTGAACCTCTATTTCTGGCTCATGCTGTGTGTTGTCTCTGCTTGTCAGCTCTGTTTTTATACCTAGGAACAAACAGGTTGAATAGTTCTGAAACATTCACCTACTGTATACTCTGTATTTTACAAAAGATCGTTATTAGTGATTTACTCTGTCACACAATGTCTATTATCTCTTCAAGTGGTTCATGAATACTTTATTAGTACCCTACACACAAAACAGGTAATAATATGCTATTATCTCTGTTTTTTTCCCCCCTGGTTGGCAAAGGGAATTTGCAAGCACACCATCACTCATCGCCATGCCTCGTTGTCACAATTTATTAATAATAATTAAATATTTGAACATATACCATTTTCCGGGTGTGCGAATATAAACACCCGCATGTACTGTGTCTCATATTTGCTTTTTCAGCCATCTAAATTACAGTAGTTGCTTCTGTTTTTACCAATGTTACAGTGCTATCCAAGTCGCTTTACAGTTGCTTAGCATGGTGGCTATAAAAATGTAATAAGTGAGACATGCAATACACACACTAGTAAATGGATACCTGCATTAGCAATGTACAGTTGCAGTCAGAAGTTTAACATAGACTCATTATGAACATGATTGTCATGGCAACACAGGACTTTGAATCATTTTTGGAACAATTTTTTTTTTTCCTGGGCAAAATAATTGTTCAATATGCATCTTTAATAAAAAGAAGACATAAGAATTTAAAGCAACTTGTTATTTATTTGGGATATACAGTATATTGCCAAAAGTACTCTAATTGTCTAATTGTCACCATCAGCTAAAAGGACATTGGTTTCAAAGGTCAGGAAGAACTACTGTAACAAATGTACAAAAAGGTTCCATGAACTGGAAGCTTCTGGAACACTAGTTACTATCTACAGTCAGGCCAGGTTCATATGGCCATGGACTGAAAGGCTGTTCCAAAATCAACATCTTCAAGCTCAAATAACGTTTGCAGCTGAATACATAAAAAAACAAAAAGCATTCTGGAGCAAGGCTTTGACCGAAGATATGTTCGGAACAGCATACATAAATGTTAAGCATGATGTAGGTGGTGACATACAGTTTTGCATCATTGCATGGAATGGATAGAATAATGAAGCATGAATACTATTTCAGAATTCTTCAGCATAACCTCAAATCATCAGCTAGAAAATTGGTAATTCAGTAACTATGTAGTACTATATAGTACAATGACCGAAATCACACATCAATGGTAGCTGTAGAATGGACAAAACAGGCAAATTTTAAGCTTTTGGAGCTTTAACCTTAATGAAAATTCATGAACAATGCATCAAATTTGGGTTTGTGCCATGGAAGCAATAAAATTAATTGAACATGAACTGTTCTGCCAAGAAGAGAGATCAAACGTCTAACCAGAATTTTGCTTTAAGCATAAAGATGGCTACAAAAAAATCAGCTGAAGGTGAAACAATATACATTAGACATTAAACCAAATGTATATATACTGTATATATACCAAATGTATAACTGTACGAATATATATTTTTGTATGCATAATTTAACCCTTTTTGAATTACATAAAATATTAGCACCAGATTTTTGGGGGGGTTTTCTCAATTTTACCTTTAAAATTATGATACGAGTGTGACGGTAGCTCCATTTTAGCTCCATTAAAATGTAGAAATCTTTTTCCTTTTTACATTTTGGGTAATGTATGTGAATGTTGTATATGGTGTTAAGTATTTCTCTTACCTGCTGCAGAATGACCATGACTGTAGCCTGGGTGTTTATTCCTGGACATTAGAGGCTACCATGTGACACCCTGAAAAAGAAAATTGTATAAGGCATGCTTTCCTACATTATTTTACACCAATCATGTCCATAGTTACTCTTAAATTGGCCGAACACATGTGCACACAGACACATGTGCACTCAGTAAGGGGCATCACAGCACTATTGTTGTGTACCGGTTGTTTGTCATTCGAGCCGAAAGAATCAGACATCGCCTCCCATCAGCTTGGTCTGGCTCATTTCCTCTGAGGCTGTTCATAAGGTCTAAGTTGTCGCTATCCATCTGGAAAAATCATTCAGACTCTCATGCTTCCTCTACACGATTACTCCATCTATACGCATTACCACATCTACTGTATATCGACACCAGCATTTACGTTCTCTACACCGTTGAACTAATTTAGATTGGACCTGATGCTTTCCTTGTAAAACATCAAAGCCAGCTTTAGGAAAGATCTTGAGATTAAGCCACACCAACATAACATGCAACCAAATAGAGGATATTATTATGCCAAAACACCCACAGGTTTACTTCATATATTAAAAAATTATATTATATTAACTCAAAAGTCGCACTACTAGCTGTGGGACCATTAATGGCAAGCAAATGAAAAGTAGGAAGAAAATGTGCAATAATTTTTAGCACAGGCAAAAAAAATTTAATTGCAGGCCACCAAAAAATAATAAAGTTTGGTTAGAAAACATGACGGTGTGTATTAATTGGGAAAAATGTAGAAATGTAAATTAGCTAGTAGGGTAATTATTTTTAATGTTTACACTTTCCCTTTGACATTAATAAAATAGTCAGTCTTTCCATTTATATTTCTTTCTTTCTATCAATCTATCTTTTAAGATTACTTTTTATGTACATGTACAAAGTAATTTCTGTAAGATATTTAAGATATTTTGTGTAATAAAATCACTCACTCACTCATTCATCTTCTATACCACTTTATTCTGTATACTAAGTCACAGGGGGCCTGGAGCCTGTGCCCGGAGACCTGGACTGATCTGAACATGCCAATCCATCGCAGGGCACAAACACAATTATAGTACACACTACAGGCAATTACACACCTTCACACAACACAGGCAATTTAGGAACACCAATTAGCCTTTTTGTATGTCTCTGGACTGTGGGAGGAAATCCACCAAGCACAAGGAGAACATGAAAAAAACTTCATGCACGCTGACCTGAGGCAGGAACCGAACCTGGACCCTGGAGGTGCAAGGCGACAGTGCTAACCACGAAGCCACCGTGCTGTTTGGAAAAATCAACAAAATTCAATGCAGTGTGGTCTGCTTTTCTGACATTGTGTAGGTTTCTTATGGGTAGGAGTAGCTCAGGAGTTAATGTGCTGGCCTACTGATCAGAAGGTCCCAGGTTCAAACCCCAGCACCACCAAGTTATCACTGTTGGGCCCTTGGGCAAGGCCCTCAACTGCTCAGATTAATGATGACCTTTAGATCTAAGTTGCATTGGATAAAGCCATTTGCCAAAATATCATAAATGTTTATCCATACTCATTAATAAAAAGCATAGGCTGCCCCTTTCCTGGATGTTTATGTTTTCATATTCCGATTTAATATCAATATTTATAAATTTGATTTGATTTTAAAACTTTATTTCGAACATGAATCAATAAAACAACATATATGTAAATAAATCAATAATATAAAAGAAACAAGCAAAATCTAAATGTTCGAAAAGGAGTAGGTAAAAATATAAACTTATTTAATCCTACCCCTTTTGACTAGTTAACATTCATCATACCAAACATTATATACACACATATACACATACACACACTTATTAATATATATACATACTGTACTGTATATATATATATATACAAATCATGGGATGGCAAGCATTTAATGCATAAAACTGTATTAGGCAATATTGCTTCACAAACCAGAATTAATAGTGATAAGACCGTGCTGCTAAAAAGATTAAGCCAGAGCTACTTACTGTTATTTGCTTACAAACATCTTATCATTAGTAGTGGCGATTTCTCCTGCTAATCAGTAATTTATATAATAGTTTTGTGGCTAAAGGAAATGCTCCACACTGACACTCTGGAACTCACTAATTGGTCTGCTGTCTCAATTTAACCGTAATAAATTCAACTTTAAAACATCTTTCATTGTAAAAAAAAAAAATTGATCATCCAATCATCTTAAAGCAGCTGCACTGGTATTAAGGTGCTCTACTCTACTGTACGATCAGCATCCTCTCCTCTTTTTCTCATAACAGATGTAAAATGAACATCATACTCAAAGGGAAGACAATGTAACGACCCATCGTCTGGTTCCTATTAAAGTCCAGGCAGTTAATGTGGCGTGGACACGCAGGGGTGAGCAGGCTAAATGAGGAGCCATGCTCACTGTCATTAATATTTCAGTGTCTAGTTAAGCCGAAAGAGAATTAGACATAAAGGACACAGTGCAGACCAGAGTGAAGCAGACCATGCGGTACTCCACGCAAAGTATAATACGTATATGTTGTTGATTTGCACTAAATGTAGTTTTACATTAAGACAAAAACACAGTAGTAAAGAATACATCTTTCCTACCACAGATTCTCTTGCACTAACTTTACGTGTAATGATTCAGATCTCAGATTTCATCTGAACATCATGCAAAACAATGTCATTCAATATTTTATGCTTTTAATTGGCTTTGTATTTAAATTAAAACATAAAATACTGAAATACTTACATTGCTATCTGTTATACGTCTAGTAGTCGAGTGCAGAGAAAGGAAAAGAAACAGGAGGAGCTTTAAAAAAAAAATGCTGACAAACTAAAAATGGTAAGCAGGCTTTTTTAAGTAGTTAATAATTGTTATGATTGCTCCTGTCACATTGCATCACATGCAAAACCTGCCCCCATCAGGTTTACATTTTAAGAGTATGTGTGGTAAAGTACACCAATTAAAAGCGAAATGTTATGCCCAGTATTTTAGGTTCCCTTCGCACCACCAGTGAAGCTCTGGGTGTATATCTTCACCAGCATTGACTTTTTTCAGCAATTTGTACTACATTGGCTTTTACATTGGTTACATTGATACTGTAGATGAGCCTTGGGGGTCAACAGTTTATTGTTATATGATCGATAATCAGTGTTATTTATTTCACCTTTCTCTGGTGATAGTCCTATGACTGATCAGTGTAAGCGAACTTAGTTTAAAAGACAAAATACAATACAATCTGTGGTGTATAGAGTAATAAGAAACTCAGCAATGTGTGAAGACACTAGTGAGTAATATATACAGTACAAAGTCTTAAGGCATGTGCATTTACTCTACATGTATGATTTCCATTCATTCTTACATTATTCTTATCTTAATCTAATGTATCTAATGGACCACAAAACCTCTACACACATTCATACTGTACAGTACGCTCATCCTCATATATATGAATCTGAAAAAACCCACAAGGACACAGAGATAGATAACGCAAGACACAAATCTTAAATGCTTTGTCAAAAATAACAATTAAAGACTTTGTGATTAAACATACTTAATCACCCAAAGAATGTCCGGTTTCTTCATTTTTCATTAAATCTACCTGGGTCAAGTGGACGGTGCAACCTAAAATATTTGTTTTAATAAATGCATTAATCCACAATCAATTCTTCATTAATATCACAAGATGCAAACCACTTATAACAGTAAGGCCAGATTCAAAGAAATACTTAAATAAGCTACAAAAGTTCTGTGACCAAGATTAACCAAGAAAGAAAAGATATGTTCATTATCCGAACATACAAGCTCATTGGCCAAGCAAGGTGGAGGTAAGTGTCATCGCTTGCATGCATTCTAGATTGCTGTATCTAGAAACAGTGAGAATTAATTCATGGTCATAATTTTGTCCGCCAATTTACAGAGAAATGCATTCAATCTAATTGGGAGGATCTTCATCATACAGCAAAACAATCACTCCAGTTATATATATATACCAGGGCGATTAAAAAAAATAATCTAATGAATTAGAGGCTTTGTAATTAATTAATCGAAATTAATCGCATTTTAATCGCATATAAATATTTGTAATAATATTTACAGA
>JAQMYG010000037.1:23231394-23242617 GCA_030014215.1 Clariallabes teugelsi
TGTAGAAAGAAATAAAAATCAGGAACCATCATGGAGTTAGAAAGTGTTCTAAAACTTTTGAACGGTAGTGTATATCTATACAATTTGTGCTTCTAATTTTGTGGAGATAGTTGATGAAGGCAAGCCTATGCGTGAGATGGTCAAATATTCACAAATATGGCTATATATTGTATATTTGGCTATATACTGTATTTATTTGTCTTCTAGTGAGGGTGTCTCTTACTCTAGTGTTGTCCGACCTCATTACATTGTTCTCTTGCATTAGTATCTTTCATATCTCACATTTCTAGTTCTTCATAAAAATAAGACTGCAAGCATTTTGTTCTATTTTGAACTCTTTGCTACTGCTACCGTATCAGAAGACGCCTCCACAAGGGACTCTTTGGTATGCTATCTTACGATCAGAAAATGCCTTTGCAGAAGACTATATGTGTGTGTGTGTGTGTGTGTGTGTGTGTGTGTGTGTGTGTGTGTGTGTTTGTGTATATGTGTGTGTGTGTGTTTGCGATGATAGTTTGATAAAATACAGCAAGTCATTAGATGACAAGTGTGACTGCATTTTTTTTTTATTCAAACCATACTGGAGCCAGTCAGGATCGGCTGCTGTCACTAGTTTGTTTTTATTTTTTCGTAATTATCTAGTTCTGGCCCAAGAGAAAGAAACTGGTCAGTCTAGCACTCATGAAAGACAAAGTGATAGCATTCATGGCTCATGCTTCATAAGTAAACACAGCGAGTGAAAACCCAGTACGACCTAAAGTCTGCTATTTGCTATTCAGTGTTAGCTTAATGGCTTCAAGTTTCCTGTCAGTAAATTACTGGTACTGAGAATTCTTTTGAAGTGTTTTTTGAGCACACACACATACATACATCTTTCTTGTGTTTAAATACCTTTTTAGATGTTGTGATAACCTAGCAATTTGTCTGTGGGAACTGTTCACAAAATCATTCACAAACACCGCTTGCACATTACCGGAACTCAGCTGGGAGTTATTGACACAACTCACATACAGTCCTGACCTCGCTCCAAGTCATTTCCACATGTTTGGGCCATTGAAGTTGTTCCTGGAAGGCCAATACATTTTTAAATAATTTTTTTAATGTATTAATTTATTAATTTATTTTAATTTAAATTTTTGTAATTTATTTTAATAATATTTAATATTTAATATTTTAATTTTAATAAATTTTATTAATTTTTATTTTTTTCCCTGATTTTCTCCCTAACTTAGCCATGTCCAATTCCTCCCCGTCACTAGGGGGCTCCACATTAAGGATACTACTACCACTCAGTTGGGAGGGCCGAAGACTATCATGTGTTTCCTCCGAACCGAGTAACACACTTGGAGGACAGCGCTATCCGCTCCTTCCGCTTGCGTGAGCTCACAGACGCCCCTGATTGGCTGTAGAGCCGTGATTAATGTGGGAGCACGAAGTACCTCTCATCCCTCCCCACTGAGAGAGCTCGGCCAATCAGCTCTCTCTAGACCTCCGGCTGCGAGAAGTTACAGCATCACCCGGGAATCGAACCAGCGATCTCCGGATGATAGGGCGAGTACTTTACCACTGCGCCACTCGGAGGCCCGGAAGGCCAGTGTTTTAGACGTGAAGCAGGAAGTCCGATTGTGCCTCCAAGGTACTGAGAAAGCTTTCTACCTCGATGGTATCCAAGCACTAGTGAAGCGCTGGGATAAATGCATTAGTGTGGCAGGGAATTAAATAGAGAAATAAAGGTAATATTTACTCTTACACCTGTGTTCTGTGATTCTGCCTGATCAAAAATGCTCAAAATTTGACCCTCATATTTGAACCACAAGTATTCTAAATCTGCTACAGGTAGGCATATGTTGATAGGATATCCTATAATCAGAAACTAACATAAAATTATATGAGGCAGCATGACATTATACACTGCCGGGGACAAAAAAAAAAACATCACAGTTTCAATAGAGTCAAATGATTGGGTTGTCTCAAGCAAAGGAAACAACTAAGGAGATTTGAAATTACTGAAACACATTATTAAAACCTGTGAGGATAGTGCTGAACTGTTAACTTTGCGGAAGAAATGTGGTCTGAAAAACATGGAGATAAAAACACATTGAGATAATGTAAACACTTGGTGAAGTTGCATGGAAAAAATCAACAGTAAAAACCATAGCTGTGTTTAATAGTGCAAGCAAGAGCATGTCCATATACACAATGTGATAAGAATTCAAATTCAAATTCAAACACAGTCATACACAGTATGATATGAAGTGAAATGCTTATACGACTGCTGTTGACCACAATATTACAAAAAATAAGAGAATTAAAAAACTTGTAAATTTACATGATATACAGCAATCAGAATAAGAATAAAAATGATAATAAAATATTAGAATAAGATAGAAATATAAAGAAGTTAAAGAATATATAATAAAAATAGAAAAATATATACAGCATAGTAAAATGAAAAAAAAGTGAAAAGAAATGTGATGTAGTGCAGTGTAGAACCGTGTCCAGTTATTGGCAAGATAATGTGCAAGATTGCAGTTCAAGTTCACAGTGTGCAAAATGTGCAAATGTCCCATGTGTGAACGTATGTGTGTGTCCTAGTAAAAAAAAAGTAAAAGTTTGCAGTCCTGGGGTGTGCAAAATGTGCAAGCGTGAACTCACATGATTGGAACTAAACAGCTGGGGGAAATCAATTAGACTAATTTACTAATTAAATTTGGGAGCATAAAGGTTGGACTTTGGAGCAATGGAAAAATGTGGTCATGTGGTCTGGTGAGTTCGGATTGACACTATTCCAGTGTGATGGGAGTCTCAGGGTAAGAAAAGAAGCACATGAAGCAATGCATTCGTCATGCATGGCCACTGTACCAGCCTCTGGAGGAAGTGTTATGATCTAGCGTTGCTTCAGTTGGTAAGTCGACTCAGCAATGTTATGTGGCAGTAAAATAAAGTCAGCTGATGTCATGAATGCACTGAATTACCTGTGCAAAGAACTGTGAAAAAGAATGACCTGGAGACCATAATGTGTTATAATCAAAGCTAAAGGTGATTCAATAAAATCGTATTCCTGATCTTCACCCCATTGAACACCTCTGGGATTAAGTGGAATTCCATATATGCTCCTGGTCCAACCCCACTAATGCTCTTGTGGCTCAATGGGCAAATCCTTACAGCACCCTCTAGTGGAAAGCATTTTCAGAAAAGTGGAGGTAACTCCAACAGCCGAGGGGTACTAACTCTGGAATGGGATGTTCAACAAGCACATTTACGTCTGATGGTCAAGTGTCCATCACTAAAAGTGTCCACAAGATTTAACCTATGAAAAGCAGTTCTACTGTACATAACCATATAATTCAACAGTTAGTTGTGTTTATAACCATCTTCTTCCTTTCTTAAGCATGCCTGAGCACGAGTCCCTCTACCTCTACATTAAGTGAAGATGGGTGGAGACGCTCCAGGATACATTGCAAACTCTGTGAGGTTCAATACTGACATCTAATGGCACATGGATCACAACACTGTGCACACTTTATGACATTTGTTGTACACACACTGAGCTGCAAGTTTATCAGATAGCGTACAGGATACAGATACACTTTATAGGTACGGTTATCAGCTGTTAACACATTAGTGGCATGGTGTGTGTGTGTAATAAAAACATTGTCTACTTTCTGGCTGCTGTACTCAGCATTCCTACCCTTTGAAGGTTACCATTTAGAAAGTATGGCTTGTTGATCAGAAGACCTGCTGATAGGTACAGTATGAGGCCTTCTACAGGACTAGCTTTCAAAACCTCAGTTCAGTTGAAAGTGCAAATACAAAGGAAGGGCGTTAATCCGATTAAGTGAGATTATGAGAGTAAAATCGAACTTTATTTCTCTATATATTCCCCTGCTACACTAATACAGTTATCTCAGCATTTCACTAGTGCTTGGAGGAAAGTTTTCTCAGTACATCGTCAGGAGCCATCATTGAATTGCCTGCTGCCTGTCTGAAACGCTGGCCTTCCACGAACTCCTTTAATGGGAGTTAAAGAAGGTTCAAGCTAGTGACAAGTTATCTGAGCCACCTCGGCTGGGATCGTCACGGGACTCTAACATGTCCTTTTTGTCTTTGGATGGACAAAATGTTAATCTTTAAACATGGAGCACGAGATGGAAATTGAAGTGTCATGTGAGGGTTGCACTTTACTCCCCTTTTAAGTGTGAAAGATAGCAGTTAAACTTCCCCAGCAAGTCGACTGTTGTTGTACTGCGTTCACCCGAGTGCATTAAAGAGGTAGGAAATCTCTATTAAATTAGCGCAAAGGTCTTATTGACTATGATTGTCACAGATCAATTAAAAATCACAATAAAACACAAGAGAGTATTTTCTCTGAGGTCATCTAAAAGAGATCAGATGGCAGTTTATAAAAAACCCAATGCATACATATGCTGTATACTGTGTGTATAAAACACCCATGTGCAACCTCAAAATTAACCAAATGCATGGGCTGCTATTTTATCAGTTAAGTCTATTTATTGTTCTATAGGGCTGTACTGAAAGTAATGCAAAAGTGGCATAATGTTTTTATTCAAATTGTACATATTGGTAGATTATTTTGGTCTATTTTTGCAAAGGGGACACCAATGACCAGGTATTATTTGGTACGAAAAACGATATAATATTTTTTTTTTGGCAATAATCATCTAAATAACTTTTCGTCTACAAAGTAGACTTGTACTGTCCTCCCAAGCAACATGCCAATGACCAAAAGGAGGTGTGCCTAATAAACTGGCAGTTCAGCGTGTAACTCATATGTTTGAATATTTGTCTAGGTTTGAAACAATGACACTAAGGCAACTCATTCTGTTTTGGACTACACTTTATCTTCAAACACCTGATGGATCTGCAGTTAAAATGATCCATGGTGTTCGTGAGACAAACTCTAAAATGAGTCCGGAGTTTCCTGAGAGCACATTACAAATCGAACCTAAAATCATAGTCAGTGTCATTCTGGGAACTGCTACAGAGCTACAGTGTGGGAACGAGACCCGAGAAGGTAAACATTCACAGATTCTGCCTGTTGCTAACAATGAGGTTCCAGGTTCTAAACTCTAAACATGTTCTTCTTCATCTGTTCTGTAGGACTGGTTCTGTGGTGGCAGACCCCGTTTGGATCCTTTGGAGAAAGATTCCACTTCACCAATAAGGACCCGATAGAGATGATTAATGGCAATCTGAGGATCTCGAAGGTGACAATAAGTCATGCTGGACTCTACAGCTGCCACCTAGTGGACAGTAGAGGCACGACAATCATTCCATACAGTGTGAATGTACAGAACAGAAACATGCTGAAGAAAGGAACGAAGATAAGAACGGTCAGAGAGGCCGAGATGTCCACCGGCGGTTATTCAGATGCTCACTTCGCAGCAGCCGTCTCGTCATCAGTGTTGGTCACCTTTATAGGTGCGTTTATGCTCGGTGCGTTAAGCCAACCCTACGTCATTAAGGGTCTACAAAGAACGAGGGCCAGGATTTGTCCTAAAAAAAGCAGCCGCCAAGACACATCAAGAGAGACTGTGATTTTCCACAGAAATCCAAAAACTGACGAAGGCACTGTAGAATTTGCGCCAGAGTCCTCAGCCTCCATCAATTCTCCTTCTAACATCAAGACAATCCAAGATGAGCCTCGCTTGGAGGGTGACTCAGTAAGCAGCGATGTTGAAAACGGTATAAACAGCAGATCAAACGAAAAAGCTGATGATACATCAGATCAACACGAAGAACAAGAAGGAGAGGAACAGAAAGCCGGACAGGGATCAGAGACGATCGCGCACAAACAAGCCAAAAGGGTTATTAAAGTATACAACTATGATGATGATGGGAACCGATACAGCCACATTAAAGAACCTGAGGATATCCCCACACCCAGACAGAGAGTGCTGTCGCTTACTCGACTCCAAAGCATCATGAGCGAGGTGGAATCACCAAATTTCTCCACAACCAAAGACTCAAGCGAACTAGATGAAGCACTCAGCATGGCCTAAGCAAACAATCTGGAGTGTAACATTACTGAGGAACTGGATGGGATTTAAGGTTGAAATATTTACAGAAATATTTCTGAGTACTGACACCTGACAGATGTTCACGAAGGCCTGTGGACATACCAGGAAATTAGAAATGTCCCTTTTTTTAAATACCCTTGCACATGTAGACATCTACTGTTTGAAAATGTTCTTATCACTATGACTTACAGTAAATCATCTCCCTAACCACTTACAGCATCAAATATTATGTAATATGAATTTTAAATGTTTAAATCAACTTTACATGATTTTATGAATGTGGGGGGGAAAAAACATTATGTTCCAAAAACATGCAAATATTCCCCAGCTCTTATACTTCAGAACCCCTTGGAGAAGTGGAGTAGGTGATAAGGATCACGCAGGGTCACTATGGACTGCCATAATTCACTGGTATCTGAGGACATCTCACTTCTGTCCAACTTTAATCCTAATTTCATTGTGTTTGATCTTTTTCATTATCATCCTTTCAAGGAAGGAGTCTTTCAAGAAAGCTTTCTTTTCGCTTGCCTGTCTTACTTTTCTTGAGCAGGTTCCTCCTCCTCATCATCATCTGAAAAAAATGTTTATCATTAACTTTAACTTTTATCCTTATTATTATTATATATATATTTTTTACAACTTTAATTCTTCTGGAACCAAGGATGAACAGGTTTCTCCACATCATCATCATCCCCCCCAATGATTGTTGTCTGAAGTATTCCCTTTGTCCTGTGTAGGCAATTCTACCTCACTATTGCTATCATCATCATCACTTTCATCCTGGTCCTCAGACTGACATTTAAACCTTCTATAACTACCAACTCTGTATCTGAGCAGTGGATTGCAAAGCCTTGTGATGTTTCTCCTAAGTGTCATCCAGAGAGACCTGACACTCTCACGCTCACTCACTCACCCTCTATACCGCTTTATCCTGTATTCAGGTTCCCGGGGACCTGGAGCCTATCCCAGGAGGCTTATGGCATGAGGTAGGGTATACCCTGGATAGGGTACCAATCCATCGCGGGGCACTAATACATACACACACTCACTCACACACTACAGGCAATTTGGGAACACCAATTAGCCTAATCTACATGTCTTTGGACTATGGGAGGAAACCGGAGTACCTGGAGGAAACCCACCAAGCACAGGGAGAACATGCAAACTCCATGCAGAGATGGGAATCGAGCCTGGCCGGGAATCAAACCTGGAACCTGGAGGTGCAAGGAGACAGTGCTAACCACTCAAACATTCAGCACACACAAGCTCACATTCAGATATGTTTAAAAACTGACTGATCATTTATGAGTATAAGGTAAAAAATGAACAACAGGCAAAAAGTCCCCGAAATGTGTGCAAACAAGCACAGTCTCACACACACACACACACACACACATACATTCACAGAGAGGGAGAGAGTGAAAGGTAGACAGGTTTCAGCTTCTGTGCTTAATGTTATGTGCAATGAGTCACTTCTGCTTAATAAAACAACTAGCAACTTGGAAAAAAAAAAAAAAAAAAAAAAAAAAAAATATATATATATATATATATATATATATATATATAGTGGTTTTTTTTTTGGTTTTTTAAAAAAAAAATTGGAAGTCATTGTCATTCAGCATGAAAATTATTATGAATATGCTTAGATTACAAGGAAGTGTTTAACTGTTTTATGACTACCTGCTATATTGTGAAGCCTCTGAAATCTGTTTTAGTGCTTTTTTCACTTCAAGACAATGTGACTTTAATTTGACTAGGTTTCCCAATATTCTGTGTTAAACCTTGAGTCCAGGGTTCAGGGTTCAGTTATGTTCCTGTGCCTCCTCGTTTTGTGATGTGACTCAACTGTTCCTGGTTAAGGCTTCATTAGTTTCCTTATTTAAGCTCCTTGATTTTTCAGCTTCCTGCATTTAAATCCCAATGTGGGTAAAATATTATCATCATCCGTATCATGAGATGCTGGGTTTATTTTCATTATCTACTCCTTTTTGTCGCCATATAAATTCTATTGGAATTCACAAACATGACTACGTGTTCTTCAGGGTCCTTCACTGTCACCAGATCGGATTCCATGAGAGCAATATTGGGAATGGGATGTGGTGGAACCTTATATTTTATCCAGTATTTGTATAGTACTTCTAAGAAAGTACTTTGTGGATATATGCATTTATGTGATTTAAATTAAAAGTTATTATATGGATACGGAGCTTTACTCACTTTTTTCAACACTGCTATTATTTTGAACATCACTGTAAAACCTGAACAAGAATCAATTCTCTATATGAAGATTTTACTTAAAATACTACTTCGGAGGATAAGACACCTGTGAGACATACCGTTTACAAGAAAATATGTGCATGGTGTGATGGATCTCAAAGTGGAGTTCATCCAAACTTTACCAATAACATGTTTAAAGGTGTTTTATGTCTCTTAAACTGCAGCAATTTATTACTAAAGGATAACTCCTTTAGTTTTAGGGATAAATATAACATCGTAGAATATCTGCAACAAGTCCCTGCTATCATGTACTGTGCAAAAGTTTAGGCACCCCTTGATAAATAACAGATTTTGGTGATTTTTAAAAAAAAATTTATTGAAAAGATGTTAACAGTCTCTCTTGCAAATGGAAAAAATGCACAATATTTTCAGCAAACATTGATGCATAGTTACTTTTCATGTCATAAATTGAACAAAGCTAAAAAAAAATAAAAACATTATTGTGGCACTGTGCAATAAGCAAGGGCACCCTACAGTACATAATCAGTACTTAGTAACGCTGGCAGATATCACAGCATGCCAAGGCTTTTTATAGCCAGCTAAAAGTCTTTCAATTCTTGTACTTGGGATTTTCTCCCATTCTTCCTTGCAGAAGGCTTCTAGTTCTGTAGTATTATTTGGTCGTCTTGCATGCACAGCTCTTTTTAAGGTTTACCCACAAATTTTCAATGATGTTTAAATCAGGGAACTGTGATGGCTGTTCCAAAATCTTCAGCTTGCGTCTCTTCAGGTATTCCATAATGGATTTCGAGGTATGTTTAGGATCACTGCCCCGTTGTAGAAGTCACCCTCTTAGCAGCTTTAGCTTTTTTACAGATGGTGTGATGTTTGCTTCCAGAATTTGCTGGTATTTAGTGGAATCCATTCTTCCCTCCACCCGTGCAATGTTTGTTCCTGTGCCACTGGCTGCAACACAACCCCAAAGCTGATGATAGATCCAAGACCATGCTTAATAGTAGGCAAGGTGTTCTTTTCATGAAATGCTGCTCCTTTATTTCCTCCAAACATGCCTTTGCTGATTGTGGCCAAAGAGTTCTATTTTAATTTCATCAGTCCACAGCACTTGTTTACAAAACGGCTTCTGTAGATGTTCTGCTGCATACAGTACTTCTGATGTTGGATTTTATGATGGGGACGCAGGTGAGGTTTTCTTCTGCTGACTCTTCCATGAAGGTCTTGTGGAACGGTGCACCACCACTCCTGAGTGAGCTAAATCTTCCTGCAGGTTTTTTGCAGTCAAATGGGGGTTTTGATTTGTCTTTCTGACCAGCATACAAGCAGTTCTCTCCTAGAGTTTTCTTAGTCTTCCAGATCTCATCTTGACCTCCACATCTGAACTGCCATCTCTTGATTACAATTCTCACTGTGGAAACTGCAAGCTGACAACGCTTTGCTATCTTCTTGTAGCCTTCTTCTGCATTGTGGGCATCAATAACTTTCATTTTCAGAGTCTTACGCAGCTGCTTAGAGGAACCCATAATTGTTGAGTGTCCGCAAGTGTGTGCACAAGGTTTGAAGAGTCAAAGTATTTGTAAAGCTTTGAAATTGGCATTTACTAATGACAGCTGATGCCATGCATCAGATCTAACGAGCTTTAGATAAGGTTTCAGATCTAACGTCTGAAACCTTGTAAAAAGAATCTGAGACTCTGGAACTCTTAGAGTGCCCAAACTTTTGCACAGTGCCATGTTTTTATTTTTGTTCAATTAATGGCATAAAAAGTAACTATGCATCAATGTTTGCTGAAAATATTGTGCATTTTTTTCATTTCCAAGAGAGACTGTTAACATCTTTTCAAAAAAATAAAAATACCAAAATCTGTTATTCATCAAGGGGTGCCTAAACTTTTGCATAAGACTATGTTATATGCCATCATCAGCCTCTTTCTTTATTCATAAGAATTATATATTAAAAGCCTAAGACAAAAGAAAAACTTATCATTAAAAGCTTATCACTTCACAAAAACTAGAGCCCTCCGGCCTGAACACATTTGTGTGGCGCCGACACTGGACGTTAAATATTGAATACTAATTATATATTGCAGCAGTTGGAATTTACCAATATCACTACGCTTTAAGATATTTTTTTATTCCCATTATTATTCGACTATGCGGTGCCCACATAGTTACTACAGAAGCAATGTGTTGGGTGTTATGAAAAAAATCTACCATTATTTGACCAACCAGAGTCAAGACTTCAACAGCAGGTTGGGTTTTTGAGCATGCTGCAAACACATTCAGGGAAATACAGTCGTTCCATACAGTTCCTTTATTTTCATTTGAAAACACTATAAACAAAAATATTACATAAGCAGATGACTTC
Organism: Clariallabes teugelsi; assembly: GCA_030014215.1. Classification (NCBI taxonomy): domain Eukaryota; kingdom Metazoa; phylum Chordata; class Actinopteri; order Siluriformes; family Clariidae; genus Clariallabes; species Clariallabes teugelsi. The sequence continues at coordinate 23,242,035 of JAQMYG010000037.1, forward strand.
CCTCCACCAGACACAACAACATTGGCAATGAAACTGCTGTGAAAGACGCAATACATTTAAAGCAGTTTCCTCCGTTTCAGACATTTTCCTTTTTCGGTTTTAAGTAACACTGTAAGTCTATGGTTGTGATGGATCCACAAGAAGCAAGATGGCTTTCCTGTGAAGGGGGGGCGATTGTTTCTCTGGACTGTTTAATGTGGAGGAATGGCGTCCATTGATGTGCTTTTGCCCTTATTTATTTATTTTTTTTTACACACATGATCATGTGGTGCTATAAAGTCAGTCTGGCTTTATACCATTCCACAAACTCGTCCAGCATCACCGGCCCTGTGGAGGACAGAATAGATGGGGTTAGCGTCAAATCGGCTGAGGAACAAAACAAACGGCATTGAAGTGTTTCTAATTTCTTATTTGCTCAAACAGGCTTGGATATTAGTTTCTATATCCTCTTTCGGACATGCACATACCGTATAGTGGGCCTACTGATCACAATAGTCTAATAAATGCTTTAAGAGCTGTGTGCTACATTGCCAGATAGGGCAGTAATATGTGTATATACTGTGTGTGTATGTATGTGTATATG
>JAQMYG010000037.1:23247098-23260048 GCA_030014215.1 Clariallabes teugelsi
GCTCTCTCTAGGCCTCCGGCTGTGAGAGGTAACAGCCTCACCCGGGGTTCGAACCAGCGATCTCCGGATGATAGGGCTAGCACTTTACCACTGCGCCTCTCGGAGGCCCGTGTCTCACTTCTGATGAAGAAGTGATCTTCGTCCTCGTGGGGCTGCTTTGAGGGGACCAAACAGATGAAATTCTCTCCTTAGATGCAAATCACAAGCGGGGCATTCATTTTTTCGCTCGCACAGCACTTACAAATGATTTGCATCATACATTTAGTGATGACGTCATATGAATTACAACTGGCCATTTAATTAGGACATAAGAAAAGTTTTAATGTGTGTGTAAAATAACAGAAACTCTGATGGCTGAGGTGCGTTACTAGACTGTGGTTTAAAAAAAAAAAAAAATAATCAATGACTTGAGAAGACACTAACGTTTTCTGGTTCAACGCCTATATCCTCGCAGAACTTCTCCATACCCTCTGGTCCCACCACGTCATCCGGCCCTGAGGGGAGCAAAACGACAAGATGCCCAGGATTAATCAGGAAGGAAATGTGACTTTACAGTACGGTATGTAATAACATGATAAGCTTATTAAGCATAACTGTAAATCAGCTTTAAGCAAAAGCAGGAAGAAGAGGCATACCTGCATACTCGTAAAACCAGGCAAGGCACTTCTTGCTGGAAAACTGATCTTCAGGGTTTATCAATCTCCCAGGAGTCTGTGTCCTACAGTAACTGGAAAGAGTGAATTATTCCAATAAAATTACAGTCGGGTAATTCCATATCTAGAGTCTAATCTGATAAACACAAAATAATCTTTCCTGATTTTTTATTTATTTATATTGTAAAACAATGCTGTAGGCATCCAAAATATACAATAATCTCCTTTGAACAGATGAGATGTATCTGCTACGTATGATCTGTAAAGCCTTCATAACGGCTCTAATCTGAGGTGCTGTTTGTTAATTAGTCATTTCTGAGGCTGGTTTCTTGAACATGAACTTCTCCTCTGCAGCAGAGGTGAGTTTTGGTCTTATGGCTTTTCTGGGAAGGTCTTCATGAGAGCCAGTTCCTTTGTGGTGCTTGAGGGTTTTGCAAACGCACTTGATAATACTGTTCTTGTAAGAACTATTCCAGAAGAGCTGACATTCTTGTCTTAAAATAATGGTTATTGCTGACTGTTGTTGTAAATTACCTGATTTCATATGTTATTTCATAGTTTTGAGAAGGGGGGAAAAAAACAAAAAAACAAAACAAAACACATACCCTAACCCTAACTTTTGACTGGTACTGCACATGAACTAGGATCACTCGCATGAGCATCCATTACCCAAATATACAGAATTAACATTGCAAAAATGACACAGCGGTCAAAGCAGAATGAATTGTCACTGTGAGCCAACTAGTACTTCCCATTGTACACATACTCTCTGTGGCAGGTTTTCCTTTGTTTATGGTTCATTTGTATCATTATTCCTAAAACCAAAGTACGCCCCATGTAATTAAGCAACCTTTTTTTTCCCTCAAGAAAACTGTACACCTTGAGATATACTGGCTGCCATTTTACACGACTGTGACGTGAGCAAGCGCAGTTATCGGCATTATACCCACACGAGGTCCTCGGACAGAAGAATTAACATGCAACATGGTGTATTTTAGGAGTTTTTAATGATTAAAATTGATTGGTCATTTTCATTAATCAATTGTTGTAATGCACGGGAAAGCGATGATCATTCCGTCAATAACACAAACTATCAAAAAGATGATTATTTTTATATATTAAATATATTCCAGCTTCCAGGGTCTTTTTGGAGGTCTTAACATGCTCAAAAAGCTTGCAGGTTGTGCGCCAATTGTAGCTATGGCACAGACGCTCAGGTCCGATCATCATTGCATGCAATTATATAAATAAATTTTGGTTAGAATATCAGTCTTTTTAGGGACACATCACAGTGTCAAGAACCAACTAGGGACTGGGAATATAACCTGATGGTAACCACACTGTTGATCAAAATCCTGTACTATATTCATGATAAATATCTGGGCCAAACTATCGCTTTACAGTTTCACACGACAGTGTAAATCCTGTCATGCACAGTCTAGTTACACATCCAGAAGGAAAGCTCTTTGGCCTACCTGGTGATTTTGCACTTCCGGATGCTGGGGTCTTCAGAACCAGAGGACTTTCTTTTCTTTTTCACAGGCATAACGAGGTTCCCAGAAGTTTGATTTTGCTTCACAGAATCTGTAAAATTTGGAAATCATTGAATAAAAAAAATAAATAACATTTCTCAAACTGGACATTAACTAGCAGGCAATATTTCCTGAACAAAACCTAGAAGCCTCTTATACCTGTGTGCACACAGCAACTTTGTCCATTCAAGTCAAGAAAATTCTTCAAGAGAGAGAAAAACAGAACATCAGAAAATTTCAGGCAATGCCAATTACAGGAGTCAAGTTGGAATGTTAAGCAAACAGAGATGAAGTCAGTGGTGAAGGCCGTGGCCAAGTGCTGGGGGCGTCGTCAAGCAAAATGAGGCGAAAAGGGCCCGAGAGTGAGGTAAGTGGGAAAAGTACACATCTCTGAGGAGAACATGGCTAATTAGTGTGTGTTGCTCCAAGTGTGTGTGTGTGAGAGAGAGAGACAGAATTTCAGTTTTAATGGTTCATTAAGTTCATATTAACTGAAAATAAAAGCTGACTAACAGCAACACAGTCACTAATTATCCACGTCCTCTTCAGGTGTGAATCCTTTCCCACTTCTCCCAACTCTCGCGTCCTTCAAAAAGCGACGTTTGGCCACGCCCCCTCGCCATCACAAAGCAATTCCTTCTGATTCTAGTGTCTGTTTTGCCCGAGTTAAGAGTGAAATGTTGCACACTATATATTTTTTTGCTCATAAAGGAGTTAGCCATCGCACTATTACTCACTTCACTCCTTAACATCTACATGTTAGAGCTTTCAGTTTGCATGAGAGTCAAGTGTCTTGACATCATTAACTAATCAACAATTAAATTTATTGTAAATTAATTCGATTAGCAATTGTAGTCGACCACAGTGATTAATCACTGCACCCCTATCCACAGTCAAATCACATCCTCCTCCTCAAACGGTGGTGGAGGACATGAGGGCTGGTTCTTAGATGAATTACATAAACCTGACTTGACTGCAGGGAAACCACTAATGGAGTATATTTTCTTGTGTGTTTTTTTTGTGGTCAACAACAATTTAAAGCAAAGACAACAGGTTTTTCACATATCTGAAATTACATCATTTTCGGATCTCAGATAAACACAGATGTACTTATCTTTCTCAGACTAATATTTAATCATAAAATAATTAAAGCAGGATAAAAATTCAGCCTCATCTAGAATTAATTACTGCGTGTAAAATGTGATCCTCAATACTAAAGCATGAATCTGCGTCTTGAATCATTGTTTCAGCACAGTTTAGCGAACAAATATTTACTAACTAATAAAGCTGTCTTTTAGTTATTCTTTTGCTACTGCAACTACTAGTCTAATAAAGACAGGGAAAAAATCTATATAGTTATGAATCGAGATTCTTTTGTGTACCGATTCATGTATCACCACATTGACTCCAAAATCGATTTTTTAAAAATGATTTATTAGACTTATAAGAGAAGCACCGTTTGATTAACCAGTGATTGGAATTGGCTGGTTTTCAGCTTGATCAGCACAAACTTCCGAATCGTGGATCAGAAATCTGTATTTATGGTGTTAAATTTTTTTAAAAGATGGGTGCGTTAAAATTGGTCTGATCATTCCTTTTTCTCCAAACCTTGCGAGTGAATTTGTCTCAAACTCACTCATTATACACACTTACACGGGTCTTTAGACATGGGTGAAAAAATATTTCAATTACATATCGCGTTTCTCTTTACGTGGCAATTCATGTATTGCCACACTGACTCCAAAATGTTTTTGTTTTTAACACTATGATGTCATGTGAAGGGACCTCGGTGCTTTTGGGGGTTTAACGTGCTCAAAAAGTCATGAAAATCAGCAAACAGGTTAGATTCTGTTGCCATTAGGATACCTAAGCGGTTGGACACTGGGCGTGGCCCAAGGCCTTTACACAGGTTTTTTCTGCATAGCTTATACACTCTTGCACATATACATACAAAACCTGGTAGATGTTTAGATCTTATTGAGCTGAACAACTTTGACTATAAATGTCATGGTTGCAAAATTCAGATTGATGCGTTTTTACACCAATGATGATTAGGATATTATTTTCTTACAATTAATTCCTTATAGTTTAGATTCAGCAGTGCAGTTCAATAATCAGAGAAACATGAACACACCACACTGCTAGAGATAATTTTACAAACAAGTAACTTACAAGTCTATCCAGTGTTTGAGACACGTTGTTAATGTCCTCCAGGCCGACCTGCTGTCCTTCAGGATAAAACAGAGGCTTTTGTAAGACTTATTACAAATAAACTAACACTAACACTGAGTAATGTTAATTGACAAGTTATAGTTGTGTTCAGAAGGGAACATTTAAAAGATCCTTTACAACAAGCACTTATTTAAACCTCACATTTAAGTCTAAGTCGTTTATTGCATCACCTTTATTGCATCACCTCGGAAATTATTAAATTTAAATTAAATCGAGAGATACAATTGTGGTAATGCAACATAGTGAATGCCAACCACCGATAAACACCAAGAAGACAATGCCATATATAACTTGTAGGTAAATCATAAACAATCAAAAGTCAGTAATGGACCAACTTCATTTTTGCATGGATCACAGCTAAGTCAAAAATGATTACACTCTAGCTAATGTGTAGCCAATTCGTAAGTGATTTAAGGTGCTTTCACATTAGGCAAGATGTCAGCCGTGGCTACGAGTGGCCTCCAAATCTGATTCAATCCCTGTCCGAGTACAGCATACCATGCTCAGGCCGACCTCGCAATGCTTGTGTTCTCACTGATTAACACAAACCAGACTTTGGGGTCAAGTGTTCTCTGGAACAGTCATAGGCCCTAATGTGAGAACATGAACTTTTCCTGGTGTAAGCCATGCTCTGTCACACTCATTTCTTTTCCATTCAATTGATCTATACATGAGTGACACATATAGCCACACCCACCTTGGGGGAAAAAAACGTGCTAGATTACTGGTATATCAATTATTCTAATTTATCAGAAAAGCATCAGGGTCTGGGTAGAATTCCCACTCTGTCCAGATCCGGACTGTGGTGCGCCATTTAGTGATGCCTGCTCTTTATCATGATACTTAACATTTGTGCAAGGTTTTATAGCCTGGAGGCCCTAAACCTAAACTCTTCCTAATTTTCTCTAAGAGTTAGCTGTCATGTTTAAGTTTGTCCATAGTGCTAAGACACTGTCGATCTTTAAGCAACGACAAAAAATCTGTGTCTAGAAAAAATGATTCCACTGCAGCGCCAACAATTTTCTGGGCTAGAACAAGGAACCATTTACGTCAGGGGCTGGGGAGGCGAGATCGGCACAACCACCATCTTTGGGCTCAATGTGCAATGGACAGCTCAAACTATAACTATTTCTAGTTATTATACAGCCAGGAGAACTGGCCCACAAAGCCATGTTGCTAGTATTCCTGGGAAAATAATTAAGTTAGTTAAGGTCACGTATACATTACAGCACAGTGAAATTCCTTTCCTAGTTAGTAAAATAGTGCACCAGTGGAAGGATCTATATGATGACGAAAAATGTGGATAAAAGCGTCTGCAAAATGCTGAAATATAAATATTGCTCGTCATTTGTTTGCTATCGATCAGCCAGTCCAGTCGTTACTGTCGTCGCTTCAGCAACACACTTTCATGAATTGGGAGGAACCGACAGCATTCACTTTATATTAGGTGGGCGTGGCTAACGGCCAGAGTACCGCCCACTTCTAAATCACTGACGAATAGGATCGAATGCTGACGGGAAAAAAAACCTGCATCGTTAAAATGACAATTAAAGCAAAGTGAGAAAGTGAAAATTTCGAAAATGCATTTCGTTTGGTTTCTTTAAAACATCGCATTTGGCCTGAAACGAGCTCCACCACTGAGCTCAATGTTTAACGTTATCTCAAATCCACTAAATTTCCCCAAATAAAAACACTAAAGACGTTCTGATGTTTGTCGAGCAGTAACAATAAAAGTATTATTAGTCTATATAAAACAGGTTACTAAACAAACAAAATAAATACAAATATATCACGTTACGGAAAGATACACGTATAAACAGAGCTAAAGCCTAAGCGGGTATTTTGGTAGCTGGCTAGCTAAACTTAGCAAACCTGCTAACGCAGCTAGAATGCCGGGTGGAGAATAAAAGCTAACACCAGTCACACATGACAAGCTAAATATTACACTAAAGCTCGTGTTACCACTGGTGATAAGATTATATTAAAACGTTTTGTTTTTCCAAACCTGAAACTCCTCGTCCGGAAACTCTGGTGTAAATAAAGAAGGCGAGAGCCGAGCTGCTTTTCACAACAGGACAATCGCAGGCTGAGGAAAGAACAGAAACGTGAAACTAGCTCCCATGGTGAGAATGACTTCCGGTCTCGGTGAGGTAATATTACAAAATAAAAGCCCGAACGAACGCAGCAACAAAACGCAGATATAAAATATAGTTGCAAGAAACAATGACCGGGCCCAAATGACTGTGGCCACATGGGTTTAACGGGGACATACCAACACCATTATGTAATTAATTTAGAACAGGAGGAATTTTATGTTAAGACCTCCAAAAGCTGGAAAAAAGCATCACACTATGATGTCACAAATTGAGTGATGTCCATTGGGTGCATTTTGCAAACAAACCAAAATAACTGTCCTACTGTTAAGTAGAGCCAGTGACGTGCACAGCAAAAGCTGTTCATCTTAATAAGATCTAAACATTTATCAGGTTTCGCAGGTACACGTGCAAATGTGTATGACCTATGCAGCAAAATCTCGTGTGAGGGCCCCATGCCACGCTAAAGGGCCCAGGCGTCCTAATGCATATTCCAAACTGTGTGCTGATTTTTTGAGCACGTTAAGACCCCCCAAAAAACCCTGGATGCTGGCAAAAAAATCAAGACACCCCTTTACACTATGACTACATAGTGCTTGGGGCCTGATGACAAATGACGTGGATATATACACACTGTATGGTTAACGCTTGTGGCTACCTGGTAATCACCTCAGGTACACATAATTGTATAGGATGTCTATTTATGCAGTAGCATTAGATTAGATAAAAATAGATTACAGTGTAGTGGTTAGCACTCGCACCTCCAGGATCGATAATATGATTCCCATCTCTGGGTCTGCGTGCATGGAGTTTGCATGTTCTCCCTGTGCTTGGTGGGTTTCCTCCCACAGTCCAAAGACAAGCAAGCGTTCCCAAAGTGTGTGAATGAGCGTGTGTATGTGTGTGTGTGCCTTGCGATGGAATCGGCACACAGTCCAGGGTGCTTCCCGCTTAATGCCCTTAGAATTCATCTTAGGCTGCATTCCATTCCGAAGTGTACTTCACAGGGTGTTCCCTACTCCCTGCTCCGTTTGCAAGGAATGTCGGTGAAGGGAAATTAACCTCAGATACAGGTCGCTGCTGTAGAAATTTTACACTACGGACATTAAATATTGAATATTGAGTGACACAAAAACTGATACCATAAAAACGTACTATTGAAACGTGTATAACTTGTAAATAATTTTTTGATTAATAATAATAATTGATTAAATAGGTAAGGAGATGTATTTATTTTTTACAGATTACTTTCATATATAACGCTAAGGATTTCTTGATTAAATTAAAATTTAAATTGCTGTGTTCTTTTAATATGATGTCATCCTCGATAATAATGATAAATATATAACTCCTTTTTAAAAAAAATTTCACGCTCCAGCGAGACGCACTGACTTATGGGATATTTTTCATTCCCCTTTTCCGGTGAAGCGAAGACCTGATGTTCACTCGTTCCCTACACCGTTTGCAGTTATCTTAACACTTTTGCTCCCTGCAGTTTGGAATCAAACTTAACTTGGCTGAACATCCTGTGAAGTATACTTTGCAGGGTACTTCAGGCCGATTGGAACGCACCTTTAGAACCTAACAATTTGGGCACTGATCTTAAGGCTAATAACCTCTTATGCACATCTGGTTAGATGCTAACAGCATTTCATCGGTTTTGTACATGTAATTTGTACAATGACAATAAAGTTGAATCTAATCGAACTGATTCTAATCTAATCATAAATATCCTGGGATGGGCTCCAAGCCCCCTGTGACCCTGTATACAGGATAAAGTGGTATAATCTATGAGTGAGAGAGAGTCAGTGAGTCTATGTATGCAGTAGCATTAGATTAGATTGGATTAGATTAGATTATGGAGGCACAGTGGCATTGTGGCCTCGCACCTCCAGGGTCGAGGGTTTAATGTGTGTGGAGTTTGCATTTTCTCCCCGTGCTTTGTGGTTTTCCTCCCACAGTGCAAAGACATGTAGATTTGGTTAATTTAAGTTAATGTTTATTATCAGCAAAGAAAGCATATTTAAGTTTTGGCCAGTGAACCATGTAAATCACAGAAAAACCGGAGACAGACATACAATAGGAAAAATAATAGCATTTTCTGGTTAAACAAAAGGGTTTCAGTGTCTTATGTACAGAATGTGCATTAGGTAATAAGGATAGGGTATATATGGGTATTACCTAATGCACATTCTGTACATAAGACACGGGAACAGTGACAGTGCGCTGTGCACAAATCTTTAGTGCAAATCTTGTTTTATATATGTTTATTATGTCTGCATTTTGTACAAAAGCATTCAATAGTTCGAAACATAACTTTCATAAAAATTAATAAATAAATAACATTACAGAAGAATATTTGCATGCCTGCAAAGAAAGCAACATGTTACACTATGGACTAGGTTTCAACTGGAAACAAAAAGCCTAACATAGGGCTTCTGGGTTTTGCATAAAAATAGAAAATGTGACAGAAGAACTGACATTCTCCAGCAAGCTCAGTAAAACATCTAAGCTGTTTTACTTTAACACTACTGATTTTCAGGCAAAATGTTTGTATTAAAGATAATATGGTACCCAATACTTTTCACCGTACTGAATATGATTCCCCATGATACCAGAATTGGTGCATGAGAGATATTACGAGACACCATAATAAGTATTAGAATTATGAGATCACCGTAATAGATATTAAATATAGTTACTGTACCTTCCTATACTCAACTAATTTGCGAGCAACCATCTGATTGGACATATTTTGCTCATCAGGCCTCTATTGTCCCACCACCATAAAAAATCTGGCAGACACACACCACTCTACAGCAGCAAGAAGCTTGTCATCATGGATGTGAAGTTTCTAGGACTCTCCAATCAACTGCTTGCTATGTTAATTACTGTATATATACTGTATATTTGAGTTTGTGTCCATATTTTCTGCTTTATCACTCAATCATGGATCAAACATGTATGATCATTTCAGGCTGCAAAAAATTGTGGAACGGAATAAATGAAGATTAAACCTTTGTGCATAAAAGTATTGGCACTGGTGAATGGGATCTCAAGGTCCAAGTGCCTCTTAATCCAGATAGCAGACAGATGTGGGCCACTTCTGGAAAAGATTTGACTCTGCTGGCCCACTTGAGGCCCTGGTAAAGAATAATAATAAATATACAGTAGTTGCAAGCAACGATGAGCGGGTCCAAGCACCAGCGACATTGCCACCCGGGCCCCCCAACACAACCTGTGTGCTTTTTGAGCATGTTAAGACCTCTAAAATGCCCCCCAGGTGTCATGAGTCATGAAGCATTTTTCAGCATAAGTTTAAGGCATCATCACTGTGTGCTAATTTTCATGACGTTTTTTGAGCATGTTAAGACCTCCAAAGAGGCCCGGCTGATTAATCAAGATATTATTTAAAAAAATAATAATAAATAAATACTGTAATAATAAAAAATATAATTGCAAGCAACGATAAGTGGGTGCAAGCACAATGCACCATCGCCACCCGGGCGCACCACAAAACCAGTTTGTCTTATGAATGTGTTAAGACTTACCAAAAGCCATCGCTGCCCGGGTGCACCTCACAACTTGCACATTTCACATAATATTATGCAACAGAGCTGATGTCAGCTTGGGCCCTAAATATTTGTCAACTGTGTGTGCGCACACGTGTGTGTGAGTGTTAACATTTGTGATGTGAGTATGTGTATAGAATAGGGAGAATGTTATGTTAAGACCTCCAAAAAGCTGGTGTGTATGTCTGTGTACATGTGTAAGTGATAAATGTAAGTGTGTGTTAACATTTGAGATGTGTGTGTTTGTATGTGTGTATTATATGAGTGTTTATGCATGTGTGCATGTGTGTCTGTGTGTGAGAGAGAGAGATGTGAGTGTGTGTGTGTGATCAGTGTGTTTGTACGTGTGTGTGTGTGTGTGTGTGTGTGTGTGAGTAACATTTGTGACGTGTACGTGTGTAGAATAGGCCGCAGATGCTGGAAAAAAAAACATCACACTATGAGGTCACTGAACGTGCCATTCAATATAATGTCACTTGTTCGTGACATGTTTTCTTCAGTGTAGACTCTGTAAACATGCAATAACTGTTCATGTGTGCCTCTGTCATTTGTCAACCAGGATCAAACCACTCATGAGCCATCATTCCATGCAGTATGTTAGCCAGATGCACGTAGTAGAGGTGGACAGAACTGGGTGATAATAATTTTGCATCTGGAATCGGATCAGATGTCATGGAATAATTCATCTAAAGCGCTGACATTTTCTGGATGTGATGACAGCTGGTTCAAATTTCAAATTCAAATTTTATTTGTCACATACACAGTCATACACAGTACGATATGCAGTGAAATGCTTGCTGGTTCTGATGGAAGGTGCACAGTCCACCTACAACGCCAGACCAGACTACAGAGCGGCCATGCATAGTTAAAAAAAAAAAAAAAAAAATGAAGGGGGAATTTGAATTAAATAATGATTGTATAAATATAAAATAAATATTATGTTATAAATAGACTTTTTGCAAGACTAATATATTTTACTAGTTTATAGTATGATTAATTCAGATGAGTCTAGTTTTTGTCTATTACACAGTTCAGGCAAAAATCAATGGAATATTTAACAATAGTGCAAAAATAATATCTTAACAAATACAAATATCTTGAATATAGTTCAATTTATCTACACTCTTAAGTGCATTTCTAGTCAAATATTACTAAAACTGCAAGAGAAAATATCGTTTTAATGGCAGAGAATTCTGCTAGTTTTTAAGAATTTATTTCCTAAAAGACGCAAAATTCGTTTAAATAGAACAATACTTTTTTTTTGCTTGCAACTTTGCTAATATTTGACTAGAAATAAGTTTAATAATTTTATATTTGTTTTTTTTGGTAATCTTATTTTTAAGAAATTATAGATAGGAGTAGCTAGATTCCAGAATATTACCCTTGCTAAGATGTTATGTTTTTTTTGCAGTGTACCCTTTAAAAAAATGTCATTGCTTTAGTTTGGCCCTTCACAAAAATATTGATAAACTGAAATTCTGCATGGGCAGAATTTACTCCCCCCCCCACCACCACCACCCAAGTAAATAAATAAATAAATAAATAAAAATAATCACAGTGTATTTGACTGCTCTTTATTTATCCGCTGATAGAAATTTCACAACATAAACTGGCAGCATGAATAAAATACAAAAAAAAAAAACGCACATGACATTCCTTATAAATCTAATTTCTGACTTTCATTTAAACTGTTGTGTTTGCGTTGCAGTAATGTTATTACACTGATTTTCTTCGAAGATGTCGAACATGTAAAATAGCAAAACCTCCCTTATAAACCGTACAGAACATTGCATAGCAATAATGCCTTTAGAGGACCACGCAATGTTTCATGGATCTTCTTGTATATAAATTGCAACACACTGTTTGTTCTTGAATATTTATGTTTATCTGGGACTGAGTCCTACATGTGCTCTGGTTCATCTCCTTATACGCATTAAGCTATAAAACGCTAGTGCTTTGAACGGCTTGGAAAATTAACTACACCCCTAATTCGAGGTCCTCGATCTCCTTTAGCAGCTGTGCCTCCTTCTGAATCTTCTCCAACTGTGGGATGAGGTTTATACACAATTATGTTATTTGAATTCATTTTCATTTACTCCGTGACATACAACACACACAAAAAACTGAAATACATATTTCAGTGGAGTCTATTTGTGGAGAAGAATAAACAAAGGCAGAATCACGAGTCTACAAAAACGTTGAGTAATGGAATAAAGTGCAGTACCTGGTTCTTCTGCATTTGTTTGCCAGCTGCTTGTTGCTCCTTTAACTCCTCAATAGCCTTGAGTTTCTGAGTCAAATATACAAAATCGGGTTAGCTTCCTCCTGTTATAGCATTTTAATGAAGCCTGAAATAAAAGCATGACCCAAAACATACACAGATTTCCTATTTAACGCAATGAAAGATACGCAACTAGCAAGCTGGTGTCAATACAAAAGACATTGGCTGGATATGGAAGACAGAAACAGCTTTATAGAATACTAACAGATGACCGTTACAAATGTTTTTTCGCCCTATAGTTTATATTACTAATCAACTCGATTTGAATGAACTTGTGCTAAGTGGACAAGTCTGTGAGAACTTTTTTACCAAACAAACATAAATATGAGTTTATAATATAGCCATGGGTAAGAGTAGACAGGGACAGCCTGGTACTTGCGTACCACTAAAAGATTTAGACGAGAAGAGCAGCTGCCTGCCAAAACCCACATTCAAAACCAGTCACAGGAGCACTTTCAGCAACTAAAACACATCTGATAATGTGTGTCCAATTGTCACTGCCACTTTCAGATATTTCTATATTTTGTAATATTTTTCTATCATGCCCTTATTTGTACAGTTTATTTTAATAGTTAAAGTTAAATTTA
>JAQMYG010000037.1:23306300-23324992 GCA_030014215.1 Clariallabes teugelsi
ATCAATAATCAATGCATCATATAGTGAGTGTGTCCACTCTGTCCAGTCTCATGCTCAAAAATAATATGCTTTTTAAGAAATGTGTCTTCTCCATCTCAGGTTTCCTGGTGGAGAGTAACAGGAGAAAGGAAAGACGGCACAGACAAGACACTACTGTTCACTGACTACTGTTCACATTGACTCGTGCCTGACACAATATAAGCAAATATGACTTACTTCCATACAGCAATTCTCTTTTTTTAATCATCAACAAATGAACACTTTTATGGTGGTATGTTATGTGGATGAACTATAAAAATAAGTGCTCTAATATTTTTCAGACTCTCCTGACTCTCACTTGTAGGTGATGTTGAAGTGTTGCCACTTGTAGCCCAGCGGGTTGATGGCGTAACGTTTGACTCGAACCGGTGATTCTCGCTGCCCTCCGCTTGCAGACGCACAACACCCCTGATGGCCAAGACGCAACAAAAAAACATTATCACTGAATCATTAAAATAATTCAGTACATATTCAAAGTGATAATGCAACATATCAAATCATGTTTACGTCAACAGATTTGCATGGGAGCTAACTTGTGTTACTCTAGTTTGTGCAAAATGGCTTACCTTGGCTTCCAAATTTGGTCACAAAATGGGCACTTCATCTACGAGGGTGAGTCAAAAACTATCCACACTTGTTATACATAAGATATTGAGAGTAAACTACAGAGTGTGGAAGAGAAATATCCTCAACTACAGACCAAGGAAATGTACAAAAGAAGTCAACCATCAGCTGGAAAACTGATGCTTTCTGGGATTCTCAAGGGCCAGTGTTGAATCATTATCAGGAAAAAAGGTTCAACAATCAACAGTGCTCGTTACAATTTGAAGCTTACTGAAGAACTTCGGGTTAAACAGAGAGTGCTTCTCTCCGAAGGCATTGTGATCTTGGGTAACAATGCATGTCCATACACTTCTGTCCACACTGTCGACACTTTGCGAAAACTTTGTTTTGAGGTGTTAAAGCATCCTCCCTACAGTCCTGATGTTTCTCCATCAGACCTTCACCCGTTTGGTCCCCTGAAAGCAGCCATAAGAGGACGAAGATTCATTTCTGATGGAAAAATGAAGACAGCTGTGTATTCATGGCTCAGCCAAAAACATTTTTAATTAGGGAATATGAAATCTTTTTCAAAGTCTATCGAAATGCTATATGTCAAAAAATATATAAAGACAAACAGTATAATTTGGCATCTTTGCATTTCAGTGCCAATCTGGAGTGCAGACATCCAAAATATGATATTTGCTGAATAAGTGCATGTAACATTCCCAAGTTCAAACTGCGACACCTCCCCGTCATTTTTTGTTCCACTATCCGTCTCTTTCATCTGCGCCCTTTCATCCTTTGATCACTTAACCGCGACAGAGACAAACAGGGCCCTTTTACGATCTTAGACATGGACACCAGGGCATCAGTCATTAGCATGTAAACTAACTAATTAGCTGATGTTGACCAACAAGTCACCTACAGTATGTAACAGTATATTTTTTGTACAAATGTTACTAGACAAAAAACAAACATAAAACAAACTATAAGTGCAATGCTAGATATGTACCTCGGGTTGGGAAGGTGGGGGATAGAGGGTGGCAAAGATACAGAGCATAAAAAGTCATAACCATGAAAGAGGCTTAAAGAACTGAACGAGGCAGAAGAGCTACCGAAAGGAAGCGAGGCACTGAAATAATGCCGCCCAGATGTTGAACCCAAATCCCTGTTGCAAGCCTCAGTCCTCCATCTCCTCATTTTCCCAGCTGCAGATCACTTCGTAAGAGCTGAAATATCTGTCACCCACATGTGAAGAAAAGCACATTCACTCCTCCTCTTTCTAGTGACCTTTTCTTCTTTCTTTCCAACTCGCTCCAGTCGTGAAGAACCTTCAATTGATAACTTCATCTTGTTAAAAAAAGGTTGCGCTTCCTGCCACAGTAGGACTATGAATGAATCCTCAAAAGCCTGTGATGATCTTTGATTATGTGAGCCTCATGTCTTACACACAGTGCTTGATAGTAGAAACAAATGCTTGAATGCCATATTAATTTGCAGTGATCCTCCAACTGCTTTCTCAAGTTCCAACATTCCCAGCACATTTCTTTCAGGACAGCGTGACTGTGGACAAGTACGACTGGAAGCTATTGATTTTTCCCTGGGGTTTTATGACACTAAATAATGAATCAACATATATCCTGCTGAGGTTTGGAGCAGCAGGTTACGATATGCTGATTTCAAAGAAGGGTTTATTGGTGTGGAAAATGCCTGTCCTTAAACTGAGCATGATAATAACTATCTAATTTACTGGAGCAAAAAAAACACACACTTCTTAGGTGAGTCCACAATTAAACCCTTGATTGAAATAGTATTGATGTGTTAAGTGATATCAGTTCTTGGCCGATGCTGTATTTTCTTTATTTCCATGCAAACTCATTGGTTGTGTGCACATGGATGTTTAATAGGACAAAAAAACATATGGTTTCATTAATGGCTCAGGAAAACAAAAATGGTCAGTGGGAAAAGTGGACACTATAGTAGACACGGCAAACTCCAAACTCCTGTTTCCAGAATGCAACATGAATTTTAAAAAAATCCAGTTTCACCAAATTACGGCAGGGACTCGGCTCAGTTAGGTATCAGTCTGTTAAATGGCATGCATGATGGCGTTGGTGGATTTGGAACCTGATCTGTTTGAGCAGAGCGTATAGATAGAGGAGAGAGAGAGAGAGAGAGAGAGAGAGAGAGAGAGAGCTGGACAGGCTGAAGGACTAAAGCACTGCTGCATCCCCTTTTTAAGCAGTCAAACAGAAATATAGCATAAACATGCGCTAAAATCTTAGCTGAATGATTATACAGATCATTATGAAAGTCATCCAAAGAGGATTTTTCTATTAAAAGGCCTTTAGATGCTTCCGATTTTGGAATTTCCTGCATCCATTGTTCTTTAGCTTCATATTCTGTCATTCGGCCCAGCCTTATTTCAGAATGTATGTGAGTCAACTCATGAATATTAATGAATTTTGGGGCTCTGCTGTTGAATATTCATGAGTGAATGGGTGTTCACAGTGAAATTGAGTCTGAAGGAAACTCTCTAAACTAACAAACAAACAAACAAAAGTAAAATAAGCCGAGATGTGTTTCTCAGAAGTGATCGACTTCTCTGAAGGAAAAACAAAACAGAAAAATTGCAGAAATAATAAAAATCTAATTCAAATGAAATTCATCACGTACACAACTATACACAGTACAATGTGCAGTGAAACGCTTAAAAACAGCGAGATAAGACAGAATAGAAATATAGAGAGATTTTACTGCAAATAAAGAGAAATTGCAGTTTAAAACTGAGATGAATGAACAATCAACAAATTTACAGATTTCCAAAGTTACAATAAAATATAATACAAATACAAATATATAAAATGTATAAATTGTATGAGTGAAACATGAAGTATGAAATGAAATGATGTGTGTGTGTGTGTGTGTCAGCAATTAATGCCTATGTTTTAGCATTATAAAATCATTAAATCTATATCATTATACTGTAAAATTTATAATTTTTAATAAATATATCCCAAATGGGCAGAACAGTGGCTTAGTGGTTACACAGTCGCCTTGCACCTCCAGAGTCTGGGTTTTGATTCCTGTCTCAGGTCTGCGTGCATGGAGTGGAGTTTGCATGTTCTCCCCGTGCTTGGTGGGTTTCCTCTGGGTTGTCCGGTTTCCTCCCACAGTCTAAAGACATGCAGATTAGTCTGACTGGCGTTCACAAATTGCCCGTATTGTGTGAATGAAAGAATGTGAGTGTATGTGTGTGTGCCCTGAGATTTAGAGCATGAGGCGGGGTACACCCTGGACCAGGTCCCAGTCCATCGAATCCATGAACTGTGGGAGGAAACCAGAGCACCTGGAGGAAACCCACCAAGCACGGGGAGACCATGGTGGGAATCGAACCCGAACAGTGGCGGTGCAAGGGTGACAGTGCTAACCACTACGCCAACGTGACCCCTTCTTTTTTTTATATATAAAAGAAAAACATTTTAAGGTTGTAAAAGCAGAAAGTCACAGTTTACACCAACATAGTTTGGAGAATAATCTTAAACTGGTGTTTGTTCATCTGGGGATGAAACAGAAAACATGAAGGTAAACTGAGCTCTCTCTCTCTCTCTCTCTGTGTATTTATAAAGGTTCATTTATTCCTCCTAGATTGTTATATCGATAATATTCAGTACTGTATTTAATGAACGCAGCACAACCTGATTAATCGACTTAATTAATGACTTTGCTTTACCTGTTCCGTCCTCCAGATGTCCAGAGAAAACACCAACACCAACACTGTCACAGTCACTATCCAAACCCACCGCATCTCCAAAACACTTTGGGTTTTTTTCCCCCCCCGTTTATTTAAGTTTTTTTTTTGCACGCGATATTTTTGCACGCGAGTTTATTCTAAACAGCACTCACGCGCGCGCCGGTTGTTTCACTCCTCCATCCAAAATAAACTGGAAAAAAATTAATAAACCCGCAAAACTGTTCACCCAAAAGACTAAAAGTCTATTCCTGTATCCACAGAAAACTTCCGCATTCTAACCATCCACATTTCCCTCACACCGACACGACCTTATCCGCGTTTATCGCTGTTTTAATCGCATCCTAACTTCAGCCATGTGTCCAGCGCGCGGAGACCGGAGCTCTGTGGAGAGCGATTCACCACTGAACCGACTCATCTGTGAACGACTCTTTGAAGGTGAATCATCCGTGTGAATCGGTTCGAAGATGTATGTATTAGAACATGAATTCATAGGTTTGTGATTTACAAATTAAACCAAACGAATTCTATTATATAATAAGCAATATAAAAAATAAATTTTGTATATTTATAAAAAAAAAACATTTTCAACATATTTATTTTTATATTGCTTATTTTATAATAAAAATATTTCCATGTAATTTTATCATAAACGATATTTATAAATATTTATTTAGTTCCCAGCTAACCAACAAATTAGGTCTCTAAGTTAGCTAGTTAGTTTTTTGTTAATTTATGTTGTTAATTTATGTTGTCATGTCAATCTGTCTTGTCTCAGCTAGCCAGCTAATTAGGCGTCTTAGTTAGCTAGTTAGGTTTTCTGTTAATTTATGTTGTAAATTTATGTTGTACTGTATGTAGCACCTTGGTCCTGGAGGAACGTTGTTTAGTTTCACTGTGTATTAACTGTATATGGTTTAAGTGACAATAAAGCCCTTTCTTGACTTGACTTGAACATTTCCGAAAGGCGTATTTAGTCATGTGACTAGGGATCATTAAAAAATCTAAGGTAGAAACTCACTCACTCATCGTCCATACTGCTTTATCCTGTATACAGGGTCGGGGTGGACTGGAGACTATTCCCAGAAGACTTCAGGCACAAGGCGGGGTACACCCAGGACAGGGTGCCAACCCGTCACAAGGCGCACAAACATACACACACGTTTGGGAACGCCAATTAGCCTAATCTGCATGTCTTCGGACGGTTAGAGGAAACTGGAATACCTGGATGAAAACACCACCAAGCACGGGGAGAACATGAAAACTCCATGCACACAGATCCGAGGCATGAATCGAACCTCGACCCTGGAGGTGCAAGGCCACAGTGCTAACCACTAAGTCACTGTACCTCCTAAGGTAGAAACATCACTGGCAAATACTGTAGCAGAAAAGAAAGAGAGGCAATACAGTTCTGCGATAAATGAGGTGCTGCCTCTAAAGTCGTTTCATGCATGTATAAACAACAATCGATGAGACAGTTTCAACAATAACTGACATATACAGTCAGATCCATAAATCTTGGAGCAAAGAAAACATTTTTAACCTTTTGGCCTCTCTACACTACCACATTGAACAGTGAAGTCAAGACTTTAGCTTTAATTTAAAGTGTTTTGACAAAATTGTGGCATTAACCATTCAGAAATTACAGCCATTTTCATATACACACCCATTTTTTTTAAAAAAATTTTGAGGAGGGGGGGTGCCTGTAACATGACCATGGACAAGACCATGGACAAGACCAAATGCTGAGTTTTCTCTTGAGATGCTTTGCTAGACCTTTATTACAGCTGCTCCAGTATTGGGTTCAGATCAAGTGACTGACTTGGCCAGTGAAGAATATCACATTTCTTTGCCTTGAGTAGCTTTCACTCAATGTTTTAGGTCTATCTGCAATATGAAGTGACGTCCTTTCAGTTTTGCAGCATTTGGCTGAATCTGAGCAACGCGTATAGCCCTGTATATTTCAGATAAACACCAATGAGGCGGTTCCACCGGCAGGCGTACACGCTTATGCCAGAACACTGCCTCCACCATGTTTGACAGATGATGTGATATGATTTGGATCATGAGCCTTAATATTTTCATACTTTTCTCTTCCCATCGTTCTGGTAAAAGTTAAATTTGGGTTCATCAGTCCAATGACAGTGAGAAATGACACGCCTACCTCCTCAAGTTTTCAAGTTGGCTAGGAGTTGTGAAAGGATTGGACAGAATTCTTTTGGTCATATATTGTAGTTGTCTTCCATGGTCTTCTGAGCTTGCAGGTTAATTCCTTTTTTAAGAATGTTGTATTGGCCACTCCCAATGTTTTGCCAATGTTTTTCATCCTAACAATTGCCTCCTTCACTTACACACACACTTCTTTGCTCCTCATGTTGAGAACAGCCAACGAAACGCAAATGTAACACTCAGAACCGGAGTAATATGGGAACAGGCCACACCTCGTCATGCAACTGCTTCTCAGCCATTTGTTCCATTATTTATGACCCTCCAAAATGGTAATGTGTGTATTAAAATGGCTGTAACTGGTGAATGGTTAATGTCAAACTTTTGGTGATGGTCTTCAGGACACTGTGTGATTGAGAGAGCACTTTCAACCTACTATTTTTCTAAATATCTCTGGGCAAAAGTGAACAAAGTGCTACCTGAAAGATCGTGACGCAAAATGTCACTTTGCCGCTGTTAACATTCACAGTAGAGCCACTAAAAATCACCTCGTCAACATTTTTGCCTTTTGGTGGTCTTCAGTTTTGCAAGTCAACCCCAGACAGAAGAGGCTGACATTGACATTTTAAATGGCCTACACATTAGGCATGCACACACTGTGCTTCTTAAAAATCCACAGTGCAGAAGAAGGTGAACATTTGGCAACACCATGGTGTCCTTGGCTAAATGGTCCCTGGGCTCTAACTAACCCTGTTAAACTCTTTGACCATTGGAGGGCTGCAGGGGCAAAGCCTGTACTTACTCTCTGCATGGTACCTCAACTTTCAGTAAAATTATATGGAGAAGTCCAGTATTGAGAAAGAGGAAATCATTAGCCTATGATGGATTTACTTGACATGAATAGAGCTTTGTGCAAGTCCACTTGAATGACCTCCAACTCAAGTCAGAATTCATAAGAGTTCAGAATGCCTTTCTTGGTGTGACGGAGGAGTACTGAATATAAAACAATCATTGCAAAATACCTCAATAGGTTAATTAGCTATTTCAGAATAATGTACAAATTACAAAAAGGAACAGTTTTTAGTTTTAACATTATAAAGATACCTCTTAGTAAGCAAAAAAAAAAAGCTGGCTTTCAATCAACCTTCCAAAAATTGCTGTCACAGCACTGAATTAATGTATGTTCGAAAGACAAGACAAACACAGCTTTAATGAAGGACACCTGAGAAGCGTACGCATAGCTTGTGGCCTGCATTCTGGCCCGAGGCCGGGGCTTTGGCAACGCTCCAGGTGACTGCGGAACTGGAGGCTGTTTGACCCTGCGCTGTCGTTCACTCTGGGAAAGAGCAGAGAAGAAAAGAAGAGGGAGGTGGAAGAGCAAAGCAGAGAAAGAACAGCAAGACAGCGGCTCCCCTTTCACCAGGCATGAGAGATGAGAGTTTAATTGGCCATCGATCCATCAGGCGGACCGTCCTTTGGCTCCCGTACCCGTTTAACGATTGACCATGACGTCAGCCTAAACAAACACACACACACATATATATACACTGCCAAATTATTGGCCTGCATCAAGAAAACTAATGGGATTGCTGAAATTACTGGCATTGGGCTAATCTGTCCAACGCATTATTAAAACGGGTATGGGTAGCAGTGAAGCGTTAACTTTGCAGAAAAACATGGACAGCGGGAAAAAAATTAATAAACAACCATGATCTTAGATCACTTTACCTCTTGGTAAAGTTGAGTTGTAAAAAATCAACAGTAGAAATCACAGCTCTGTTTAATTGTGAAAGTGAGAGCATTTTCTAAATCACAAAGTGACAAGAACTCACAGGATTGGGACTAACAGCTGTATGGTTTACCCATCATGCATAGTGGTCACTGTACAAACCTCTGGACGCAGTGTTATGATCCGTGGTTGCTTCAACTGGTCAGGTCTAGACTCAGCAATGTTACGTGGAAATAAAATAAGCAAACTTCTAATTAACTTATTAATTTTTAATAAGCAAACTTATTACATCCAAATCCAAAAAATAATAAGCAAACTTCTCACTCACTATACCGTCTATACCGCTTTATCCTGTATTCAGGGTGGCAGGTGGCCTGGAGCCTATCCCAGGAGGCTTAGGGCACGAGGAAGGGTACACCCTGGACAGGGCGCGCGCGCACACACACACTACGGGCAATTTGGGAACACCAATTAGCTTAATCAGCAGTTCTTTGGACTGTGGGAGGAAACCGGAGTACCCAGAGGAAACCCATCAAACATGGGGAGAACATGCAAACTCCATGCACACAGAGACGGGAATCGAACTCAGACACTGGAGGTGCAAGGCGACAGTGCTAACCACTACACCACCTTTAAGCAAACTACTAATTAAATTATTAATTAATTTGTTTTGTAAGTGATTTTTCTTTCCTGATGTTTTCTACCTTTGCAAAAACAACTCCCTCAACTCACTCTTCCCAGTATAAACATATTCCTCAGACCAGGGTTCTCAGAGGTGAGTCTGGTGGGTCTAGAAAGTGTAGTCAGGGGAACTGAGATTTTTATTAAATCCCAGTTAATTATGCATAAATATTTGAAAATATAGTTATACCAGCTGTACGTTTAACGAAATGGCATCAATTTGAACCACAGTACCTCTAAAACAAGCTAATTCATAAATAGCTTGGACCAAACGACAGCTTTAATAAAACCGTGCTTCATGAGATTAAAGTTCAGTAATGAACTTTAATCACTCTATGGATCCAAAAGTCTAAATATCGTATAAGATGAGATACATCTTTGAAAAGTATTTACAGTTAAACGGGTCCCTGACTGGAAAACGGAACGCCGCTACAGACTAAAGTAAATGAAATGCCAATTAGTGGCTGGACTGAAATGATTAGGGCTGAGAAATGAATATTACACCATGTGATTGATGGCACAAATGTGCAACACTAAGAGGTCTATTGAGTAATTTGTACTTTAATTGGATGTCTACTTGAGAATCATGATAAGTAGAGAGTAAACACTTACTACACTACTGACTTTCTTGCTTATGACGCGTTATGTCTAGATCAGAGGCCGGTGCTAGAGTCCAAATCGGATAAGCGTTTTACTCCGAGTAAGCACCGGATCTTCACTCTGGGCTAGAAACCAAGCCTGCCCCGCCAGCCCATTCATACCAGCTGTTCCTGTGTAGGGGCATTGTTTAAAATAAAAATGATTTTTTCCCCCTTTATGCAGAAAGAAATCAAAGGGTATGCTTAATATTCAAAAGTGACTCATTTTCCAGAAAATATGGCAACAAAAGAAACCACACACGTCTCATGATTTTTTTTTTCTTTATTAGGACTAACAAGACAATCACAAAGTTACCATATGAGGAGCACACACACTGAAGCTGAGGGATCAAGCCGTACAGGACCCTCATCATCTCTCAGAGAGGTGAAGAAAAACCTTTTTAAGCAAAGTGTGTAGTGTCTTTTGGATCACTGTAGCTTCAAGACTGCGTTCAGAAAAAGTACTTGGCAGTTTCTAAAGTGAAATGGTGAAACTTTTTTTTCCTTCAATAACTTGCGTTACTGAATAGTGTTTGTGAATTCGACTGAGAGG
Organism: Clariallabes teugelsi; assembly: GCA_030014215.1. NCBI lineage: Eukaryota > Metazoa > Chordata > Actinopteri > Siluriformes > Clariidae > Clariallabes > Clariallabes teugelsi. The sequence continues at coordinate 23,316,401 of JAQMYG010000037.1, forward strand.
ATAAAGTGAGAAAAGCAGAACTCGAACTATTCTACTTTTTAACTGGCCTGAAAGAAATTCCAGAGAATCTTTCCTTGAAATCAGAGCTTTGATTAAATTCCAAATAAATGCCACTACCCCTTTCCTTTCTTTCAAGCTTTGCTCATTGCTGTGCCTCCACCACATTGTGCCATAAAAAAAATAAAAAAAAATCTCAGAGGGTATGGGGATATGGGAAGATACATATCAGTGCACTGGAGGAATCCCGCTGGCCCGTCGTAAACATCTGGTAATCGACTCCTAGAACGATTCCTGAGAGATGTTGGGGGACCCTCTGCTTACAGAGGCTCGGTTTCTCTCATTCATACACACACATACACACACACACATATATATAACCAGCCTGAATAAACTTCTGATACAGACACAAAGCTGAAACATCAGCCTGGCAGGTCACTTCTTACCCCTTTATGGTGTATAGAGTTTGTATACACAAGACACACAGTTGGAGTTACTCTAGCAATAGTACTTTATGTTCATAATTCCTCATTTCTGAGAATTTTGGTCACACAGATAAAAGTGAAACATCAGAGACCCAAGCAGACGACATTTCCTCATTATTATCCATATGAAAAAAAAACTATCGGAGGCAAAGTACTGACGGAGGAGAAGATAAACAAGGATAAGTGATACAAGTTGGGGCAAGAGTGTTGATGCGTACAATAAAACACTGCCTACAAAATAGGGACAACAACTAACTAATACATTTGGGGATTGGGGTTTAATAAAAAACAATAATAAAAAAAAACTCATGAAAAAAAAACAAGAAGAAAAAAAGAAAGGAAGTATAGTAGTTTAACTGGCTACACCAGAACAGGAAGTACAACCACACAAGCGGGAAATGATCTCGTGAGAAAGAGCGCTGATGAGGCCTGAGAACAGAAGCACAGGTTCACTGCTTATCGCTTAACATAGAGAATAAGCCTAAAATCCTCCATTAATCGAACAGCGAGGGGTTTGGAATGCTTAAAAAGAGGAAGAGAGTGGACCCGATGGAAAAGGGGGCCTCGTCTTATAGCAGGCAAGTAAGTATGCATAATGAAGGTGAAATGCATCATCTTTTTTTTTTTTTTTTAATATATATATATATATTATCAAAGATAGCGAAACTTACTTTGAACCTTTTTTTGTTTTCTCCACTAGACATTGTTTCTAAATAACCAATTATTTTTTAGATCCATCTTTTGTTTATTGTCGTCGATGTGAACGCAGGAAAAAGGGGAAGAGGAGGTGAATGAAGGGAGAGAGAGTGATTAAGGGGGAGCCTCTTTTGCACCTCCTCCAGCGAGGCTCCGCTGACTCATCTCTCCTCGTCTGCGCCCCGCCCCCTCTCCTCGCCTCTCCTCTCCTCCGGACCGAACCCGAGGGGCCACCGTTAGCAGCGGGTCTCGTAGATGCCGCTGCGGCCGATGTAGCGGACCCATTTGATCACATCGTGATCGCTGTAGTTCAGCTTCGGCTCGAACACCTTCAAGTAGCGCACCTTGAGGCCGGACGGCGCAAACGGCACCTGAGCGAGAGGAACCCGAGTTTAGTGTGTGTAGTTTCTCCTCATGAGGAGATAAAGGAGAAATTATATTACACAGGTAATGTTTAAGAGTATACATGAATCCCTTCTTCTTCTGATCACTGTATGATAATTCCATGTGTGTTGCATTATTGCGAAGCACATAAAAAAATGCAAAATATGTTTGTTTATGTATTCGTCTGGTGCCGGATCAGTGTAAATTGATGATTATGAATAATCAACAATCTTTCAGTACAATCCTCATGAACTCATAAAAAAACCATCTACACATCATATCTAGAAGGAAAGCACCAAAGCGGTTATTAAAACACAAGGATTGGATTTTTTTTTTTTTTGTTTGTTTGTTTTTAAACTGCTGATGTCAACCTGCCTGTTGTGGTTTCGTGCGTGTTTTGAATGTGACAGGACCTCAAGCTTTTCCTCGCACTCAAACAGCAGTATTGCAACAACACCTGCTGACCTAATAGTTAAATAACGTCATGCTAAAAACTTAGTTGAAACTTTAAAATACTTACTCATAATAAAATAACTTGTGCGTTAAAATGAGTTTAAACATCCAAGAACTAAACTGACCTCAAAGTTCATGGAGATGGGTGGACGAGCCCACTTCTTCTTGTCATTGGTGGGCAGCAGCTCAATCTCTGCACTGATCTGTGACTCCTTCATTCCAGCCATCCTCTTAATCCTACACACACACACAGTTAAAGTAAACTGAGGAAATCTACCGAATGGGTGTGACCAGGCAGCGAGGAAAGGCTGTGGGTGCGACTCACTTCCACACGATGGCGTTTTCACTGGCCTTGTACTTGGCTTTCCCTTTCATGCAGATCACCTGCACGCCACTGGTGTTGAGCGGGGTGGGAATGCGCACCTGAAGACATAAACGATGTAAATAACCATATTATACATTTATAAAAAAAAAAAAAAATCTGATCATTAATTGCAAGCAGTTGCAATTATATCACAACTAAATACTAACAAGTTCATCTCAATCACAGGCATGTGACAATAATAATAATAATAGTAATAAACATTTAAAAACTTAATCTCCAGTCACCTCGATCTTCTGGGCCAGCAGGGACGGTTTGAAGTTGGACTTGATGACGACCTTCACCTCCAGTTTGGTGCGTCCCACTTCTCTTACCAGAGGAATGACACGGAACGGCAGGATGATGTCCTTAGTGGTGCGATACCTACAGACACATGTTAAAACCACTTAGTGCACACAATGACTTGAACTGTGAATCGACTCAAATTGTTTTTCGATTTGATTATATATTAGCACTAATATTTATTGCCCGATTTGTCACAAACAGCTCCATTTTTTACAGGTTCTGAAGTTTCCAAAAAGTATTTAATAAACACTGAAATGCGGCGTATCTTGTGTTATTGATTGTTTAAGCATCATGTTTCGTACGAATAAGAGGTCAGGAGTATCTCAGTGGTTAAGGCACTAGACTACGGTTCGGAAGGTCCCAGGTTGAGCAAGGCGCTTAACCCTCATCTGCTCAGATGTATAATAAGATAAAAATGTAAGTCGCTCTGGATAGGGACGTCTGCCTAAATTTAATGAAATGTACAAATCAATCCCCCCCTCCCCCCCTCCCCATCTTCTTCTTGCCACTCCAATCCAGTAGGTGGCGGTATTGCACCAACTGCCCATAAACGTTAAAAGAGACGCAGCTGCAGCACTACTCTCACAAAACAGAAGAATTTTGCAAGTCGTTTGCATCTTATGCACAAGTTGTATAATCAATCAATTTCAGACTTTATAACTGTTTTAAAATGATTTATTTCATCAAACCAGTGCGAGTCGATACTGAAATCTGATCCGTAAATTTAATGAATCAAACCGACCAACAAGAGTCGATTAAGTCACACAGCCAAGCTCCAACAGTGCTGTCTAAACATACGGTGTGTGAAACACAAAAACACATACAAACCTCATGAGCTCGTACTCTCCATCCGGTGGGATAAAGCTGATGCTGCGCTCAGAGTCAAACTTGCTGAGTCGCACGCACTGGTGGAAGGTGCAGTCGTCGATGGCTATAGACTGTTTCCCGCTACTGCAGAGCATACACAGGAGACACACACACACACACTGAATATCAAACATTACAGTGTCTCAGAAGACAAGCTTAAGGCAGGAAGTACGTCTAGCATTCGGAGGACACTGGGAACATTCAGATGCTCTTTCAAACTCGAGATCAGGACCAATACACGATGACTTTAGATGACATGACACAAACACACCTGAAGCTTTAGAAACTAATACAGGAGAAGCTGTAGATGGACGACTGGGTGAGGAGCGAGAGGTATACTACCTGCCTCCTAACTCTGGACTGCAGTCCAGCAGAGAAAAGAAAACAAAATGTGCAAATTACAAAATAAAAAAGCTGAACATAAAAAATAAAAAAAATAAAAAAAGCACTAACTTTATTTAAAACAAAAATGGAAGACAAAGACAAAATCAAACTCATTACAGAACAGCCCACAAGTCGGAGTGTTGTTGGTACTGATAACATCATGGGCATCTTAATTTCTACCATTTCTGATTTGGGATTTCTTACCCTATATTATGAACTAAAAAAAATATAAAAACACTATTGTTTAACTCTTTATTGTATTCAGGGAAGTCTTTGCTCAGGTAGGATTAGCATAATTTCTGATAAACTTCTTCTATTGCAATGATGAGTCAGGAGAGAGAGATATAGAGAGAGAGAGAGAGAGAGAGAGAGAGAGAGAGAGAGAGAGAGAGCACATGCTCTCTTACCCCTTTTCCACCGAAGTGAATCAGGTGCTCACTCATGTCCGGTGCTAATGCCGGTTCAATAGCGAACCTCCTAAGAACTGAACTGGCTTTTGCTTTCCATGGATTAGAGAGTCACTTCATTAGGTCATTATTGTCAGTGTACGTCTGTACTTTCCCAGTACTGCTAGCGGCTAAATAAATAAATAAATAGACGGGTGGCAAAAAAAAAAAAAAAACATAAAAATAAAATGTGCAAGTGACAAGCACAACAACAACGATGACAAACTTTAATGTGGCTTTGTGAAAAGTTCTCCTGAGTCTACTTTGGGATTAAACCATCATTACTACAAGGCACTTGGAGCTTGGTTCAAACTGGTTTGAAATTGGGCATCGACTCGAACTAGCTCTGGAACTGCCTTGGTGGAAAAAGGGGTATCTGTGGCCGACACCAATTCATTATCAACTCCAGTCTACAAAACCCATCATACAGTTCTCCTAAACATTAGCCCAGAGTTTACTCTGATGTGTAAAAGTCATAAAAGTCTGGTAGATACACTTAATCTGTGGTAAACAGAACAGAATATAACGACACTCTAACTGTAATCACATATCACCGCTCAAGCCTCGACTTAAGCCTCAAGACTGAACTGCATGTTTTTTACGTATAGTTTTTTGTTCCAGGGTCTAATTAAAGTCTAATAGAGATCAAATTAACAAAGAACCCCATTTTTAATTTACTTTACTATACCCCAGTTCAGTCTCACCTCTTGCCGGCGTCGTCAGTAGTGCCCCCTTTGCCCTGCTTGTCGATGACGATCTTGTCATTCATGCCGAACTTGCACTCGGGCATTCCGCTCAGGTAGCTCTTCATAACCACACGGCCCGAGACGTGGGCACTAAGCACCTGGCCTAAACACACACATTGGCAAACTTAATACTCCAATCACCAAATACTGCTTCTAACCCCCCCCTGTTGAGTTGAGCCACAGAACTTGAGTGTTACCCTGGGGTGACATGAGCAGGTTCACACTCTCCAGGACATCCAGGAAGAGTTCGTTGCGACGGTACTTGATGCCCTCGCGCCTCCACCCGATCTGCCCCGTCACCTGACTGGTGATCTGAGACTGTTCCTCTTTAGTCTGGAAGCAAATGCAAAAGTAGATAAAGTTAAATCAACTGTGGGAAGATTTAGAGTTTCATTAATCAGTTTAGAGTGTCATTAACTATCATCAGACAGTGAAAGCAGGGTGCGCTTACGTGATGCTAGAAGGGCGGGTCGTCACACCAGGCGATGGAGCATGGAAAGGTAACAGAAAACATATCAGTCTGTGTGCAGTGACTCACGTAATTCACTCACCTTTATAACATCTACTACTGCAAAATTTCACCACAACTCAAGAGTCAGTGGAGCAAACTAAGAAGGAGTTTGAAAAAGCCCATGAATCTGTTTACCTCATAGTAATAAATACTAACCTGGCTCTTGATGCCCTGCTGAGTGATGAAGGTCTTCAGTGCTCCGGTCTCAGAGTTTTGTGGGTAACCAAAGTCCAGGATCTCTACAGTACGGGGAACGAACCAAGTAGACAACACTCACTCATTACAAGCACAAAGACTCAACCCCTGTCACTAGCACTTTAGCATGTTCTTTACTTGACATCAATGTGATATTCCGGAATATATGATGCTACAAATTTTTACTGTTTTTAAATATTTGGGCTCATGTGATTGGACCATTCACAACGAGTCTTATTAACGGTCAGCAGATTGTTAGTTAATGTATTGAATAGAGATTGACGTGGAGGCCAGATAAATATGAGAGAAAATTCTGTAATTTCTTTGCTAAAATACCCCTTCGCAAGGCGATCTGACGAAGAAAGAAAAACAGTTAAAGAGCTTGGACCAGATCGACCTGATCTACTAATTAAGCAGCAGTCAAGTGATCACGGCTGAACTTACACTCGGTGCTTTTCCAGCACTTCTTATGGCTATTCACTGGCGATTATTAAAAGTTTAATTTAGTTTGTGCACCCCCAAACATTTTTTTGCACCAGCTGCCACTGAACACTTGTTTTTAAAAAAAATTTTTTTTAGAGCCCTTAAAGTGAATAAAAGCTATTAAACATAAATATTTAACAATAAAATGATTATAACAATATTTCATGTAATTATCAGAAGGTTTATTGCTCAGTCTTAGCACAATTCTAGTATAATTCACTGTAGCTTTCGATCTGCTCTCAGTGTATCCGTGTAACAGAATCAACACGACAGGTTTAATTTCCTAATACAGTAAATTATATCCCCATTAACACTGTACATGTCGGTCTGTGTTCATACAGTAGTATAGATTTTAGCTTTAAAGTGTGTGCGCGTATGTCTAAGTCATTCACCTTCTAATAAAAAAATAAAAATAAATAAGTATATACATGTATATACTTTGTGCTAAACAGCAGAAAACATAATGGTTTGACACGTGCACATTGAAGAATACAGCGAACGCAGTGTGATCTGAATGCAGGGATGTACACGTGAGTAAATCGACATTATTCAGAAATGAGATTGCGTGTATTTATGAATCGAGATTAATTTTTTTTTTATTACACACACACACACAGAGAAAACGTTGAGGCAGTAGACACCAAGTTCGTCATCAACACTTAATTAATGATGAGGTCGACTAGGTACGCCAGGATATTTGGCGCGGTGTCTGCTCCCCGAAACAAAGAGAGTCCTGTTAGGACATCAGCACAAAGACAGCTGTTTACTTTGGACAAATTTCAAGGAACACTGGAAGTGTCCTGCTCTGAGAAGGCAACTCCATTACACTGCATTCCCGAAAAACAAAAGCAAAAACAAACTGTGTGCCAAACTGTCTCTCTGATACAATACCGTGATAATATTTTGTTAACCTTTTCAAAGAACTTGCAAGTTTGATATTGAAATCTCATCTTTACCATCTTTAATACTGACGCTGGATCCCGGGCTGTGTGAAGACGCTGCCCTGTCTGCGCAGTATTTTCTTTAGGTTTTGATTTTCTTATATACAAGTCATAAAAATCAAAACCTAAAAAAACCACAGCACGACAGACACTCCAGCTGCTGCTTGTGGGAATAAGTGAGATCTCCTGCAATACTGGGGAGGGGGTGTTAGGGTAAGGGGCAATATTCTGGACGAGGAAACAAGAGGAAAAAGAGACTCAACCCATAACAAAAAACATTAACCAACCGGTTATATTACACAGAGAGATATACGTCGGTTTGTTTACCATCTAACAGCTCGTAGATCAACACAAAGTTGTTTTTGATGTTCTCCTCGCTGATCTTGCCGAAGTACGCGGTCATCACGTCGCACATCTTGTAGAGGAACTCGAACACCATGGCGGCGTTGACATTCTGCTTGGTCACAGCGGCCAGCCAGATGTTGGAGCGCTTGACGTGGAAGAAGCTGGTGCGGGCGATGTTGGTGACGGGCGAGCGGACCTGCTGGCGTGCATGGATCACGTTAACCCGGAACGCATCCACCGCATTCCTCCTGCAAGAGACGGACGTGTCATGAAACGGATGTCATGGCATCGGAACGGAAAGATGCACCAAGATCGTGTGGAAAAACTCAAAGGACGGCAGCCGGATCCAAGTTTCAACTAGGAGTCACCCTTAAGGCTTTTCATCATCATATAGTTGTATTAACGGCAGTGTTTGAGACAATTCTATGAAATAAAGCAGCAACTATGCTGTGTTGTTATCTACACGACTACATGTTGCTTCTCTTCGAGCTAGACCGGCTAACATTTTAGACCGCTAATGTTAGATGACTAACATTCATGAAGCAGAAATATTTTAGAGACTACGGCGTGCAGCATCAGAGATCCAACCCACTAAACTCTCCTGTCCATCTACCCACATGTTAATAAGTGGAATTTAACTTTCTGCACTAAACATGCATTACTTTGGATTAAATATCAAAGACAAAAGTATTTTATTTAATACCAGTGGGGTTTAAATCTGTAAACCTGACTTGAGAAACAGACTGAAAGGGGATCATCAGGCTTTTGCATGTCTGTGAATATATCAATAAATGGATCGGCACCAAGGGCGTTCCCATACGCACATGCATTGGAGCGCTTCTTTAAAAAAAAAAAAAAAAAACCCAGGTGCTCTGACAAACAGTGCCATCTTTGTACACCAAAGAGTGTTCTTATTGATTACTTTGTTTCACTCTTCACATATGGATAGATGGAGGGGAGTGTTAGTTTGTCGGATCTCCGAAATGTGAAAT
>JAQMYG010000037.1:23349653-23362074 GCA_030014215.1 Clariallabes teugelsi
CAATAATAATAATGAAAAATGCATTTCTCTAGGGAAATGTTATATCGCAAGAAATATCGTTATCGCAATATTCAACAATATTGCATATCACATATTTTCCTAATATCGTGCAGCCCTAATTGTAATATTTTCATTACTGAACTATAGCCACAATTTGTGTATGTTCTCATAAACGGAGATCATTTAAATGTTTGTTGTTCTGAAGTTGCGTGGTAAAAAAAAAAAAAAAAATCAACAGTAAAAACCACAGGTATGTTTAATAATTAAGGAAGTGAGAGCATTTCCGTACACACAATGTGAGGAGAACGCACAGGCTGAGAGGTGAGACTAATCAGAAACAAGTCCTGAATTTTCTAGAGAGCATAAAGATTGGACTTTGGAGGGATGGAAAAAGGTCATGAGTCCTGATTGACCCCTACACCAGACTGATGGGTGCGTCAGGGGGGTAAGAAGGGAAGCACATGAAGCGATGCACCCACCACGCATAGTGTCCACTGTACAAGCATCTGGAGACAGTGTTATGATCTGGGGTTCCCTTTAGTTGGTCAGGTCTGGACTCAGCAACGTTATGTGGCAATAAATGAAGTCAGCTGGCGACCTGAATGTTCTGAATGGCCAGGTCACATCACATCTGTACTGTTTTTCTTTCCTGATGGAACAGGCACACAATCTCGTGCCCCTTGCCACCATCATGTTGGAGGAAACTGACAGATGCTGAATCCTTGATAAACACTGTTGCGCAGACACTCTCTCACACAGCAACCTAGCCAAAGTGTACAGGAACCGGCGGAAGCTCATTCTGCCCCAAAATAAAATAAACCAGCAGTAAAACCCCACAACTGATGTAGTGCCAAGACCCGCCTTTATAAAAGCTTCCTCAGGCCAAGAGCTTCATGGGAAAGTCGGAGCACACACAGGACACGTGTGTATTTATTCCGAGTCCAGCACGGAGGGGAAAAGCTCACGAGTCTGCAGTGAGGTTAAAGAGCGCACCTTGGGTTTCTCAGCGGTGTGTGTGGATTAGGGGGAAATCTGGCAACGTGGGTGTGTCTCTGAATGGATGCATTCTTCCTGCGTGTGTGTGTCTTGGCCAAAAAAAATTATTTTTTTTAAGTGTTTGTTGGGAAAAGAGAGAATGGGAAAGCTCTGGGTGTAGAAATCTCGACGGATCATGGAAATCAGTGTGAGCGCGGGGGATTTTCGCCTCGATCGCGGCCTGCATCAACAAGAATGTCTGAAGTACAAGACGTGGAGAATCGTTATATATTCTCTCGTAACATACAGGGATCACGCGACTCGGGGCGCTAAGTGAAGCAGCTTGTGAGGTCCTCTCATGGACATAATAATTAATACGGATAAGTAACGATATGCTACCGTACAGCCGGATCTAACCGGAAAAAAAAGCACGCAGCTGCCGCGCGTGTCCGTCCTCGCGTGTCCTGCGCCCCAGGATTAAGTCGGATCTCAGCAGCAGCTGCTTCATAATTAAGAAAAACGTCCCAACTGATTTTAATCCTCCTAGACATGAAGAGTGTTAACGCTTTGTCCAGTTCACACTCTGCCCAGTTGCACTCACACATCACATCTGTTTTCGCCCTGATTAAACCATCCGATAATACAACACGTGGGTCATTGCAGTGTAGCGTTACGTATTGAGTAAACCCAGTAGTAGTTGATTATCCTGCTGCGGTCTTGATTAAAGTCCCGAAGTTACGCCGACAAGTGACGCGGAGCCGCAACTGCGAGGCGATGAGGACAAGGCGCAGGAAATCACGCGAGTGCGAAAAGATGCCGATTTCACACACGCATCCGGGATAACGCGGGTGATAACGGACGAAGCTGAGCCGTGCACAAACACAAGTTTCAACATTTCAGGTCGTCTTTAGACTACACAGTTGATCGTAATTAAACTTCTAGCTCTGTGCATGTGATCATGGTTGATGTGAATGGATTTGACCTGGGATGAGAAAATGCGCTCTCGAGGCCAGAAATACAATTTGTATAATCCATTACAGTTGTTATTATTTTACGCTGCGCATTCCACATGGAATTACGTAATGACCCTTCATCTCTCAAACCAGTCGTAACGCTGGGCTGTAATAAAAAGGTTTGCTGATTCGCTGAAAAAGAGAGAGAGAGAGAGAGAGAGAGACAGAGAGAGACATTGTGTGTTGTGTGTGTGTGTGTGTGTGTGTGTTGTGAGGTTTCGCTTGAACACTCACTCACCCATGACACCACGCGGCCGTTGAAACATGGCAACTTGGCGTTATCGTCCGATATCTCTTCCTTCACCACCCTGTAATGACGAGAGAAGAGAATCAATAATCAAAAGAGATGCCAAGAGAAGGGACGAGACACAAATGAGAAGAAATCAGGGGAGGATAAAAATAAATAAAAATAAATAAAAAATACAGATGAGCAGAGAATGAAAATGTGAGACTAAGACGGGAACAGAAAGACAAGAGATGCAAAACAGAAGAGAAAAGTATGGAGACAGAAGAGATGAGGAGAAAAGCAGAGGATATGAGAAACAGAAGAGAAACAAGAGAAGAAGAGAAAAAGAGGAAACAGAGAAGAAACCGAAAAAAAGAGAAGAGAAACAGAAGAGACAAGAAATAGAAGACAAGAGAAATAGAAGAGACAGGAAAAGAAGAGACAAGAATGAGCAGAGAAGTGAAACAGAAGAGAAAAAAAAAAGCAGACAAAAAGATGAGAAATAAAATGAGAAGGTGAAAGAAAGAGAGAAACAGAAAAAGGAAAATAAAAGAGAAAATGAAAGAGAAGCAAAAGAAAAGAGGAGGAACAAAAAAGGAAAAAGTGAAGAGAAACAAAAGAAAAACAGAAGACGAGAGAAATAGAAGAGATCAGATCAGAAAAAGCAGGAAAAAACGGAAGAGGAGGAAAGGAAAGAAAAAACAAATAGAAGAGAAAAGAAAAGAGAAGAAAAACAGAAGAGAATCAGAAGATAAAAGAATAGAAGACAAGCAAAAGAAAAGAGGAGGAACGAAAAAAAAAGTGAAGAGAAAAGCTAAAGACGAGAGAAATAGAAGAGATGAGATCAGAAAAAGAAGACGAGAGGAAACGGAAGGGAAGAGAAAAGAAAAGAGAAGAAAAGCAGAAGAGAATCAGAAGAAAATAAAAGACAAGCAAAAGAAAAGAGGAGGAACGAAAAATAATTAATGAATAACAAAATATTAATATACCTTTAGGAACACTGACAGTCACAAACACAACACACACACACACACACTTCCATCTCTTCCCCCTTCTCATCTGCTCCCTAAAAAGGTGTTGACCCTAAATGACCCCTGTTGTCCTGGAAACCACTGTCGAGGAGCCGACCTGAGCCGAGGCGCATTACGTATTAATGACAGATGTGTGTGTGTATAATGATCACACCGCTGTTCATACATTATAAATCAAAACTTTAATCATATCTCACACAAACACACACAAACGGTAGTGCATGTGTGTGTGTGTGTGATGGAAGATGGATAGAATGCTACTCGCTGTCTTTTCTTTTGGGCCGCACCTGTTTCATCACTGTAGAGGTGATAACATTGTGTGTGTGTGTGTGTGTGTGTGTGTGTGTGTGTGTGTGTGTGTGATGATGGTGCAGATAGGGACGGAGAGACACGTGTCCAGGTGCACGGTAGGAACCATAACATCATGAAATCAAATCGAACCGGAAGCTGTATGTACGTTTGGGAAAATGCGTGAAATGAGGTAACGTCTCGTCAAACCTCAGACATAACACACTGAGATTCGGGATGTTAGTGTGTGTGGGGGAGGGGCGGCGTTCACGTTTCACGACTATAGACCACGCTGGCTTTGTGAAACAAAAAGAGATGAGGTGTATGCGACCCGAGGACCCGAGCACCCGAACACTACTGAGGAATCTATCAAGAGTAATACAACAGGCAGCTCTGTTTGGACAAGAGACATTCCCTGAGTGCTGATATACAGTATTACAGCACCGGGATGTTTAACTAAACGCTTTACAGCTGGTAGATTCGGAATTTTCATTCGTAAACTGCATTTAGCATCAATGGTTAACTCATGAGCAGTGTTGGGGGACGTTACTTTTTAAAGTAACTAATTACATTATAAAATTACTGTCATTAAAAAGTAATCAGTTACATTACAGCGTTACTTTCTGATACAAGTAACTAGTTCGAGTACTTTTCCATTGCAGAAAATTAAATCCTCCTTTGTGATACCTCATGCATGTTGTTTTAGTCAAGACCTTGATAAACATTCTACCATCATCACTCAGCAAAGTTTGGCCCATAATCTGTTATCTACTAAAACCTACGCGGTTTCGCGCAGTGGCCGTAAGTACGGTTCATCATGATTCACCGCGAGTTTTGGCGCTGTGATTACGTTTCCATCTTTCCGTGCGTCAGTTCTCGCAGACCTTGCAGAACTACGCGGAACGTCGGACATGAGCATGAGTAATTGTTCCTTATAACATGAGTTTTCTCACTTACAAATCAAGCGCGGCATTTCAACAATACGAAATAACTACAAATACAAGAAAAGCTACGTTTAACTGATCGGCACGTTATGTCATCCATCATCATTATTATTTCTAAACAAAAACGTAGCAAATAATTCACTCCTACCACATGGGTTAGCAGTGAGGGAATAGTTTATAGGGTTATAAAGCAGTAATGATGTTTTACCGTCTCAAATGCCTCCAAAGTTGCCAAGCAACTGTGAGCACGCGCTTCTCTAATGTGGACGTTTAAGACGAATTACTAATTACGCATGTGGTGTTTTGAGACTGGTGTAAGAGTGTGTAATGAGTGGATTTCGAGGCTAATTTACTCGCAGACAATGCGTCCAACTTTTGATAATGTAACCCCATAAAAAATGTGTTTCTGTTGCACTCATATCCAGCGTGCTTAGTGCTCCTACATTAATCACGGCTCTACAGCCAATCAGGGGCGTCCGTGAGCTCACGCAAGCGGAAGGAGCGGATAGCGCTGTCCTCCGAGTGTGTTACTCCGCCCCCAACGGTGCGTGAGCGAGCAGTTCGAAAAGATGCGGTCCTTCGGCCCTCCCGACTGAGTGGTAGTAGTAGCCTTAATGTGGGAGCGCCCCCTAGTGACGGGGAGGAATTGGACACGACTAAATTAGGAATCGGGGGGAAAAAAATCAAAAATAAATACATACAGGGTTTGGAGAAACAAACCCTGTATGTGTCTCCAATCTTGTATTAAGAACTATTGTGTGTAGCGATCGCAGAGCAAAACCTCGATTGGATTTCACCACCAGCACCCGAAACACAATCAGCCTGTCTGACACTGCCAGAGTTAAAGTCATATTTCTATGATGTTTTAACATCCAGTAAGTACAGAACATAAATATCAGTATTTAAAAAATCCTTTTTGGTGCAAATGCTCTGAACCGTATGACCATGTCGATGTTTGCTTTAATGTTATTAGTTAAGTCTACGTTAAAACCATAGAATACACTTAATTCGAATGCAGTGCAAATTTACGTAGGCTATGAAGGAACGTGTGCTGCACTACGACTTCACCATAAACCATACACACTGGGCTGGAACACACTTTACACTTCGCTCATGCAACAATGCTTTCTGCAGAGCATTTTCTGGCACTCCAAAAAAAAAAAAGAGAAAAGAAAGAAAAAAAAAAAGTCCTGGCAACAGCAACATCACATCATGTCCATGACTCAAGCAGCCACTCCTCCTCTCACTGAAACTAGGACAGACCGAGGAAAGAACATGATCCTCAGCAGCTCGTCTAGTAACGGGCCAAACCCTAAATGTCTGGTTGAGAGATTAGAGTTGACTATAATAACGCAGCCCTAACAGCCTCACTTCCTCTCTTATATCTCCACATCTTTCACCTCCCTCTTTTACACCCTACTATTACAGCTATTACATCTTATAAGACTCGATGTAGCACTAGACAGCTATTACTCACAGTCTATTGCAATTACGTTCAATAGAGTCTGTGCGTTCTACATCCTGCACATACTGCGAATTATGCTCGAGACATGTCCTCCACTGGAATTTTTCGTAACACAAGAAATGCCTGCCTTTTATCTGAATTGGACATTGTATTCCAAACTGACTACATTTCTTGCTTGTAAATTGTTGTTATTTGCTTGCATGCAAGTAAAAATGACATCATGGACTTTTTAATACAGGCACTGCAAAAAAAAAAAACATCTTGAATCTATTCATATTCATCTACTATTTCATAATAAAGTAAATTAATTAGTTAACTAAGAGATTTCTCGTGAATTAAGGTGCTAAAATGATTGACAATTACAGAAGACTTCAAGCACAGCACGATGATGCTGTATGTCTGTGAATGACGATCCTGGTCGAGTTCGGTCTAAGCCCAGTGTATTTGTTTCTGTATTTGCCTGAACCACAGTCCTGACCTCGCTCTAAGCCATTTTCACAGGTTTGGACCATTAAAGGAGTTCCTGGGAGGCCAGTGTTTCAGACGTGAAGCAGGCAGTCTGATCATGACTCTGGCGTACTGAGAAAACGTTCTACCTTGATGGTATCCAAGCACTAGTGAAACCCTGGGATAGGTTCATTAGTGCAGCAGGGGATTATATAGAGAAATGAAGGCAGTTCTTACCCTCACAACTGTGTTCTGTTATTCTGCACAATCAAAAGTCCCAGTTTGACCTGAACACCCTTTGTACCGTATATGATTAAACCTATCTTTGGACATATTTTGCAATTTTTTTTATTTTATTTTTGCAAGCTTTAACTTAATAAACCAAGAAAGAATCAAAACTATCTGCCAACAAAATAAGAAACAGTGGTGAACATCTGGTGAACCTGGTAAACCCTTACGCCCCCAAAAAAGTACTTGAAGTACAAGGAACTTTCACCACCTTTGAAATGATTCACCAAAGGATATTTGGACAAGTTTGACATGGCAAAAACACATGCAAGACATACAGTATAGATTGGAAAGAGCGTTTACATGGATGGATAAAATACAAGCGCAGAATGAGTCAGAAGTCAGAAGTCTATAATTAGTCAAGTGGGTTTTTATTCTTAGATATAGCTTGTATACACTGGAACGGAACGTCATTTCTTCAGGACCACGGTGCACCAATTATTTACTGTAAAACTGTAATTATTTTTTTTTATTCTTTCAAATTGATGTGCATAACACTAAGCTCTGAAAGACTGGAAATCTTCGCTCGTTTCTACTAAGGTGTTAAAATCACCCCAGTTCTCTTGACAACTACCACCCAGTTACCCCTAATGAACGGCGCACTGCTATCCACCCAGACACCGGGACCGATTATGCTGCTAGACCGCTGATCGTCGCTGAGGAATCATCTGAATTTAACCTCCCACACGATGTCCTGATGATCGAGCAGAGCCTCAGACAGTTACGCCACTCTGGAGGCCATTAAACTGCTTTTATATTCTGCGCCACTGCCAAGTCAGATTCCTTTTAAGTGAGGCCTGCTGGCCAATAAATGTGATCGTGTGTTAAACCCATGCACCCACCCGTCAACCATCTTGGCCTTTCTCTTTGGGACTTCACGACACAACTGTCTGATGTTTAGGATCGGTTTACCTTAACTGTAAATAGAGACGGACTCGTAAGCGTTTAATCCACTGGATTCCTGGACTGGGATGACTCACAGGAACACACTCGGGGTGGAACGGGTTTGAAAATTTTCACATGATAAACTAGTCTAAAACTGTAATGGTTTCATAGCGATGCAGCATTTAAGTGATCATTTAAAAACACACACGCTAGTATTCATCAAAGAGATAAAGGCTGTGAGGAGACTGATTGTGTCATACAATACAATACAATAATCTTTTTCTCCTGCTAATCTTTTGCTCCACACTGCAGTACAATAGGGGGAGGTATTGCACCAACTGCCTATAAATTTTAACAAGTCGATGTCATAATTTTGCAAAACAAGAGTATTTTCTAAGTACTTTACAGCAAGTTTTGGATAACAGTTTGGATTTTCTGCAACGGATTTGGCATATTGTCAAACAATTTTTCAATTTCTGACCACTTAAAGGGAACCTTTTATACAAATTTCACATTTTTAGTCGTTTTAGACATTCATATGGGTCTCCGGTGCACATGTACAGACCAACCAAAAATAAAAATGAAAAAGAAAAGCAAAAATATAAGAAAAAAAGAAAAAAAAAAAGAATTGTGATTACTTTTTATTTTAGCCGGGGCTTAAACAAACCAATTTTATTTCCCTTTTCCTATTGTGACATCATATAAGAAGATACCTGCCTGGCTTGTTGCTTGCCTGTGCTGTTCTCTGCTCATTTACATAAACACCGAAATGGCACATTTCAGAAGGAGTAAAATAAAACTAACCAATCGTCGCCTCCGAGTGGCGCAGTGGTAAAGTGCTCGCTCTATCATCCGGAGATCGCTGGTTCAGAGGTTAAGACACTGGATCACTGATCAGGAGGTCAGGGGTTCAAACCTCAGTTTGACATTGTTGAGCCCTTCAACAAGGAACTTAACCTTCCTTAACCTCAACTGCTCATACTCTATGTGCAATGATATAAAACTAAGTGGCGTTGGATTGCCATAAATGTAAAGATATTGTTGGAGCAGCGAGTAGTTGAGTGGTTAACGCATTGGACCACTGATTGGAAAGTCTTGGTTATCTGTACACGCCTCGTCTCCAATCACTTGGGGTTTAACGTAATATAATGGATATATATATTATTATTATTATAATAGTATTTTCATTATGCTATCTAGAATCGTATTTTATTACTTTTAACCCCCAAGGAGGTAGCTACTATAACTGACAGTCGAGATTAAGGAAGACATAAAAATCCCATTATACCACGTCTGGGTTATAATAATTGAAGCCGATACATTACTGTAGTTCTCGTCCTCGAGCACTGTGCATGTTTTTGTGTTTTAGTCCCTTCACCCCGTTCAGCGTCACCTAATTAACCAGGCCCTCAAGTGTTTTTGAGGAAATGAGGTCCCTTGAGTTAAACTGCTTCATATTAACCATTGAAATAAAACCATCTTCATCATCTTGCTTTATTAGATATTAATGCTCCGCTCGTGTTATGCTCGCGTCCTTCATTTTGGATCGCTATTTTATTTGTCCCATGCGAGAGAACAAACAAGCACAACACTGCACACAAAAAGGCTTTTCTGAGACCAAAACCATAATGAACAACGAGAGGATGGTGTGTTTTCATTATACAAACCCATGTATAAAGTTATTGGAACCGTTGGAAAAATGTGTCACAGTGAAAAGAAAAAAAAGAAAAAAGGAAAAAAGAAAAATGGGCTGAATGCAGTAAGTCATAAAGTGACCAAAAGTCTTTTGATTTCAAGAGAAATCATCAATACGTGTTTCTTTCATACCTTTTTTTTTCAGATTTAGTGAGATTTTTTTAGTAGAAGTAGTATGATTCTGTAAGGGACCACCACTAGAGGTCATTGTTTTGTTTTTTGTAGTTTTTTGTTTGCAGACTCAGTTTCCCAGAAGGCACCTCGGTCAGGTGATGCGGGTGCACACCTGAGCCGAGGTAGCTCATTAGATCATCTATAAATAGCTGTTTAGTCCGGGTAACTGGGTCGAGCATTGTTTAAAGATTACTGTCACTATGTGGGCATTTTGTTTAGTTTAATTTGTATTTTGATTGAAGTTTTGTTAAGATAAAAAGGCTCTAGTGCTGGCTATGTGTAATGTTCAGTGTGTGTCTGTGTTTGGGGAGCTGACTCAGTCATGTGAAGTGTGGTGTGTGTTTAATGTTTAAGTAAGTAGTGTTGGTTGTGTCCTCCTGTTAATATTTCCCCGTGTGTTTAGCTAGTTGGTAAGTTTAGCTAAGTGCATGTTTGGCTATGAGCATGTTTAGCTAATTGCCACGTGTAGCTGATTGCCATGTCTCTAGCCCTAGTCTCCTTGTGTCTCTGGAGTCTCGTCTCTAGTTAGGTCCCTAGTCTCCCCGTGTCTCCGGTCTTGTCTTGTCCCGTTCCAGCTCCCTGCTTAGTTTGTGATGTCATTAAGCCAGTGTTTCGCCATAGTGCTTATGTTTTGTGTAACAGGTATTAGAGCCTGTATTGTGCCATAGAGCCTGTGTTTCGCCATATGCTTTTGGTTATTGTTTGAGTTTGTTGTTTGTTCCTTTGTTTGTTGTGTTTATTTATGTTTTGTGAATTATATTATTAAAAGACTCTTTTGTTTGCAACGCCCCTCTGCGTTATGCCTGCTCTTTGTGCCCACGGCAAAAACAGCCAGCATAACACCCGATTCGTGATAGATTCAAAATGTTATTATCATGAGTTACAACATATGCTACATTAGTCTTAGCGTGTGAATTCATTATGAAAGTTCAACAATAAACATTACTGTTATTAATGACTGTTTAATTATTTGTATTTGACATAATGGAATAACCAAATATAAAACTATAATTATTTCTTTTTTTATTAATATTTAAAATCAAAATTTGGTATATTCCCTTTAGTATTGCATAATTTATTTTTATTGAACTCTGCAAACAAAATTTATTTATTTGTTTTTTTTTGGTCCAGTGTTAAATATTTTAATAAACAAAGTAAACTTGAACTTTAAGCTTTAAAAAAGGTAAAGTTTAAATAACATAGGCACAGTGAGTTAGTGGTTAGCACTGTGGCGTCGCACCTACAGGGTCCGGGTTCGATTCCCACCTCGGATCTGTGTGCATGGAGGTTGCTTGTTCTCCCCGTGCTTGGTGCGTTCCCAAATTCCCTGTAGTGTGTGAGGAAGTGACTGTGTGTGTGCGCCCTGTGATGGACTGGCACGCTGTTCAGGGTGTATCTCCTGGGATAGGCTCCAGGCCCCCCCGCGACCCTGAATACAGGATAAAGCGGTACAGACGATGAGTGAGTAAAAATATATATTTTTTTAAAAAGCAGGATTTTTTTATTTTTTCTTGAATGCATTTTTGTCCAATCAAAATATCTAAAAACGTCTTAAGGGAATTTTGCATACTAGGTGCCCCTTAACAGACTAGTCCCCAGAGACTTTCAGTCCATGCAGCATTATCAAACATGCCATGGCCAGTGTTAATGAGGTCATCTTCTGATACGTGAGCCGCCTTTTTAAATTTTTTTTTTATGGGCCCTTTAAATTGCATTTCAGTCCCGATTAAATCATAAGGGAGACATTTTCTGACTCGTAGCCATGTCTACTTCGTGAACCGTGGCATGTCATGTAAACAGTTACGACCTCTAATACTTTTGGCAGGAAATAATCTTCATATCACAGCGGAAAATAAATAAATAAATCACTCAGCCTTGTGCATTGTGTACGCTGTGCACTTCACTGCTATTATACACTACTGAGTTAATTGCATCCTCAAATGACCCTAGAACCCAAAAATCCCCACGATTAGGTTTGGCTGTAGGGATCTATTTTATTGCCAGTTCGGTTGTAAGCATTCCTGCACGAGTGAGGAGGTTCGTGCTGAGGCCAAAAAAATCCCCCTGGAGGAACAAGCTGCAGGAGTTAACATTTCTTTGGAGCACCCGATGTTACAGAAACACTTATTTTAGTCGAGCCAAATGACTGCATGTAGTCAGCAAAGACCTCAGTGGTGACTGAGCTTTCTGGGGAAAGAAAAGAGGCTGGGGTTACAGTCGAGAGAACTTGAGGATGAATATGAGGGGCCAAAAGCAGCAGCGGAAATGAGCGCAAAAGGGTTTTAGAGAAGAGCAAGCTGTAAAGTTGTTATTTCCTAGCCTGGGCAGAATTAAAACCACGCTGGAACGCTTTCAAATCCTTTCGGTTACTGCAAACCCGGGACACATCTCCATATTCCAAATGCAGTTCCAAATATGGCGGCACACTGGATTAGTGGTGAGCGCTGTCGCCTTGCACCTCCAGGGTTAGAGGTTCGAATCTCAGCTCCAGGACTGTGTGGGGTGTTTGCACGTTCTCTCCGCGGGGGCGCCAGTTTCCTTCCAAAGTACGTGTTATAAGGTGTAAAAAAGGTAATTGAATTTACGCCCTGCAATAGGTTGGCACCCCGTCCAGGGTGGATTAGATATCTTACACAGAATAAGCAACAGAGATTGAGTCCGAAATCTGTTTAGTTTTTTTCCATTATTATTATTATTTTTACTTTATGTACACTGCCCAAACAGAAAACATCGGCAGTGTTTTACCCCGGTAACTTTGGAGCAATGAAAAAAAGTTCCTGTGGTTTGACGAGTCCAGACTGACCCCATTCCAGAGCGATGAGTGCTTCAGGGTAACAAGGGAAGTGCATGAAGCATAGGGCATCTAGTATACAAAATTCACTTTAAAAAAAATAATTAGTAGACATTAATATTGTGGAACCTCGGATTACGAGTAACGCGGTTTACGAGTGTTCCGCAAGACGAGCAAAGATTTTTAATAAATTTTGACT
>JAQMYG010000037.1:23374784-23385574 GCA_030014215.1 Clariallabes teugelsi
ATTTTTTTTATATATATATATATATATATATATATATATATATATATATATATATATATATATATATAGTTTTGTTTTTTCCCCTTTAATTTACATTACATAAATGTACTCCATCAATAGAAGATGCATTTTTAATCATGTTTTATCCGTTACAAATAATATGGAAAGTGCATGTTACATATAACTGCACGTTTTTTTTTTTCCATGCTGAACTATTTGAGCTTTTTATTTTACATCCATCTTGTCACTCACCATGTTATTTACACACCACAGCTTTAGAGCTCGGAAACACAAACATGGTGAGATCGAGTCCTGGGTAGGTGTGTTAAAGTGAATAATGTGCTGTTTATTTATATTTAAAAGGGTTGTAATTGTTGGTAATCACTACTTCCGGGCCCATGGGACAACATGACGTGTATTATTTTACTAAAAAGAGCATTCCCTGTTGTGTTTTATTCCTAACACTGAAATGTTTGTTAGTATAGGATTGTTGGAGTCATAGGGATAGGCATATGAGTAACAGGAGGCAGGCTGAAGTAGAAAACCTAGCGTTTTTTAATCATCTCATAATACCCAAATTTTCCGTCACTCGCTTAAATGTTAAGTCGAACCTAATGCACCGAAAGGTCACGATATTTCCGGAATAATAAAGTGCGCGTTGCGAGTTGAATATATTCTTTAAAAAAGATAACAAGAACAAGTCCTTGCAGAACATCTTCCAGATGAGTTAATTAAACTTGTGCTCAGCAGACCGCATGTCTGGATCTGTTTAATCATGTGAGCGGGAGTGAATGGCTGCTCGCTGTTTACCTGGACAGGACGCAGACACAAACAAGCATGTGGACAGCCAGGCTGTGTGTGTGTGTTGGGGGGGGGGCGGTTAGCTCCAAAATCTGGCAGATGCATGTGAAAGAGTCTCGCTGTGCCAACTTTGCTTTTTGGATTTAAATTTAGCAAGAGGATCTTTAAAAACCAATCAAATGCAACAGGCATATCTGAGACCTGAGGAAATAATCTAGTGCTGCAGCAGATATGGCTGGAAGTCTTTCCTTATCGCTAGGATAGAATACACTTACTTTTGCAAAATGGAAGCAGGGCTATATATCGTGCCTATAAATATGATTTAATGATTGGCATGCGATTGTTGAGTACCCGTTTATTCTCAGCGTGCTTGTAAAAGCCTTTAACAAGTTCAACATAATACAATACGTGCCCTGAGGCAATATTCATCGTCTACCTCTAATGATAAGCTCCGTAGTAGCCATCAGGAACAAAAGCAATTTCCTTCAGGGGGGAAAAAAAAACCTACAAAAGCAATAGGCTCTGTATTTACTACTTTATTTCCTCATTTAACATTCAAGTCATGTCGGTGTCAGTAGGTCCCAGAGGAACCAGCAAGAAACTAACAGGCTAATAGGAAAACCCTAGCAGGTTAAAAAAGAAAAACTACATTTTTTTTTACCTCAGTTATCCTAGCGTATCTCTGAAGGTATGTTTAAATTATTAATGTACTTCTGATGACATGATTTTGTTAAAATATATATATATATATATATAAAAGGTAATATAACATTAGCAGTGTAGCTGCTTTGAAGAGTCTCTACGGTTTGGACAGAATGATGCAAAGAAAAAACATCCAGCAAGCAGAGGTTCAGCAGGCTTAAATGCCTCATTGATTAACAAGATCGGGTCAGAGTGGTCTGTGCTGAAAAGAAGGTCACGGTGAGTTAAACAACCACTGTGGTGATGAGAAAAGCATCTTACAAGGCAAGCTCGGAGTGGATGAGCTACAGTACAACAGCGCATGAGCACATCGGGTGTGACTCAGGACAACAAGAACAGGAATTCAAGGCTCACAAAACAAGTTAAAGTCCATGTGACGTTTTTACGACATTCAGCCCTGGAAAAACGCATCCTGAGATGCTTTTCTGCACACCACGATTGTAAAGAGTGGTTATTTACACTATTTGAATATCTTTATATATATATATATATATGTATGTTGTTGTTTTTTTCTTTTGGGATTTTTCCCCGATTTTCTCCCTAATTTAGTCGTATCCAATTCCTCCCCGTCACTAGGGGGCTCCCACATTATGCCCACTACTACCACTCAATCGTGGGGGACGAAGATTGTTTCCTCCGAGCTCTCTCTAGGTTACAGCATCCCCCGTGAATCGAACTCACGATCTCCGAATGATAGGGCGAGTGCTTTACCACTGCGCCACTCGGAGGCCCCAAATATTTTTATATTTTAGCGGTCTATATATTTGTGTATGTATTACTGGAATGCTACTGAAAGGCTCTGAGTTACTGATCAGCAGGTCAACCGCCAATTTGCACACTGTTGAGCCCATGACCAACGCCCTTATCTGCTCCAGGGGCCCTGTATCCTGGCTGACTCTGAACTCTGACCTTAGCTTCCTAATTGGAAAGTGCAAAAAAATTTAAATAATCCACAGTGCTATAAATCAATACGACGTTTTTGTGCTAGGCATTAGGGATGAGAATTCCCACAAACAACAAACTATACAATATTATCACGATACCCAGGTGCCGATTCGACTTGTATTGCGATTCTGTAAGTACCATGATTTTATAAATAAAATCTTTTTTTTTTTAATCTTTTTTTTTTTATTCTAAACAATTTTTCAATTAGAATTTTTCATTTTATTATTTAACAAATAATTCTCCTACCACACAGGATGCTGTGCTGTCAATGTGCGACTAATTTAGAGTGCACCACCTGTAGGATTATAGAGGAACTGCAACGTTTACCACCTCAAATACAAACATATACAAGTTAAAAATTATTTCCTACAAATCGATTTTGGTGTCATTATGGCGATACATGAATTGACACACAAAATCGGTTTTCGTCCATCTCTACTAGGCGTGTAACATCAACAACAATAGAGTTCACAGAAATCACGTGACTCTGTCAGTAACTGTCGTATGAAAATACTGAAATAGGAATTAGCATAGTAAGTATAAAATAAGAATGCAATCTCTGGATTCAGGCATCAAGATCAAGATTTTTTTTTTAAATAAGATTTTAAATAGATAACACTTTTTCCATCTTTGTGGTCATATTTGCAATATTGTTCTTGTTATATCTTTTCCTGGTGCAGCCTAATTTCCCAGCACAGATTAATAGAGCTATGATATTTAATTAAATCTTACTCAAGCAGTATCCAGACCGAACTGTAAATCAAGTCGGATGACTAATCTGCCTATAAGAAAACTGACAAATAGATGGGATCAGATCGGATCGAGTGTCATCCACATGCACGATCAAACCTGTCATTACGATTAGATCATCTGTCTACCCATCTATCCCAAGATGTATTACATTAAAACCAAGCTGAGGATCATTCCTCGCTGGATTAGTTTAACCGATTTCTCCACAGAGCAAGTGCCAAGCCCGGCTCATTCCTCGCTCTTTCACCAACAGGGCTCTTTTTCTTCTCTGGTTTCCCGCAAAGAGTCTGTCTCCCTGTCTGTCTGTCTGTCTCCCTGTCTGTCTTTCTGGATGACCTGAGAAACCCTGCAGACCTCTTCAGAGAAAATAAGACAAGAAGAAGAAAAAAGAAAAGAAAAACACACACACACACACACACTTGAGACTTGAGACACATGCAAAAACCCCACTCCCATCCTCCTCATAGCAATCTCCATATATAGCTAGAATGTCCTCCTTGTCCAGCATGCATGGGTTTGGTGTTTGAAAGGTATGAAGATTAATGGTTCATCTATAAAAACCTAAACACACAATTTTCTTTTTTTCCAATTGAATCCAAAGCCACTTTGCAAATAATAACCCATTAATAAAGTGTGCACAGGACAAGTGGAGGACAGAATGCTGAATGCTGACATGGTTAAAGATGATGATGATGATGATGATGATGGTGGTGGTGGTGATGATTTATAGCTGTAACAGTGTGTGTGTACTGTATACTGAGTGTGAAGAATAAGCACTAATGGAAATCTTACCCGAAATCATCATCCATAGACTTGAAGAAAAATTTATAGTTGGGTTTATTCAGGACTTGCTTAAAGTGTGCCAGAGTGACCTCCTCGGCAGGGACTGGCACTTTCACCAGGTACGGAGTCTCCTGGTCGTCCAGGTGGTAGATAATTTTCGTCTCCCACATCGCGGCCCGCTGGGGTGGAGAAGGCCGGGAGCATCGGGACTCGCGTAGCTCCCGAAGCCGCTCCTGGGCGCCGGGACGCCGGTGAAGGCGGGTGCAGTGAACCGCTGCGCTGTTTTCCGAGAGATTTTACGCTGTAACGCTCCGCTTTCTTTCTTTCTTTTTTTGTTTGTTTTTCTTATTATTTTTATTTAGTCAGATAATGCGGTCCAATTTCGTGGGAAATCTTTCCAAAACAACAATATGGTTTAATATTCCCCTCTTTTCAATACTGTCAGCCGTTTTGTTGATAAATCCGCTTGACTTATTCCGGTAACAATAAACTAAAAAATAAAATAAACTACAGACTATTTCCCGTCCATAACTTGTGCTGTAATTCCTGCACTGTCAAATAGATATTAGAGTATTTATGTTTAATAATACTGCTAAACACGCTAGATTATCTCGTAATGTATTAATCTTTTGCACAGGTATTGTCCAGAGACGAAGCTGTATCGGACTCGTCCAGATTGGACTGTGCATGAATATCACGGCTTCTCCCTCTTTCCCTTTGGAACAGCTGTAGGGTTGCCAGATTGCACACGTTCACCTTTGTGGGAAAACACTACAGTATTTAGTGTTTACATTTTCCCAGATATTTTGTATTAATTATGCAGCATGCTTTTTTATTACAAAGTAGTTTAAAAAAAAAACGTGATTACCATTGTATTTTTTCCTATTTTACAGTCAGCATTCACATGCGCATTGACACTCTACACACAACTCTGGAAAAGTCAATTAACTTTGGACTGTGGGAGGAAACTGGAGTACCCAGAGGAAACTCACCAAGCACAAGAAGAGCATGAAAACTCCATGAACACAGACCTGAGGAGGGAATTGAACCCAGACCCTGGAGGCGTCTGCAAGGCGACAGTGATAACCACTAAGCCACCCGATTAAGTTTGGTCTAGTATAATTCATACTATTGAGGTTTGATTAAAAAAATCACCTTAGCAAAAAAAATAAATTAATTGTAAATTAGCATTAAGCAAGGAAAATGTGCCCTCACACCTTTGACCAGAGGTCAAGGGTTCGATTCCGACCTCGAGTCTGTGTGCATGGAGTTTGCGTGTTCTCCCTGTGAGTTTCCTTTCTCCAAAGGACAGGCCGGGGATATCCTGGGATAGGCTCCAGGCCACACTCGACCCTGTACAGGATAAGCAGTATACATGATGAATTAATTAATTAATGGATTTGCTGTAATTTTTAATCAACACAATGCACTGCACCTAAATGTATCAACCATTGTACATGAGCAATACAGAATGAAAACCAACATGAACACTGATATTACTTTTTAAATATAAAGGTTTAGAAGCAATTAACTTGATTTATTCCTCATTTCCATTGCCTGCCATGTTGTGACACCAATGGTAAAGTAAGCACTTACTATAAGGTAACAGGTGCTGTAAGCTTTTACCTTAGTACTGGTCTATGAGGAGATTGGATCAAAGATCAAGGAAATTGAACAGATGTTTAACCAGTGGATGTTAGTTTAGTCAGTTTGTATGAGCGTACCTTACTGGTGACATTTGAGATTGAGAATTTTCAGACAGCAATCAATTTCAAATGAAGCTCATACCACGAGGAGTCATACAGAAAAATGTCTCACCACTCTTTGAAGCACTCTTTTCAAGTAGAACTTCATGAACCAGTTGAATATTAGCATTGATTAAGGCTTTAAGCTTTGCACATTTTAGCCTGTTTGTATTTATATGTCTTGATATGGACTTTAAAAAATCTTATAAACTTTACAAACTACAGTGGAAACATACAGAATTAAACCACATTGTATGTTTAAGTTTTTTTCCCCATATTTTAAAATTAAATAAATGTTATATATTCCCCTAATTAGAATGATATTACTGAAATATTCTGCACAAAAATTTGTGT
Source organism: Clariallabes teugelsi (assembly GCA_030014215.1). NCBI lineage: Eukaryota > Metazoa > Chordata > Actinopteri > Siluriformes > Clariidae > Clariallabes > Clariallabes teugelsi. The sequence goes on from JAQMYG010000037.1 coordinate 23,380,865, forward strand.
TTCTTGCACAATTTATTTTAATATTTTAAAATAATTAATATTTTCCAAATAATTTCATAATGAAAAAATGAAGAATACAAATTACTGTTTTTTTTTTTTTTTTGTAATTTACTTGGGGTTTTGTCTTAATCACATTAACCATTTTCAATAATTAAATATTGTGAAGGTTTCAGTAAATCTGGCAACCCTGACCAGCTGCGCATGGCAGTGACACTGCTCCCCCTGTCGGTTTCACTCTGCGCGACTTTCACATGATCAATTAATGAAATGAACATCTCTCTTTTATTTACCATAATAAATCTAACATACAGGGCATTTCACAGAATAATCTCTAAATAGAGTATAAGATAATGTATACGCTATTCAATTCCATGCACACATATTATGTTCAGTAATTTTTACTTCAGATTTTTATTTTTCTATACTGAAGAGAGATCGATGTACAGTACAGCTGTTCTAGAGTTGTTCTTGCAAGAACAGTATTGTGTCAAGTGCATTTGCAAAACCCATCAAGCACCAAGATATAACTGTCTCTCATGAAGACCTTCCCAGGAAAGCAAGATCATAACCTACCTCTGCTGCAGAGGAGAAGTTCATTTAGATTCACCAGCCTCAGAAATCACCAATTAACAACCAGCACCTCAGATTAGAGGCGTTATGAAGGATTTACAGATCATACGTAGCAGACACATCTCAGTATCAACTGTTTAAAGGAGATTATTGTATATTTCGGATACTTTCTGTATTGTTTTACAATGCAGAAATGCAGTGGTTAGCACTGTCCACACATGAAGTTTGCATGTTCTCCCTGTGCTTGATGGGTTTTCTCCGGGTACTCCGGTTTCCTCCCACAGTCCAAAGACATGCAGATTAAGCGGAGCGTGTCCAGACTTTTGACTGGTTGCGTATAGAAAATTATAGCCTACATTGTACACAGATTTGTTTCACCTACAGAAATATGAATAACAGTCTGATCATTTTTTTATTACTTGTATTTTTTTATTTATTTATTATGTATTTATTCATTTTTTTGAACTTGTAAATTAACAGCTACGTTAGCGCTATACTATGGATTGACTTCTGTCCGCATTCTTTGATCACTTCTCTATTCATATGACAGTTAAATCTCCACCCACTTTAATTGTTTAACATCCACTCAATTTGTAGTTATAGGCCATACAATTATTATTATTATTATTATTTAGTTAAGCTCCATTGAATTGGTTAGAAAGTGTTGATTTTTAAATAACAGTATATATTTTATGTGTATTAATGCACATATTTTAAATCAAATTTCATATTGATTATAACATACTGAAAATCACTTATTGGACAGATGCTTAAAAACCTAATAAAAACTTGTGTTGATCAATATGTTATTGTAAAGTAATTACATTTCTATAAATTGAAGATAATTGGGCAATACACTTTATAGTTCAATCTAACTTTTATTACCGTTAACGTCTATTGTTATCTATGGAATTATTTGTAAACTTCAATTAAAATTATATATATAAGTTTAAGCTTCATGTAAGGAGCTATACAACATTTAAAAAAAGGAGTCTCCAGTTTTAGTGCTTTGTAACAGTCAGAAAGGTTTCCACCATAAGAGAGTCTACAGATTTTACATTTTAGTCAAATGAAAAATAGGATGGCTGCTACAGCGAATGTTAGAACTTAAACATTTCAACAGCATTAAATGTAACTATAAGTAGATTACTTCAGCTCATTCTTCGAATAATAATGATTGTTGGTAAGAGAAATAAAACACTTGAGGATGTACACACCATTATGCCAACCTGTCCATGAAGAACAGGATGCCTTTGTCATGTTTCATTTATTACTTAATAATTAAATGATATCACACATGAGGGAGTGCTGCTGTGCTGAATAACAGCACGGCTGTTAGGCGATCACAGGGATGAGGGCGTGCTGATATTCAGTGCAGCATTGCTTTTATACAACAGTTCCACAAACACCATTTATTATCATCAACAGATTATGATTATGACCGCGACTGGTGGAACTAGCGTTGAGCTGCTGATTGACAGTTAGAGATCGTCAGCTAGTTTAATTAACGGGGTGAAAGTAGTCTCCTAGTTGAGGAGAATTAACCATGGAGGTGGTGAAGAGTCCTGAGAAACTTATTTAGATGGAGATTTCCATTTAGAATATCAGCTCCGTTAATGTCTGGGTGTGAATCCTAAATAGCTTTAAATGGAAATCTAGAGCTCCAGGTTAAGCATGTAAGTTAGAATCCCTTGCTCCAAGTAGAGCCTTAGATCAGAGGTAAGAAAGAGATTTGAAACTGTTGTCAATTTTAAATAATCAAAGTTCTGGTAATCAAACAAACTTTTATGACAAACACACCTGAATCCAATAAATGTTCATTTTTTATGGCGTTTATTTTTTTTATAAAACAGAAACCAAACCAGGATTCGCTTGGCTTACGAAGGCCACTGGAGTTTGATATTGATCCATACACACACACACACGCGCACACACTCGCACACAATTTCAGCTCATAACCATCCATTGACCCAATAGCACCCATCCCTGGACATTTCCTTAGCTAAATCTAACTCTACCCGCCCCTTTTCATAGTTACTGTACTGCATTTATTCTGCTTTTCTCTCTTCTGAAAGTAATAACTTAAAAAAAAACAATTATTTAAAAAAACAAAAGGAAAAAGAAAAGAAAATCTAAATGGGGCAGTGGAAAAATGTTGCCATGATAATTTGTTACATCATCACAATATTAGAAATAAAGTGGGAACCCAACATCCCAATCTCGTTTAAACTTTTAAGATACACACTTTTCCAAAAAAAAAAGAGAAAAAAAAAGAGGAGACAAACGATCACAGAATAATAAAGAACAGAAAGATAAACAGAATGTGCATGATAATAATGAAACCTGCAAAGGATTTCTCTCCAACACTGACATCACAACGTCTCAAATATGGCTTCAGGCATAAACGCAGACGCTGCTCGTTTTGGTCAGCCATATTTATGAGCGTTGAAAGCTCGCGATCAAAGGCACTGACGTGTCTCCGGCATGACACACCTGAGAGTCGAATCGAGGTAAACTGAGGGAGAAATCCAACACACCAGTCAAGATATGAGAGAGAGAGAGAGAGAGAGAGTGAGGTTTTTTTTGTTTTTTAATTTGCATTTAAGGCATCGTCCTCATGAGGGAAGTTCGAGAGTCATTCGAGATTCCTCTGAAATATGACTTAACGTGTTTAACGCGACTCTTCTGATCCTTTGGCCAAAAATGAATTTTCACATTAACGCAAACATCAGAGCATGATCGCTTCTTCCTCCCTTAGATTTGCACAGAAGCTTTCAGACTCAATGACCACAGATGTTCTTCAACGCAAATCGGTTGACTTAATAAAATCGTTTGTGAACAGTTTGTTAAAATGTCAGAATATTTCATAGCAGAAAAAAAAATTAAATAATAATAATAATAATAATAAATATGTAATGTACAGAGTCACTTCTCACACACAGCTCACAATAACTCCTCCGGGTCAGAGCTTTCACTAGAGGCCATGTTTCTGCGAAGCGACACTAAATATTACAGCCTTCCAGAAAATCCACCCCGAAAATGTATTTAATAATGAAATTCTGAGGTAATTTAAATAAATTCATAAGGAATTAATCTTTCCTTGGCATGTTGGTGCTGTGTAGTTTTATTTCAGTTTCCTCCTACATTACCCACAATCCTGTTTCGCACTGATCCTAGCGCTGGTTAGATTTAACCTTCGCTTTGTTTCTATTCATAGAGAGTGATGATGCAGCATTGCAGATTTTAGCCCGTTAGTCCGTCCAGCTCCTTCACTGCCTCATCTATTCATGCACTCTGCTCAGAAACACGTCAGGTTCGAGATCAAGCTGCTCATCGTTCATTAAAACACCTCTCACAGGTCCATCTCATAGACAGGACGTTTGTTTTTTTGTTTTTTTAAGGAAAATTCAGTAATCTCTTGTTAACGTGACACTGAAGGTGACGTGACTCTTATTCTAATCTAGTCTGAGAATGTTTGTAGTCGTAAACATCACAACATAATCCTGGGACATCAAATTCGTCCCGGAGCTATTAATATTTCAATATAAACCCATTTAACTTATGGGTTTCAGAGTGGAGAATTTGCTCTCCTTTAATTCGGGGTGTGATTTAGGAATGTGTTTAACTTCTGTTTCTCTTGGTATGTGTAGGATTTCCTTCTGAAGGGAAAAAAAAAAAAAGAAAACAAAAACGACTGTACCTTTCATTTTTGGCCAAAGTACACCTTTAATCCATGAGCAGCTTTCACGTGTCATGAGCTGACTTTTCGATCCGGTCTCTGATGGCGGAGTCGACTTCTCGACAGGTCAGTGTCACGTCTGAGTTTTACACACATCCAGACAGGTGCATAGGCAGAGTGCAGACACACACTCACACACAGACTCACTCACTCACAATCACATTAACATGAAACCTACACATGGCAATCAGTAACTGACACACCCATATGTGCACACACACACACATTGTGTGTGTTTCATCCTTAAACACTTCTTTACACAAAACCTGAGCAGCTTGAACATGAACATTGAAGGTGCATGTAAAAATCCCAGTGTTGAAGATCCCACATCCACACACACACACACACACACACACACACACACACACACACACACACACACACACACACACACACACACA
>JAQMYG010000037.1:23391101-23404137 GCA_030014215.1 Clariallabes teugelsi
CAGACATGTTAACATGAGATCATCATGAATGGTAAATAAATAAATGGCAATGATGGATAGGATGCTTTTTTTTTTTTCAAAATAAAGCTACCTTTTGCTAAAAAGAGATGTTTGGAGATATTTGGGACACCCTGTAGAGAGTGAGAGCAATGTATGTGGATATACAGAATAAAAGAAGTAATTGATCAAGCTTTAAACATTAATACATGTTCACAAAGCTTCACAACAACTTCACAAAGACAGTTACTCAACTGTGGGATTAAATGCGGGATCTGGGACTTTTCCTAACCACCGATTTAGATATTTAAATTGACTTAGGGGTTCGCTCTGCCACCTCATAAGGTTGGGGGTTCGAATCTTCTCTGGTCAGACACACCAGGTCAGGTGAGTCGAGTCTGCATGTGGATTTTGTCCAGGTGCTCCGGATTTCTACTCACAGTCCAAAGACAGACGGTGTTGGACGTTGTCTTGTGATTCTAAATTTCCCGTAGTGTATAACTGAGTGTGTGAGTGTGTGTAGGTTGGGAGAGTTGGCTGTGAGTTTTGTCTTTTAGAGATTATGTTCACATCACTACAGGTAGTCCCTTACTTACAAACATTCGTAAGTTGGATTTGTTCTCAAGTCTGCCAAAGTGAGTCTTATACGCCTTTGACATGAATATAAAATGTAAAGCATACTAATCCACTTGACTAAATCTCTGTCCCCTTTCCCCACACTGCCGTTATGTGGCCAAAAACCGCGAGTGACCGCGCCTAAGGAAATAAAACTCAGTAAAAAGTTAAATCTATCAGTGTCAAGGGGAATCCTGGACGCCATTCTTTCTGAAAGCTGTTTTCCACTGTATTGGACTGTGAACCCTGTTTTGTTGAGGATTTTCCGAAAATAGGATTATCAGGACAGCTTTACAGGACAGCCATTTTGTATCATCGTGCTCCCGGACTCATTGATTCACTGAAACTGGTGAGGCCGACTCGTTTCTCCCGCACCCCCACATGCACATATAGTACATATATACAATATACCGGGCTTTAGACATTTCATACATTCACTTATACACTGAAAATATTGCATATAATTGTGAATAGTATCTGGTGCACTGCAGTGTCTATTTTTTGTACAATACACGTGAGCTACTTCCGTGATTTGTTCGGATTTACAAATGTTCGTAGAACCTCGGTCCGTTCGTATCTGCGAAAAATTCTGCGTGACTCGCATGTTCATAAGTCAGGGACTACCTGTAAATGTAAATCAAGTGTGTGTTTACGAGTGTGATCACTTATGAATGATGGGTATTTAATTAACATGCGTGACTACGAAGAAAATCAGCGGCACTGAAAGTTTTTTGTGTGGCTCGGGCTATGAAAACATTTACAGTGCAGCTTTACTTAAAGCTTGATAAATTAGGCCTGAATGACATACAGTACTGGTGTTTTCCTGTACACAGAAGAGATCTGTGCTGTGTGTTTTGTATCTGCGTGTACCATAAACCTCTGTAGTGATGCGTCTCTGTGCGTACGTGGCTAATCCCTCACTGAGCCACATCTCCTCCCAGGTGGCGTTGGTGACGGCGTTTCCGAACCAGCCGTGAGAGATCTCGTGAATCACGTCAATCAGCAGGAACTCCTGACTCTCCAGAATGGAGGAGATGATGAAAGTGAGACATGGGTTCTCCATCGCAACGATAGGAAACGAAGGAGGGAGGAAAACAATGTCGTACCTGCGGAGGGAAAATATTCAAAGACAAATGTTTAATCTCGACACTCTGAGCTATTTAATTCGTGTTTTATTAGGCTTGAAACAACTGCGTTTTTTTTTTTTATATATAATTTCCATTATAGTGGGACAGTGGTAGCTTAATGTCTTTATTTGTCTTATTTCAGATAATATTTGACCAATCTTTCCTCAGAAATGTTTTGTAATTCAAGTCAAACCGGGACTGGTGATGAAATTTCTCGTGTATGAAGATGTACAATGAATTGACATTTACAGAAGACTTGAAGTACAGTACAGTGATGAGACTGTGCAAACACTGTAAAGAATTTTTGTACACTTTCTACACTAGCAAGATTTCTCAGTATCCCGGGGCCATGACTGGACTGCCTGCTTCACGTCTGAAACACTAGCATCCCAGGAACTCCTTTAACAGCCCAAACATGTGGAAATGGCTTGGAGAGAAGTCGGGGGATGTGACAATAGCTCCCAGACGAGTTCCTGTAATGTGCAAGTGGTGTCGGTAAATGAACGTGTGTGTGTGTGTGTGTGTGTGTGCAGTTCCCACAGACAGATGCGAGACGCATTCTGCGACAAGTTATCCATCGATTTTTTCAAGGATAAGGCGTTCCACTTGCTGGTCTTCTTTAAAATGTCTGCGTCATTAAGATGCTTTACTGCGATTAGGAGTCTCATCACCGCTCTGCTTTAAGTCTTCTGTAAATGTCAATCGGGTGACACCTTCATTCATGAGAAATTTCATCGCAAGACTTGAATGCCCCTCGTAATTACGTCAGTCAGTCAATAAATAAATAAATAAATAAACTAATAAATAAATAAATAAATGATATTTATTATATTTAAAGGTGATGATCAAATGATTATCAAAATAAGTTGATTAAAAAAAAAAAAAGAAAGAAAGAATTTAGTTATTGCCACACCAGCTTCTACGGCTATATTCATGACGAGAGTCAGTTTTTGTTATTCAATATTTAAACTAGTTAAGACGTTTAAGATTCTTTATTTTTTTCTAATTACCTTAAAAACTAAATTTGGACTTGCTTGTTAAAAAACTTTTTAAAAAGTTCCTCACAAGAGTAAAAGAATTACGATTAAATCAAGTATGTTTGATGGACAGAAGGGTTCTGCACGATGAACGCTGTGCTGGATTTTCTCTAGACGGTAAAAATGTGTCTTGCATAAATGACTTGATCTCAACAATTATTAAAAGGAAATGCATGTTTTGATCTGACATCGGGATTTATTTGATAACTAAATTAAGTAACAAAAAAGCACCACGTTTTTTATATATATATTTTTTTAACTACACCACTCAAACAACGCTGAGTCATTCTTCAAAAGAAGACGATTTACAAGCAGGCGATGCCTTATTTGTAGTTTGTGGTCACCACTTGCTCTGTGCAACAGACGCGGTTGAAGGCCGCTGTGGTTTGACATTTTCGCTGTGTAGCCGCTACAATGAGAAAGAACACCACTTCACTACAGGCGCAGATTAGCAGCGTGCAGTTCAAGATTTAGGTTAAAGTTATTTGTCTTAATGATTCAGAATCTACCTGTGAAGTAAAGTGTGTTATGGTATCATTTTGGACTTTTGCAGTCCTCGCTCATGGATGTACAGGAACGCAGCGGTTCATTGTGTCATGGTTATTAATAGCCTTTTATTTCTCGCCAGCCTGTCAAAGGATTAATGCACACGCACGCACACAAGTGTTGAGTTTTAGAGTGATAGACAAACAGACGCTCACTCACCTGCCCCACACATAAGGGCCGAAGAGCTGCTCGGCTACGTCGAGGCAACGCTCCACGCTGCCTCCCAGCTTACTGACTGCAGAGGTCAGGAGACAAGGCTCGGCCCATACACGGCTCCTGTGCACACACACACGTGCATGAGTTCAAAGTTTTACAGTATATTCAAGGGACATGTACAATGGAGGTACTCTGAAACTAAGCAAATTTTTAATAGCCTTTAGATTTTTGTAACAAACGCAGAATAAGAAAAATAAATATCCACGCTCATATAAAAAGTATCTGAAAAAGTTCTATTCAAAATGAAAGATGATGTAACGTATACAGAGTGTGACTGAGCAACAACAACAACAACAAAAAAAGCACTAACGGAACAATGTGCAAAAGTTTGCACACCCGGGTGTGTGTGTGGTTTTTGTTGTTTTTTTTTTCATCATCATCATCATCATCATCATCATGATCATCATGATCAAAAGACTGTTATTTAAATTATATGACGGACAGACGTTGCTTCATTATACCAGGAAACAGATTCAGTTACTACTGAACAAAAACTTCATAACAAATATAACTTAACAAAATAATCAGTAAAAATTTTTTTTTAAAAAAGGTCCTTTTCTGTATGCGATTCATTTTTTACATCCTGAAATAAGCTGTATGTAATGAATGAAAGACAACAGGGTGTGTCGTTATAAGAAAATTACCCCATGACCTCACCATTAAAAAAAAGTAAATAAATAAACTGGAACACTATGGAGGATATCAAATCAACACTCTGACAAACTTCTATACAACAGTCGTGTATTATGAATACATTTTACATTTACAGTACATTCAGTCATTTGGCAGACGCTCTTATCCGTTAGACGTACAAAAGTGCTTTAATTTACCATCTTTGGACAGATTCTTACACTTGGTTACTTGGTTACTAACTAAAAACCAGCCAAACACTGTTGGGAAATTTTTATTTATTTACTTCTTTTTAAACTGATTACCCCAAGTACTGAAGACAGATTGGTCTTAAGTCACCATGTAAAGATTGCCGGAGACTTCCAGGGAAATATCCCATAGAACAGCCCTTTCAAGATCGAAGGACTATGGTCCAAATGCAACTCAGTCTAGAAAAGAAAAGGCTGTCTGTCCATCAAAACCCAGTAACCAGATGAGAAGGACACTAGAGCCAGACAAACAACCAAGAGGACGAGGGTTACTCCTAAGTAGCTTAAAATCTTAAATCTTTATTTCTCTATATAATCCCCTGCCACACTAATGCACTTGCCCCACTGTTTCACTAGTGCTTTGATACCATAAATGTAGAAAGTTTGGGCCTCCGAGTGGCACAGTGGTAAAGTGCTCGCCCTATCATCCGGAGATCGCTGGTTCGGTTCCCGGGTGGTGCTGTAACCTCTCACAGCCGGAGGTCTAGAGAGAGCCGATTGGCCGAGCTCTCTCAGCGGGGAGGGATGAGAGGTACTTCATGCTCCTACATTAATCACGGCTCTACAGCCAATCAGGGGCGTCTGTGAGCTCGCGCAAGCGGAAGGAGCGGATAGCGCTGTCCTCCGAGTGTGTTACGCCGCCCCTAACGGTGCGTGTGCGAGCGGTTCAAAAAGATGCGGTCGGCTGGCGTCACATGGTTCGGAGGAAACGCGTGAAAGTCTTCGGCCCTCCCGGCTGAGTGGTAGTAATAGCCTTAATGTGGGAGCCCCCTAGTGACGGGGAGGAATTGGTCACGACTAAATTAGGGAGAAAATCGGGGGGAAAAAAATGTAGGAAGTTTAACTCATGCGTGAAAATGTCTTTTTCTCAGTATGCTGGAGCTATGATCTGGCCTCCCAGGAACTCCTTTAAGGCCCCAAACGAGGGATGTGGCAATAACTCCCAGCTGAGTTCCTGTAACGTGCCACTGGTGTTGGTGAATGATTGTGTGTACAGTTCCCACAGATAGATGTGTCTTTCCACAATTCGATGACAAGTTATCTGTTGATTTTCAAGCACCTGGCGTTGCACTCGCTAAATGCTCATGGGTACGACTGCAGTGGGCTCCGAGCCACCTCGGCCAGGATCGTCATTCACGGACATACAGCCTTCTTTAAAACGTTTCCACCACTCAAATGTTTTACAATAACAATCTCATCTTGAAGTCTTCTGTAAATGTCATGAAGGTCATTTTACGCCTTCATTCAAGACCCAGTTTGACTTGAACGCCCCTCGCATATAATACCAATGAAGTCCATTTTAGTTTCACCAAAATGTGGGAGAGAAAAAAAAAAAAAAATTAAGAGAATTTTTATACGTCTATTGGTGTATTCATCTTAATCTCCAGCTTTAGATTTAAAATATTTAAACTACAAATTCCAAATTCCACAGAGACCTGCAAATTACACAATTTTTGCTTAAAGCTAAATCACTTTTATTTATTTACATGCACACAATATAATGTTTGATGTTCAACTAAGGGTTTAAATCCAGCTGAGATATGACGGTGTGAACCCAACGGTACCAGACCGACACTGGATGGAGGATTAACATTAGATCTGATCCTCACAATCAGGCTGTTTGTAATTTTGTCAGCAACTTCTGGCTGCATTTATTCCCATCCTGCATCCGTGCGCTGTTTACTAAGCTATGAAAACTATGAAAGGTATCCGGCTGATAAACAACGTTGTAAACTGCTCGAAAAGCTTGTTAAATCTTAAATTCAGTCAGTGTCTTTTGTATACAGCTATAAAGAAGAGCCTAGAGGACAATCTTTTTTAATAATGGTGTTATTACTGCGGGAAGACTGCAAAGCACCAACAACGTAGTCTCATGTCGAAAAAAAAAGGCTGATTGTGTTTTTTTGTGTGGTTTTTTGTTTTGAGATACAGAAAAACCTTGTATGTGGGTCAACATAAAGGTGTGTCACATAATCTGTTTATGCTCGACTGTGGTAAAAGGGAAGTGAAAATCCCAATACTATATTGTGTCACCTAAAGAATTACGTGATACCATGGAGAACAATCTTTAATTCTACTGGTTTTGCTTACATTGTAGCAGCAGTGTTGGCCATTAGATTTTGGTTTGGTTCATTTTTCACATCAGAGCAAAAAATAATAATAATAATGTGGCCTGGGCAATATTCCAATTGTGTAACTTTTGCTTCTTTTAGTTCATAATCAATCTCTAATCTCTTCACACACACACCTGGGCCCGATGTCAGCATGTTGGAGATCTCCAGCCACCAGGGCCACCAAGTAGGCAGGAACAGGGTACTCCATAGAGAACTGGAACAGCCGGTCCTGCTTAGAGTAGACGCTCCTGGAGGCACTCATTAGCACCGTCACTCCATCTGGAACCTGCCAGACAACACACACCACACACACACCACGCACACACACACACACCAATAAGCTGAGAGGAAAGGACTTAAAAACTGTGAAGTCTTCCACAAAAGGGAAAAAAGTTAGGAGAGCAAGAACAAATGAGAAACATGCTGCATCAAGAAAGTGAAACTCGTGGTGTGGTTTCATGGGGAAAAAAAATATGCAGTTGTGATATAAAAGGAATAAAACATTTCAGGGTGTGCCATTATGAGTGTGTTTCACTGGAACCACCTTGAAACTCCAGTAACAGCCTTCTCAAAGTGTTTTCCTCATTCACTCACTCATCGTCTATACCGCTTTATCCTGTATTCAGGGTCACGGGGGGACCTGGAGCCTATCCCAGGAGGCTTAGGGCATGAGGCAGGGTACACCCTGGACAGGGTGCCAAATCCATACACACACTCATTCACACACTACGGGCAATTTGGAGACACCAATCAGGCTAACCTGCATATCTTAGGACTGTGGGAGGAAACCGGAGTACCCGGAGGAAACCAGTGCTAACCACTACACCGCCTCATACTTTGTTAAATAATATATTTTCATTTGGATTATTCAACATGTCCACCATACAAGTCTCAGTAAATTAGTCATTACTATAAAAACCATAATGTTCCATCCTTCTTTAAAATCAGGTTCTGGCCTCATATTAGGATCTTTGCGAATGAACTACATATTAAATATCTACCGCAGTCCTCTATTTACTGATAAGGTCAAGATTAACTGATAAATTGTGCACATGTAATTACAGTAGTGGGTTTTACTGGGTTACCTGACCAATGTCCTTTCTAATGGGTGTAGACATAAACAGTATGGTAGAGAGATGTACATCCCTCTAATTTAATGCAACCATTTTAGTACATCTTCTCCAAGGACAATACCAGAGAAATGAAACTTGGGTATATTTTAGAGTAGTCAATGTGCAGCTTGTACAGTATTACAGTATAGATTTACCATCCTCTGAAAATAACTCGGCAAACAGCCATTATTGTCAAAATTCCAGGCCCAGGAGGATTAACAACGGTGCTCACACTTTGGACACGGTTTTGACATATTCACTTAGGGTGTACTCATTTTCCTTGTCAGTTCTGTAGACAATAAAGTCTGTATGTTACGTGATTGTTAGAGGACAGTGGACCTGTACTGCTATACAAGCTGCACATTGCCTACCAATTTTCATTTCTATAGTACTGTCCCTTGAGAACGACTTTGTGAGAGAGAGACTGTAATCACCTGAGAACTCTGATCATGTTGAACTGACCCAGTATGGTACAGAACTGGTACAGTATGACCCGGGTATTAAACGTGACCCAGACTCACCCTGATGGTCGCTGAGTAGGTACTTTTGACAGCCGGGGTGTCAAAGCAGGGGAAAAAGGAACGATTGCACACGGAATGACCCTGAGTGAAGACCAGCGGCCGCGTCTGACCGCATGTTAGCTCCGTGTCCAACCACCAGATCTGAGGAAGGTCAAAGGAAACGAAAAATAAATAAATAAATAAAACAGATTTTCATCATTTTTATTACTTCATTTAAATTGGAGTCAATCAGCCGAAAACATGTTCAGTCTGGTTTTAACATTTAGCTATGAACCATTTTAACTTAAACAGAATGGGTTTAAAAATGTCATTTCTTTTAAATCTAGGTTATTTATATATATTTTATATACTGTATATAATAGTGTTTTTTTTTTCAAAATTTCAAACTTCAAAATTAAATGTAAAATTGCAAAACCAAAAAACTTCAAACACCAAACAAACCCGCTGAGGCTGTACGATTAGATTTTGGTTAAGCAACAAACTGCGCCAAAGTTTCACATTTACCGTATTCATGTGTTTCTAGGAAAGAGAAAGAGAACACGTAGTGTTTGCACTGGTGCTCATTTGGAAACAACCTTTTTTTTTTTTTTTTTGTATGTTTCCTGATTGCACAACTCTTATCCAGTCTAACTCTGGGACTGACCCTGAAAAAAGAAGAAGAAGAAAAAAAAACTCGTCTCCCTAGGAATGTGCTCATGTCATGAAAAAAAGCCTGATTCTGAGAAAATCACTAAAAGGAAGCCGTCGGTCCGTGCAACTGGTTGACGTCAACAACCTTGTACTGGCATTTGTGTGAGAGCATCAAAGTGACACGAAGCAGAAAAATAAGAAACACCCCTGAGATACAGAAATGAGAAGTGAAAAAGAAGTGGAATATTCGATCTCAGTGAGAGTCACTCTTCTGGTTAAGAGATTCTGTCGGCTATATTTAGTCCAGGGATGAAATTCTGCCTTCGCTGATACGCTCTGTAAACAATAGTCACGTGCCACATGGTAACTGCAAGCCTAAATGCTATTTTGTCAAGCAAACACCTGCCTCTGCTTTGACCAGCCGTGTCTAACTGGAAATTAATCCAGCACAGTTTTTCCTGAACTTTTACACGGACTTAACAGATAAGGCGTGTCTGATTTATGTTCAGACTGTTTAATTCTTGTAATATGGAATTTTCCAATATTCACGCCATTAAATCATGCTCCATTTCACCAGTTCATTCAGGTAAGTATGGGCTGCTTTATATGCATCGCTGCAAGAGGAAACATTTTCAAATCATCAACAAGGGTGTACAAAACATTTTGCAAATTCAGTCTCCTTGGGCTCAGTGCCCGTGCTTAAAAATGTCATATCTTTAATGCTCTTGAAAGCACTCTCTTTATATAGAAGCCCCAGATACCATCACACGCACTATCACCTGTATAAATGTGAGGGGTTCAAGTCAAACCGGGACTTTATTTCCCTATATAATCCCCTGCTACACTAATGCATTTATCGAAGCGTTTCATCAGTGCTTAGATACCATCAAGGTAGTTGGATACATCAAGGAAGTTGAGGCGCCGGGACGCCTCGGCTAAGATCATCTCCTTTAAAAAACGTCTGCATCATTCAAATATTTTACTGTGGCTAAGAGTCTCATCATGTACTGTCTTCTGTAAATGTGAACCGTTCTGTTCAAGTCCTGGTGTGAATTGAACGCCCCTTTGTAACACCTAGAATATCCTCAAGCATGACCTCTTCATAAAACTACAACAGGAATTAAACTAATCATTAAGTTAATTACAAACTGTTTTTTGTTGTTGTTGTTGTTGTTGTTTTTGGATAGTTAAGTTAATTTGCATGTAATTGCTGGAACTGAGTACTGAAAAGGTGTGGAGATGTTCCAGGACACGAGAACATAATATAAGCAAAACCACAGAGCTGTTGTGCTAAATATCGGTATGGCTGTAGGTAACACAGTCATGCTGGTGTCCAATACAGCCGTGTGATTGCGAGTGTGACTCATTTCACTTTTGTATCGACTTCCGAAACAGGAAATTCACATCATGTTTACAGTCATATCATAAACGACATTTCAGACATAATATTTATCTTTTAACTTCAAGCTACAGAGGGTGGCTTTTTCATATTGGAATTTGGAAAATGTGTAGAATATCTTTTAATCACTATTTATTTTATTTATTTTTTTACATTTAATTACATTTAATTTACGTTTCACAAAAGGCTTTTGTTGTGCTATACAAGTACTGAATTCTCCTTTTAGGAGGCTAAAAATAATTTTTAAACAGCTACTTGTCACAAAAATAATCTTTCTTGTTAAATAAAAAAAAAGGTTATATTAAATGAATGATTAAAATTTGCTCATTTAAAATTAAGTGATGAAGGGCTTAAAGATTTTAAAATGATTCAGTTATTTTTCTTAAATAATAAAGATTACCATTTCTTTGTCACAAAAGGGGCAATAAATAACCACAAAAAATTATATCATCAGTATTGGCATTGGCCAAATTATTATTTTAACCAGTTCTGTAATACTGGATATCATCACTCTTGGAATGCCACTTGTCCAATGAAAATAGTGGACTGGAACTAACTGTAGTATAATATGTTAACAGTCTTGTTGCACCCAGTGCCCTGAACCAAGGGTCTAGCATGATATGGCACCTCTAAAGCAGACATTGTTAGGGGTCTTAACCCCTTCAACCCCCAACAGCTTAAACCCTAGAAATGTTAAGCCTTAACACTTCATATTCATCAGAGTCCTGACGGGAGCTTATATTTTGTTTTATTAACATGTCCTATACCCCGTGCTTTAAATGAAATACACCAGCTTTTAAAAAAAAATTTTTTTACGGCGCACACATTAATTGAACAATGGACTATTCTCATCACAGCAGGTCCACTGACACGATCGTACAGAAAGAAGTGTGTGTGAGGCGCAGCAATGTCGTGAAAATATTTACACACCTCAGTGTTAGTGCTCGGCTCACACAGATGTGCGTGCGAATGCACAAGACTTCCTGTGTCAATGATGTGCTTAAATTGGTCCACCACTCAAATAATAAGCACTAAACTGTGGACATGTGCTGTGGCGTGCGGTCGTCCCTTTCCATTGACGGAAGGAGTAAAAGAAGCCCTGAGCCTGTTACTGGAGTACCCATTCTCTGATGCATTTTTAAAAAATATATATATTACGTTTATATTTAAGCATCTGGAGGACGCTGTTATCCAGAGCGACTTACCGAAGTGCTTTGAATTTTACGTAATTAAATATATCCTTGCAGTGGTTCACTAGCTCACTAACTGGAGGTACCATCAGTCAAACACTATTGGGAAAGGATTTTTTTTTCATGTGTGTGAGTGTGTAACCCAAAGATCTAAGAAACGGAAAGATCTTAAAGATTGCCAGTGATATTAATAGTAATAGGTAAGATCGCCTTGCACATCCAAGGTCTCGGGTTCGATCCCCGCCTCAGGGTCTGTATGCGTGTGGTTTGCCTGTTCTCCCTGTGCTTGGTGGGTTTCCTCCGCATACTCTGGTTTCCTCCCACAGTCCAAAGACATGTTGATTAGTCTAACTCCATCCATCCAGGAACCTCTGAGGTCTAACTAGGGACCGTGGAGGCCAATGGTGACCATTCATTCCCATTTTTACAACCGTGGTAGGAGAATAGTCTAACTGGTGTTACCGAATTGCCCGGGGGTTCTACCACGTTTACAAAGACAGGAATAAATACAACGGCAATCATTAATGGCCTTCTGTTAGACTACAGAAGTTGCTAGATGGGTGGACGGATGGATTAATAGTAATAGTAAGTCTATATTTGTTATATAATGTATACACACCTCACAGCACATATGTAAATATCACAGATATGGTAAATGATAAGTCGGGGTCAGTGCGCAGGGTCGGGCGCGATACGTACGGTACCCCTGGAGCAGATTAAGGGTTAAGGTTAAAGAGCCGACAGCTCGAACCCCTGAGAAGCCAAAAACGTTTAAGAGACTACAAGACTAAGTAACCCCCACCCCCCCCAAACACACCCTCCCTCTAGTTAAAAATTCATGTCTCTCAGGGACATTCTGTCAAGTTGTTTTGTAAGTCAAATGTGGGAGACCTACTGAGAGGGGGGGGGGGGGGGGGGGGGGGGGGGAGGACACTCAGCTGTGAGGAGACCATCATCAAGAACCTGTACCCACCCTCCCCTCCCTCCCACTAAACACCGGTAGGACACCGGGTGGTGGTGGTGGTGGACATTACCGCAGGTCCCTCTGTGGTGGTGTAGTGGACGGTGACCCGGAAGGGCCGGTGTGGCCGGATGGCGGCGGCGGGAAGCGCGATGCGGAGCGAGGAGCCGTAGTCAGTGAAAGGCTCGAGGTTGTAGTTGAGAGAGAAGACGATATCCGGGGACCCGGACGCGCCCGGGACCTTACAGTCCACAGAGTGGATCAGCAGAGACGGGTGGACGTCCAGCACGAGCGCCTGCACGCCGGACTGCAGCGTCGCGAGCTCGAGCACCTGCCAGCCGGTGATCCGCTTCAGGCCGAAGTTGACGCGCAGGTCCAGGTGGAAGTGGCGCAGGGAGAAGCTGTGGAAGTTGGACGCCGACGCGACGTCAACCAGCCGGCAGCGTCCGAGCGCCCGAGCGCCGTCGCGAGCTTTCCCAGGCACCGGCAGCGCCTTCCGGCAGCAGCAGCACAGCGCCGCGTTCAGCTCGGCCATGGCAACCGCCGGGTCAGGGGGAAAGAAAAAAAAACCAAAAGTACAACAGAAAAAAAAGTTCTCAAAAGCGAAACAGCACGAAGCTCTCAAACACGCAGCGTCTACACGGGTGACATGGCTGATTTATTATTATTATTATTATTATTATTATTATTATT
>JAQMYG010000037.1:23422414-23443366 GCA_030014215.1 Clariallabes teugelsi
TTTCTTCTGTGGAAAAGCGCGGCACTGGTTCCAAACTTGGGAACCGGCACGGGAACCAGAGCAGTGGAAAAGGGGTACATTTGTGGAAAATGGCTCTCACCATGGTTCGATGGAGTCCCAAAGCCTTAGAAATGGCTTGGTAACTATTTTCAGACTAAATCATGTCAATTACTTTGTTTCTCATCTGTTCCTGAATTTCTTAAGATCCGGTTCCTTCACTTCTATATAAGTGATTTCTTGATTCAAAAGGTCTGGCAGTAATTAGGCCTAGGTGTGGCAGTCGAAATTTAATTCAGCTTTCCAAAAAATACTTTATTCATGATTTATCAGGGGGGCAATTACTTTTTCTGAACATATTTTATCCCTTAATAAATGAATTCATCATTTGCATCAACTGCATTTGTATTTACTTAGGTTATCTTCGGGTAATATTAAAATTTGTTTGATGATCTCAATAATTTAAGTGTGATAAATTTGCACAAAAAAAAATTTTCATTCAGATAAATGCAAATCTTTTTATTCCTTACTTAATATGCTGTAAATTTAGATGATTATCTTTGCATGTCTTAATGGCTTACCTCAGTCAGATCAGAGTGAGGAAGAATGGCCATGTCCAATCTCAAAGAGCAGGAACTCAGGACTGCCTGGTATCTACGGCAACCAAAAACAGATGACTTATTTTGGGATAGAGTGGTGCTACAAAATGACCCAGAAAATGAGATTTCTTCTACATCTTACAGGCCAAGACTCTTAAATAATGAAATGCTAGAATCAGTCTGACCCCAACATGGCAGTCCAGTCATATTTCCAGTAATGCTTTGTTACAGTTCACATACTGACAATTGATCTGCTTAGACAAATAGATGAAAAATATTGCTAAAACAGAAAAAATACTAAAATTTGTACATAGAAAATACAATGTTTTTTCTTCTTTGGCACTAAAACTCACCTTTCTTCTTCATATTCCTTCCCAAACAGGATGTTGTCACGAAGTGTAGCATTAAGGATCCAGGCTTGCTGGGCCACATACGCAAAGTTTCCATCAACCGCTACGCTTCCCTCTAGAAGCGTCATCTAATTGGTGGACAGAACAGTGTCTTTCTTACCCGTGCCCTGAGACTTTTTTTATTGCTAACTTTATATCAAGCCTTTATGCACCATTGGTTATGACTGGCTAATAAGACAGAAGGAGTTACCTGGCCAATGATGGCAGATATAAGTGAAGTTTTTCCACTGCCAACACTTCCACAGATACCCACCAGCTTCCCCTGGTGAAAATAAAAACACGTTTCCAACACACATTGGAGAGGCGCTCCCTCAGGACATTGCATAAAAATTAATAATTCCGCACTCCTAGGAAATTCAGACCCATTAAGAGAGATTCTTTGGTTGTCCCTTTTGAGGCCCCTAAAGGTTCTATGTTAAACCATATTATCTGAAAGAGTTCCAATTGAACCTTAAATACACTTAGGATAGCGAGAACTTTCAATTATCCAACAAACTGTTAAAAGAAACTAATCAATGTCCTCTTTCGCTAGAAATGTCATCCCAATTTTTTTTTCTTGGGCTTTTGCCTTTATTCTAGCGGTCGCCAAATTTGAGTTGCAAGATCTGGCACAGGTTTTACACCAGATGCCCTTCCTGTTGCAACCCACCCAATTTCTTGGCTCTTGGGAGCAACACTGAATCTAAGTGGCCAGTATACATTTGATTGGTTGGGGTTTAGAGCCTCGCTCAAGGGCCCAACAGTGGCGACCTGCCAGTGGCAAGGCTCAAACCCCTGTCCAATCCCTCTGAGCAACACAGAGCCTCAAATGTCTAAGCCACCACAGCCTAGAAATTTCCCCTCAGTAATTTACAGATATAATTTGAACCTTTTGTATGGTGAGGTCGATACAGTGCAAGGTTCTTTGCAGGCGCTGGCTAATGGTGGGTATGGGCAAGGTGTGGTCTTCTGTTCCTGAGGTCACGTCTGTCAACAGCCGTCCTTGGTGCTCTTCCTCCACTATTCCACAATGGCTCGGATCCTCCTTCTGGTATTGTTTCTTGCGTGCCACTCTCTGACTCATTCCCACGTAGGGAGTACCTCTTGGGGTAGGCTGGGCGCTGTGCCCACCCGTCTCCCAGGCCAAGCTCGCACCACTTAGTTCCACAGATATGTGTGGGCTCTGTGGTAGCTCACGGATCGTCTTAACCTCGGCCATCAAGAGAACACTCTGGAACATCACACAGATGAAGAGTTTAGTAAAAAGATTTTTATAAATATATGTGTATCTATGTATTTGATTGCAAGTCTCACCTTAAACCTCTCCATCGCAACAGATGCTTCAGAAAGGGACTTGACAGAGAAGGGGGTGACTTTCAAGGCAAAGGTCATGGCATTGAAGACGGTGACAACAGTAAATGCCTGGGGGAGGACAAAAGTTCAGCATTCCTACAAAACAAATCCAGTGCCTATGTATTTATAAAAGTGAGTTAATAGACTCTACCTGAGCAGCAGTGAGGTCATAACCTAGCAGCATATGGGTGGAGAAAGTTGCCACGCTAGCAATCACCACCACGATGGGAGCAACTCCAACAGTTATGCTCTGGAAATATCCTGTTCGCTCCAGGATCTGACGTTCTTCATCTCTTATTCCTGCAAGATTACATCCAGGGTGTTATGCACTTATTGGCATTTCAGCAACTGATTAAACATTTCATCATGCACTTACTTCTGAGAACTTGTGAAAAAGCCTTCACCCAGGCGTACATCTTGATGAACTTGATGTAGTTCAGGATCTCGTTCATTTTTTGAACACGCTGGTCAGTCACGGCAACACCCTTCCTCCTGAAGTAGGCTGTGAGTCTGGAGCTAAACATCTTTATGAATTGGGCAAACAGAAAGATTATGATGTAAAACTCTTCAGAAAGCCATGCTCAGGCAAAGATCGTATGCACAGCTGCTCACCATCGTAGGGTAGAAGAGGATAAATACAGCAGAGCCTAGTAGAGATGTGGGTCCAAGCACTGAGAGGTTGTAGGCCATTCCTAACACGGCCACCAGGGGGCCTCCTGCCAGCAAGCTGCCCATAGCTGCCGCCTCAAACATGCGCTGGCCGTCGCTCGAGCACATGTTGATCAGCTGGAAAAATCAGTATAGGCATGTTGGCTTTACATGTATTATGCTCAGTATTACAACTACAGATGAGTGAATAAATAATTTGGGCAGTGTTTTGGCGCATCACAAGACACCGGAACGATTGCACCGTTCTGCCTTGACGATTTGGATAGGGGCTGGGTAATCTGAGTAGAGACCCTTTCTATTAGGATGGATATCATATTCAAAACTATGGCAATAAAAACCTCCATAGTATAACAGGCCCACTGTTTTTCCATTAATTTGTCACTCAGCTGTAACTGCAATTCTTCTTTGGAATTCTATGTGCATCCAAACATTTGGCTTGTAGTGTATACCAAGAATGCTCGATGGGCCTATTAAAATGATTGTAGCTCCAAGGTAGGTGTACGTAATAAACGAGCAACTCTTCATGTTCATGACTCACCTCTCCGATAGACTTTTCGCGCAGGCTCCGGAGATGCAGGATTTTCTGGAAGGCCATGGTGAGGATGGCGCCGCGCAGGCGTGTGCCTGTGCGGTAGTTGAGCGCCCAGGTGAGGGCAAGCGACCAGGAGCGCAGAACCTCGGTGCCCAGCAAACCGAGCACCAGCAGGATGCCGTAGGGCAGATCGGGCTCACTCTTCTGAGTGTACTCCAACAAACGCCTTACCACAAAAGCCTATAGAGAAAGGGAGGACGAGCAAGGGGGCGACAGGACACAGCACGCGTGACTGAGGGCACACACGCACACGCCTCCCAGAATCAACAGTCCTACCCTTATTCTCACTTCGCATTCCTTATTCTGTCTAGTTATCGTATCCAAAGTGCACTAGATATCTTATCGAAGTGCACCAGATGCATGGTTGAGAAATGGACTGAATGGTGTTCTAATCGTTTTAAAAGAATCAGTTATAGGTATAGCAACTTCTACTAGAAGAAATAGCAGCCATTTTTGAGATTGTGTTCTAATCGTTTACCTTAGATGGCCCTTTTCTCTACCCTTTGAAAAGAACAAGAGAGACAATGAAACAGCACCAATAGCGCTAGGTTTTTGGAAAAACAAAAGACATTGCACTGCTAATAACAACATGTTATTACAGACATCCCTTTTTGTTTGGCGGATTCAAAGGCATTTTACCTACAGTCACATCAGGCTGGGATACAGGACGGAGACGCACTTTTGTTTTAATACCTGAAAATCAATATCAGTTAAATGAAAAAAATTAGGAGCAAAGAGCATATAGGTATAGGAGACAAGAACAAGAACAGCCACTTCAGCATTGCACATACACGCATACATATCACTCATCATTTCACACACATAGGCATTCAGGAGAGCTCATCATACATACTGAGAACATTCGCCACCATTCGCGTATGGTTCATCACAGCAGCAAGATTTTATTTAAAAAAAAAAGAAATTAAAAAGAAAAGAACGTGAATTTCAAAGAGGATATGACATCCATGATGCACATTCATGAAACAATAAACACATGTTCCAGGAAAACTAAATGTACAAGATGCAAAGGAAATAAATGTAAAAACTCAACAGAAAGAAAAATCGAACTTAACAAAAACAAGTTTAGGTCTTCCATCGGATCAAGAGTCATTTGTAATTTGACATGATTTGCGAACTCACAATACTTGTCTTTCTGTCTACTTATATTCAGCTCAGTAGAACAGCTTGAAGAAAAAAAAAAAAATCACCACAAATGATTTAAAAAGAAAGACCACTTGGGTCGCTGAAGGTGTCCATAGATGACGTGGTCAAAGAATTCATCGACATGCAAAGAAAATCGAAATGGGGTTCATTTCCAGTATAAAAGCTTATCGGTCCATATAAGACTTAAAAAAAAATTTTAAAAAAAGAAAAGAAAAGAAAGTAGAACACAAGTCCAGTTTTTTCCTGTTTCATCAGGATTTTGCTTCGTGTAATCAACAGTCCATTCGCACATAGCTAAATCACGGACATTCAATTACAAATGACACATTAAACAGCTTAAAGCGTAATTCATTTCCAAACCATTGACATTTTTGCTGGATCAAATCAAGAAACATTTTTTTTTGGATGTGAGAGCAAAATAGAGATACGAGAACAGGGGGAGAGAGAGAGAGAGAGAGAGGGAGAGAGGGAGAGAGAGAACGAATGAAAGTGAGAGACAGATGGGGAAGGGGGGGAGGGGGAGGGGGGGGGGAGCATAAACTCTTGATCCAGCCCTGCATAAGGAAACGTGCCCTTACCTCGCGGGCGTCATCACGTGTTCTGTCTGCCAGTGTTCACTCCGCTGGTAAAACCGACACCCTGTGGAATCTAAAGAATAGCCTCTGTCACATGTCTCTCACATGGGGCCATAGCCACCTCTGTCCCCCCGAGCAAACCCCCAAACCCAACTCGCATTCTCCCTCCATTAGCCATCTTCCCCAAAAATGTTGCCTAGGTTAAAAAGAAAAAGGGAAGGAAGGGTTCCTTTAGATTGATATCCTCTTTTTTTTTTTTTTTTTAAATGAGTTAGGACTCTATCCGGAACAAAGGACAAACTGTATTTCCTGAGCAAATCTATCTAGAATGATGGAGACCGGTCGCTGCTGAGTATACTGTATAGGATAGGTCATCTAGGGTCAAATTTCGGATCAAATCTGAAGTCCTCCAGAGGGTGAGGAAGGCAGAGACTTGCCGTGTCACCATGGAGGGACAGTGACAGAAGCTCTCCTTGTAAAGCCAGTTAGCCTAGCCTCCTGACGCACTAGTTTTGTCGAGTAAACTAGTGCTTTTGCATCAATGCCGTACAATCCGAATTTGTGACACAAAAAGCAGTAGTGGATAATGATGCAGCTTTCTTAAAATTCAAAATGTCTCTTTGGTTAGTCAGACTTCAAAGCAGAATTCGTTTGTTTCAGTTCTGGGCACTCCATAACACTTACAAGGTAGTTTGGAAATATATGTGTTACAGTAAGATCTGACATGACCTCATATTATATATACATTACTGTATAAATGTGGGCTTAAAATGAGTTTTAAATCCTGTAAACACTATATAAAGAAAAAAAAAATGTAATACGTAAATGTAGTAATTCTCATTTTTGAAACAAACACTGATGTCTTTAAGGAAGGCATAAAATATTTCAATGTAGGAACACTTTAGGAAATATTTTAGGTAAGATGGACTTTAATGGATCTTAAAGAATGAACATTGAGTAAAAATCACAGGAAGGAAGCAATCAATCAATGTCTTAGGTGGCTGATTGCATTGTATTAAGGGGAAAGCTTTGTACATTCCATTTTCATTTTAATGCACTTACATCAACGCAGTTCTAAATACGTCTTAGGCCATCTCAGCAAATTAGCATTTCTGAGATATACAAAAGGTCGACCTAAACATCTGATGTACTCACCAATGCCCCAGCAAGTGCTGTGAAGAACCCAGAAGTAAAATAAAACGGAATTGCCCTTGAAGTGAGTAAGCCCTCCTTAACAACATGAAACATATCTAGAGGGAAAGAAAAGTGGAAACCTTTCCAGGAATGCAATATAAAGTCATAATACGTATTCCAAGAAGTGCAAGAAACTCTTTTGGCCAGGGGGAACAATGTAAGTATGATTTGTTTTTTCGTTTTTTTTGTCTTTAAAATCCTACAAAGAAAGAAACCTGTGATGGAACTAAGAAACTTCAGAATCAGACATGGTTAAAAAAAAAAAAAAAAGAAAAAAAGAAGAAAACATTTACTTGCCAGTTTTGAAAGGAAAAAATAGATAGAAAATAAAGCAAATAAATAAAACAAAAGAAAAGTCTGCAAAATCTATTTCATTTTTCAAGCTAATCCCAAAAGTATATATCATATAACAATCCCACATGTTGGTTTTGACATAGCACTTAAAAGCACTAAATAAATAGCACTACATATAAATGAACCCATTATCATAATTGTATTTTGGCAACCACACTTAAACACAATAATGGTAACAGCTCTGGTAAATCTTATGACACAGTCCTATCATCCTATTCACTTTCCATGCCCCGTGAAAACACTCACCTTTGTGTTTGACCAGAAGGGGCAGGCTTCGGTCAACCCCAGAGCTAATGATATATAGAAAGAGAGAGTGATAGACAGCAAAAAGAGAGCGAGAGATAGGGGAGAGAGAGAGAGAGAGAGAGAGAAGAAAGAGAGAAAAGGAGAGGCAGGAGCTGAGATGGTGTTACTTACTGGGCCACAGAAGCCTGCGAGCTGAGTAAACATGAGGCACAGGATAGACAGCAGTAAGCGGGTACGACAGAACAGCCAGACAGCACGATGGAGAGAGGCTTCGTCCCCTCGCTCTTTCAGCTCCTTCTCCCAAAGTCCTGCCAGCCTGCAAACACACAAAGTCACACAGTCGGTCTAAACAGCCAACGTCCTTACATTAATTTTCCACATTCTGGACAATCCAAATGATCTTAGACAGGTTATGGCTCTTCTTTAACCATTTGTGTTCACCATAAGACCTTCGATGACTTTCAAGGGCTTTGCGAATTTGCAGGGGTGTCTGGTGTTTCCCAGGAGCTGGCTGAAAGACTTCCGACCTTCTGCATTCATGTGGACATCTGGAAACATCGCCCCATAGGCCTGCACTACCCTGCTCATTTCATCAAGAATACAGACACGGACGGACCTGGTGGGACCCCTTCCAAAGTCAGCCATCATCATAATTGATGATGAAAACAGGGACATACTGTGCTCCAACATTGGCATTACACAACTGCTGCTGTAACAAACCATCAAAATACCACCGGGCATGATATTGCGCGAATGCCCTTATAGAGCCCCCAGAGGACGCCAGCAAGCTATAGAAGAGGAAGTGGCCCAAATCCCGCAAGCTGGCGTTATCAAAGAAACTTCTAGACCCAAGACCAGGCTCACTGTCAAGGTGCCAGCAGTTTGACTTTCACCCCTCAATCACTTATCAGTTCTTGAAAGTTACCCTTTACCAAAAATCGAGAATTGACTGCCAGAGGAGAGGCCAGTTCACCTGACCTGACGAAAGGTTTTTGGCAGCTAAGACTAAGTGATGAAGCAAAGCCAAAATCAGTGTTTAGTATAACCACCAGACACTGAGTTTTCCCCTCGTCAACAATCTAAAGAATGTTGAACATTGTTGTGGAGCCCCTATCACTTTGCAGCAGCACACTTGGATAACTTGAATCGGCATTCAATCCCAAAAATGGAGTAAACACCTTTGTAACCTCACAAAGGTCCTACAGGTGCTCCACTGGCCTTGGCTCACAGACAGACTCTTACACCGTGAGAATCTTATCTGGGACTGACCCAGACACAGTTGTTGGGCTTATTGCATTACCCACAGCTTGCTAAACTCGCAAGGAATAAAAAAAAAAAAAAAGAAAGAAGTTGAGGCTATCTGGGAATACACTTGGCTCACCACCAATAAACAAGCACATGCTTTTTGGAAGTTGGCTGGCTTTTAAAAACTTGCTTGAATTCTTCTCTGTAGCATTCCCTAGTTCAGACCTGACCAGATAGGGTGGGTAAGATTAAACCAGACTGCAGATGCAGCATTCCACGCCATAAAGATGTGCCTTAACATCTTCCCAAGCCAAACTACAGCATGCCTGAGTGCAATCTTCTCCCAAGAACTGCCAAAAAAGTTCCTTTACACAGAAAGAAGAATTTCACCATCAGAAACATGGGCAGATGAAGAACTTTGCTTTTACCTGGCAGGATAGTGATTTACCTTAATGACTGATGAGATGCCCTTGCAGTGAACGGCAAAGAAACAAATCCTAGAATAACCAGTTGGTTTCTCTCTTCAAGGCTTCTCATTAGGATGAGGCAACTTGCCAAATTGTTCTGAGCTTCCAGGAAGGATATAGTACAGTACCTCAAATAAACACTCATTACAACTGTGGTGAGCAGAAGAGCATCTCAGGACATATGAAACCTTCAATCAAACCTTTGGGGATGATGGGCTACATTAGCAGAAGAGCAAATTAGGTTCTACTCCTGTCAGGCAAGAACAGAAAACTGAGGCAATCGCAGGCACATACACAGAAACTGAAGAGTTTAAGACTGAAAAAAGGATGAGTGATCTTTAACAGTCTAGACTGGGTAAGCCAGTGCCCATGAACACCTCAGGCAACACAGTTGTGTGGTCTTCTGCTGCTGTAGCCCATCTAAAGGTTTAACGTTTTGTTCATAATGAGATGCTTTTCTGCAGATCTAAGAAGTGATTATATGCCTTCCTATATCCTGCCTGGCAGCTCAAACCAATGTTTAACCAACAATCAGGCCATGATTAAAGTTGCATATCAAAGATCGCACTTTGGTCCCTATTCTAAATGCAATGGAAAAAAATATAAATACATAAAATTATGTGGGTCGAGTAACGAGGGGCCTGTCGAGCTTTATGTCTAGCAACACCAATGGGTTTATTCCTTACCCAGGTCTTTTCAACCAGTTCTCCAGTCCTTTCCTCATTGTGGTGTTTTATCAATAGAATTAGTCCCAATGCCCAAGCTTCAGGCCATTATAGAGACAGCAGAAACAACATTTCATAATGGTGTCCCACTGGGAACCCAGTTAAACTCTGATGTATGCAAAGCTGTCTAGACACATTAATATCATGATGAGCCTCATTGTTTCAAGACTAAGAAACTCTGATCAAGAGTTAGCCTAATGTATACAGAGTAAAGATTCACAGGGATTTATACCGACCGTTTGCTGTTGGTCTCACAGTTCTCCCATCGTGATACAGCCCAAATGTCCTCCAGCAGGAGCTGGCCCTTCGCGTGGGCCATTTTGGCCAGCGGCGTGAGCCAGCTAAAAGTCATAAAGGAGAAGAGGCCGGCATTGTCCACGGGGTGCTCATGTCTGGAACACAGATTGTGAAGATATTTAATGCCCATGAAACAAGTTAGTTCCTCTAACAACTGTTTCCTCTCCTTTTTCTCTTTTCAAGTTATAATATACGTATATTAGAGATGGGGGGGAAATTTTGAAATTTTGAATCTTGATTCTTTAGTGTGGCGATTCACATAGACACACTGACTCCAAATTCGATAAAAAAATAAAAAAAAAGTTTATAATAGAGAAGAAGCGGTCAATTGGCTGGGTTTCAGTTCTTTTTTTTTTTTTTTTTTTCCCCCCGATTTTCTCCCTAATTTAGTCGTGTCCAATTCCCCCCCGTCACTAGGGGGCTCCCACATTAATGCTACTACTACCACTCAGTCGGGAGGGCCGAAGACTATCACGTGTTTCCTCCGAACTACGTGACGCCAGCCGACCGCATCTTTTCGAACTGCTCGCTCACGCACCGTTGGGGGCAGCGTAACACACTCGGAGGACAGCGCTATCCGCTCCTTCCACATGCGCAAGCTCACAGACGCCCCTGAGTGGCTGTAGAGCTGCGATTAATGTGGCCAATCAGCTCTCTCTCGACCTACGGCTGCGAGAGGTTACAGCATCACCCGGGAACCGACCCAGTGATCTCCGGATGATAGGGCGAGCACTTTACCACTGCGCCATTCGGAGGCCTCGGCTGGGTTTCAGTTTGACCGGCCCTCACCGGTGATCGGCCGATCAGTTAGAAAAGATGCGGTCAGCTGGTGTCCCGTGGTTCGAAGGAAACACATGATAGTCTTCGGCCCTCCCGACTGAGTGGTAGTAGTAGCATTAATGTGGAGCCCCCTAGTGACGGGGAGGAATCGGACACGACTAAATTAGGGAGAAAATCTGGAAGAAATCCCCCCTCCTCCCAAAAAAAAAGAAAGAATAATTATGGCAAATGACTGAGATACGTGCTGCTCAGTAAAAATTTAGCTTTTTTGCTCAATTTAATTAAGTTTAACAAGTTAACTGTTAAACGTTAGTTTGTATTGTTTAAATGCTGCAGTTGGTTATTAAGTGAGAAAACTAATGTTAAAGAATGAGCTATATATAAAGATTTAAAATTGTAACAAAATCCGGGAAAATTTAATATCGAATCAGGATATTTATAAGATGGTGACAGTTTGTGAATCGCAATTTTAATCGAATCGGTCTTAATGAACACCGGTCGATTAATGAACACCTTCCAATAAATAAGAAGTGAGAATTTAACAGCACTGTGCTGCAATACAAAAATGACATTCATGCACGTAGCAGCAAAATGAGGAAACTGTTGGGTTCTTGGGTATCGAATTGCAGGTTGACCTTCCTAATAGTGACATTCGCTGGGCTTACTTGCTGGTGGAGCGGAAGGGCTTAAGGACACCGACGCTGTGGTGGTACTTGCTTCGGCCTCCCTCCTCGTCCAGTTCTTTAGCGTGAGCGATGCTGCCTCCGTCCAGCGGGAACCCGCCTTCGGCCCGGCCTGCTGTCTCCAGACCATCCTGACACACACGAAAACAGGGAGGAGTGAGTCAGCATTTTTTTCTTCTGCTTCAGAAAAAGAGTATCATTGCACTAACTGAACAAAGCAAATAAAGAAAAAGGAAGTGAACAAGCGTCTGTAAGCAAGTGACAGGTCATATGTTAAAAGCACGTAAGAACATGACTTGGTTCTTCTAAGGAAACAGCTCACATGGCAAAAACTGTATGTTTAGTCACAAACACTTTTCAGACAAAGGTTCATGAATTTTCATCACACACACACACACTTGCTGTGCAAGTTTGGTTTAATATACCGTCAACAATTAATTATTGTTATTCTTTATTCCGTTTTTCATTTGGTCAAAAATAAAATGAACACAATTTTGCAATTAGCTCAAATTTAACACACATGTATCGATACTTGTTGAATCTGCATGTCACTCAAATCACTACACAGTGTAAAACTGTACATTAGAAGTGGCATGGATCATTTGTAGAATTCAAATGTTATCTATTGAATTTATTTTGTCACATGCACATCCTAGTGATGAGTCGTTCATGAACGATTTGTTCTTTTTGAACGAATCTTTAACGTGACTCAGAAGAACGAGTCGACTCGGAGAGAGATTCGTTCATTTTCTACTGGGCGCACATGCGCAAATCATCGCAAAACCTCCGTAGGTTATGTACAGGAAACAGAATTGAGAGATGCTTTCTTAATGACTCTTCTACTCCGAGTCGTTTGTTCTTTTGTCACGTGACTCCCATAGACGCTATGTGGTGCAATAGATTCAAAAGAACGAACGACTCAGACCAGAAGATATGAGAGGTGAGCTGCTCATTCTGTTTATTATAATATGTCTTTAGCTGCATTGTGATATTTTGATTACTGGAACTATAGCCAAAATTTGTGTATGTAGACGTGTTGGGGGTCTGTTTATTGAAAATTTAAGATTTTATTTTATTTCTGATCAAAAGAACGAAATGAACTAAATGACTCAAAAAAGATTCCTTCATTTTGATGAACGAGATTCAAAGAACCGAATCACTAAAATGATACAAACTTCCCATCACTAGCACATACATACAGTATTCTCCTGATTTTAGCATCATTCTAAACTGTTAGCTAGAAGCTTTCCTCATTTGTTAGCGACGTTATATTCACACTTGCATTGCATAGTAAAAAGAGAAAGTTACAGATGGCAAACGTTAATAATAAGTGAAATCTAAATCTCCATCAAACCAGACTCTAAGAAAGTTCAATCTTTTCTTGAAGATAATGTAGGCTATCTTAAGAAGAACAAAGGTCTCCTTAGATTTGATCATTTTGTGACGTCCAAAAGTATTTCAAATGTCCAAAAGTGGAATTCAACAAAATGCTTTAATGACATTCTCAAAATTTTCAAGATAATAAGAATAATTTGTTATTTTATGCAATGTGTTTGCTATACAACAATAATTTTTTAGTATAAATGGCCATTATTCTTCAAAACCTGCTATATTCGACTGGACACAGAGTCGAAAACGACGTCTGCGGTACTCTGGCGACTCTCGCTCAATGCATGCCTTCTTCTGAAACTAGTGACATCATCTGATTTGTGCACATGGAGAGCTATAATACTATAGTAGCTGCGTTCTGATCTGCAAGTAGGATCCTGCAAAAGTGTTAAGTACGATTTGAAACTGCAGGGAGCGAAACTGCTCGGTTCAAAGTGAACAGTGAGACGGTGGAGGGAACAGTGAACAATGGTTCATCATTATGCAGGAAGTGGACGAGTTAAATTTCTAATCAGAGCCTCGCTGGAGCGGGAAAAAAAATTGGTGCTCTAAAAGGGATTTATATATTTATTAAGACACAATAAGAATTTGTATCTAATGCAATACTTGAATTAAATTGAAAAATCTATTGAAATCAATAAATCCTTAATATTACATAGGCTACTGATCTGTAAAAAATGTCTCCATACATCTATGGAGATATACTGTATATAGTTATAGGTTATATACAGTATAAGTTATAAACATTTCAATAATATATGTTTTATAATGCTATCAGTTTCAATAAATATTCAACATTTAATTTCAGGAGAGAAATTTCCATAGTAGCATCAAAAGGCATCCGAGGCATTATTGTTACCATGGTAACACATGGAGGAAGCGATGCCCCAGTTGTTGGCGTCTCAGGGTGTTTCGAATGGAGAGATTTGGTCGAAAAGTAAACTGTTTTCTTTATTACGTAGACGTATTTTGGACTCGACCATAATTGGTCTCTTGGTCTTAGGCACTACTCTGATTAAATACAGTTTTGGTCTTGATTGCGCTTTGGAATAAAAATGATGTTTCTTTGCACATGCACAATCTTTTTGTAAGAAACAATTCCTTATGATGTTAGATAAAAACTAGTTTAAACAAAGGCTTGGGCTCGTAAAAAGGATTTGATCGTTTTTTCTCTCAATCTTAACTTGGTTTGCTTTCATTTCGACTCTGGAGCTTGAGTAGTCCTAGTCTTGGGCTTGGCAATGACCGACTTGATTACGGCTCCGTTCCTGAACATGGCTGCACTGTTACAGATTAGAGAGGCATCTCTGACGCTGAGTGCATATCTATCAGTTTTAGTTCCAGCTGTTGCACAAGTGCATTTTCTGTCTATCAGTTATAACAGGACATCATGTCTCACATGTTTCAATCGGATACACTATCATACACACAATCACTGTTTGGGTTTCATTTAGCGTGTTTGCACTTCTGAGATGACCGCCACTTTTAAAAGAGGTAGCATAAGTTTAGACGCCTTTTCTAGACGAGTTTTTAAAGGTCACATATTCTACTCTTATTTAAGCTACATTGCAGACGTCTTAGGGTCTCCAAAAATTGTTTGGTATTTCTCTTTGATGTTTATAGCCAATCGGAACACAGGAACCAGAAGTGTCCATGTCCAGGACCTTAGCGGTGCATTTCCAACTAGTTTTCCGAAAAATCACTTCAAAGGACAGGGACGTTGACGGAGAGAGTGAGATCTACAGTGTAGGTGGTGGTGATGCAACTTACAGAACTCCAAACAAAGGTGCAGAGAGGAACTAAGAGGGAACATGTAGAGAAGATAGAATGTGTATAAGTGCTGGATAAAAGTAGAAGAAGCATTCGAGACAAAACAAGGAAGAAGTCGACGTTTTTAGAGAAGGCTGGACTGGACAATCGGCTTTAAGAGACTGGAAAGATGATATGAGAATGAGACTTAAAGTTGGCGTTAATGCAACGTACTGGATTCCAACCGCCGTTAAACAACAAAGAAGAAGAAGAAGAAGAAGAAGAAGAAGATTAGCTAACCTAGTCCTTCTTAAGGGCTAAAAGTCAGTGTAGCTCTTAAAAATAGCACCCAGACAACAGGAGGACTGGACAGACCTGGACCGAACGGAGCATAGAGCCGGTGATTGTAGAATGTGAGGTCAGAATAGGGGGTTAATCTGATTTGCTTGTTTAAGCCACGGCCAATACAAAAATAGAAAAAGCACAAACAGCACGGAATGTTCTTGTGTTTTTTTTGGGGTGTATTCATGCACATCAGAGACCCATCTGAACTCCTAAAACTGACTAAAACTGACTTTTGTGGAATAGGTCTTTAAGGGATAATTCTAAAGACTACAAGTTTCCCCGACCTGGTTCACGCATCACAAAGCCAGTCATGGATTTTTTTTTTTAAAAATGACAGACGGACACGTTTCTCTGTCACAGTGACCCTTCGTGAAGCTAACGATCCGCACAGCCAGTGGAAAGGAAGGTCTTACACTGCATCTTTCACACACTGCTGATGCTATAACTAATCTTCAGAGGACACGTTACGGCCGTGTGTATGCAGAAGTGAGGAAGAGGTGATGACTGGGGGAAATGACCAGGAGTGCTGTGATAGGAAAAGAGTCAATGTCAAAAAAAAAAAAAAAAACAGATAGTTCCTGTTTCCACCCTGAAGCACAAACCAAAGTGATTTATTCTTCTTGTAGCACAGCAATTAGTTAAGGATTATAATTGTTTTATTTAGGAACCAAATGTCATACGGTAATAATTATGTGTAGTTATATACAGTTTATGTGTTGATGCATTAACAGAAGTTTATTGTGCTTATCAGGAGTTCAAGTCAAACCGGGATTAAAAGGCGTAAAACTGATTGACATTTACAGAAGACTTCGAGCACACTGCAGTCTTTCCTATAAACATTCAGCGAGTGGAACGCCTCATGGACAGATAACTTGTCGACAAATTGTGGAAGAGACACATCTGTCTGTGAGAACTGTACACACAATCGTTCACAGACACTTTACAGGAACTCGGCTGCCCCCCATCCCCCCCCGCCCATACAGTCCTGATCTTGCTCCAGGCTATTTCAACATGTTTGGGAGTTCCTGGGAGGCCAGCATTTCAGAAAAACTTTCTACCTTAATAGTATCCAATCACTAGTGAAACGCTGGGATAAGAGCATTAGTGTAGCAGGGAATTACATAGAGAAATAAATGTAGTAACTGCATTCTGTTATTCTGCACCAAGTCCAGGTTTGACTTGAACGTTGCTGGTACTGAATACAAATCAACAGCTCCTGACTAATTGAATAGGGAATTCAAGAGCAGTGTGGAATAAAACAATAAAACATAAAACATGATGATAATGTGGTTCAACGTGGCAAGAGGTGTCATAAGCCTTGTGCAGCTTTTATTCTGCTTTCCAGGGACGTCAATCACTCGAATAACTGGAGATCGACTGCACAATGACGGGACGTCCGCACAAAATAGGCCTGGAGTGACACGTCAGGTTCCATCAACAGAATCTCAAGCGATGATATCTGAGCGTGAATGGGAAGAACTGGGTCCGTCGTGAGCCGGTCTGGTGAGTGCTTCGGTAATTCCGCTGCAAGGATCAGAAACGGATACCGCCAATTGTTTTCATCAGTGAAAAATGTTAATTATGATGATGATTTTGATATTGCCTGTTTTTTATCTTTAGGCAGGAATTAAAACCACAGTCTCGTACAGAGTGTGAAGAACAAACGATAAGCAGCATTAAAAACACTCGGCTACCTCAGGAGTGTAATTACTGGCACACACACACACACAAAAAAAAAAGCTGCCTACCTAGGGAGGCGACTGCTAAATTAAACACAGACATCGATGGTACGAAAAATATGTATAGGACGAGCTCCTTTTATACCACAGCAGTTTGACGTCTGTTACTGTGTTTTCTTTATTAATGAACAACACACTGTGGTTTTAACCACATCTAATGTCATGTAGATCTGTGAATCATAGGTCGACTGTCGATTCCAGTAGATTTTCAAATGTATTCAATTCAAAAGCACAAAAAAACTACTAAAGGTATCCAATAAACACTGAAATGCTGTGCGTATTGTGTTGCTGGTGGTTTAAAGGTCCTGTCATGTGGCACAGCAGTACAGTGCTCGCTCTATCATCCGGAGATCACGAGTTCGATTCCCGCGTGATGCTGTAGCCTCTTGCAGCCGGGGGTCAGGTGAGTGCTGATTGGCTCAGAGGGGAGGGATAGGAGGCACTGTAGCGATCTCCCATCAATCACGGCTCTAAGCCGATCATGGGCGTCCGCGAGCTCATGCATGCGGAAGGAGTGGATTGCGTTAGCAATCAAGATCATGTGGCTCGGAGGAAACACTTTTTAGTCTTACGTAGTTGATGGGGGAATGTCCTAATGACGGGTGGGAATTGCCTATAAGAAAAAAATGGGGAAAATCCCCTGGGGAAAAAAATTGATTCAATTATGAACAAAAGATCAAATTAAAAAAAAAATCAAAGGTTTAAATCGCTTAATCAATTACATCACCCAGCGCTAATGTTGTGCAACGTCCCTGAAACTAGTTAGCTCTTGTTATCATGTACGTTACAACAGTCTCTTTCCTTCTCGGTGGTTATTAATATATTAAAAAAAGGCAAAGTCATCTTCGCTAAATTAGAGAGGGGCCAAGTTTTCAGGGTAAGAGGGAGAATATTACTTTCTCTTCGCCATCAAGAACAGCAGCTCGGGTATCTGCAAGCTCAAGCATGTTGAAGACGGTAGATAGCGCTTTTCTCTAAACGTTTTACGCTCTGTGTGCGCGGTTTCAGAGAAGTTGTTGAATGTCTAGGACAAAAAGTTTTGCAGTGTAATAGAATTCCACGAAGCACTGATGCATGTATGACCTTTAAAAGAAAACCGTTGTCTTACATAAGGTGAAATGATCAAAATGCTCTGCAGCAAAAAAGAAAGAAAAAAAAGAAAAGGAAAAAAACAGAGCGTTCTGCATCCCTGGCTTTTCTGAATGAAAACGCTTTTTAAAAAAAAGCCTTTCTGCAGTGCCAGGACTGCCCCCTGCCTTTATTGTCCCTCGCTCCCTCCTTACTCTTTCCTCTTTTCCTCCTTTCTAAAATACAGTCACGTTGCACAGCCGCCTCAGGCTAGAGACAGAGAGGGGGCGGGGTGGGGGGTGGGGGGCCGACCTATCGTTTGCCAAGGCTGCTCTATGCATCACTGTGACTCTGCCATGCCATTGGAAATCGCAGCCAGAAAGGGACGGGCCTGGGTTATGTAAACAACCGAGCGCAGCAGAAAGAAAGCAGCCAATCAGAATCCGACCAGGCGGCCCCGATGGAATACTGAACGGTGGGGAGAGAGAAAGAGAGAGAAAGAGGTAGAGGTAGGGAGCCAGGCTTGACTGTGCAAGACAAAGAAAAAAGGGCGACACAAGACCCGGCGAGGTAACATGCTGACAAATCGCTGATTGGTGAAAGCGGACAACAATACGAGGGAGGGACACGGTGTCCAAACACAAAACAAAACAGCTGTATGTTCTCTAGGGCTAACGGCATACGCCTGCGTCAGCAGCAACCCACATCCCTGAAACTGTGGCAAACTGACAGCACACAATCAGGCCCAGACACAAACATGGCACCGTTTCAGGAGCCCTTTAACAGATTAACGCTTCACACTGACCTGGACGTTAGCGAGCTGATAGTGGTCCACTTCGTTCGCTGGTAAAACCTCTCTGGAAGGAACGGCCCTGTACGCAGGACCTGCTGCCAGGCAGTCCTTTCCCAAGTCATGTTCTTTCATCTTCTATTAGCAACCATAGGAGCGCTTTACTGGCCTCCACACTGAGCTTTTATCTATATCCAAGTCATCGTAGACAAGAAAATCAATTGTTATATCAAGATTAGTATGAGATCTGTCTGTAACTGGCATACACAGATCACTTACGGTTATTTAAATACACTTCTAGGTCATATACTGTATCATACAAGAATGACTACACAGTATCAAATATAATGTATATTAGTGACATAATAATATGTTTAGCGACATAACAATATGTAATAGGTGTCTAGGCATGAAATGATCCTTATTTGAGCCAATGAGCATAATAATATTAATATAACAACATACGATATTAATAAGGGATTATAGCATATGTTATTACGGTTGCTCAAATATAACCAGTGCCTATGCAATTTGTTCAGGAAGTGGTGCCGAGCTTGCCAGCTTTTTTTTCCACAAAGACCCCAGAATTTTTCCAGAACTCCACAACTGTCTCAAAAAAATTCTATCTATTGATCTATTATAAAAAAGGTTTAGCAAAATAATAATATGTAATAGATTTCAAGCCAGGGAATATAATATTAGTATAACATACAATATTAATAAGGAATTAAAATGTGTTATTTTGAAAAGAAAAAAAAACGAGGCTGCCAAACTTGGCACCACTTTCTGACTTATGTATTTTGCACAGTTGTCTTATATATACAGTGTATAAATACTTATATATACAGTGTATATATATATATATATATATACTGTATAAAACTGTATATTACAAATTATTACAAATGCATACACACAGATACCATTTAATTCCTAAAACACAACATAATTTTTTTTTTCTTAGCACAAAATTGTAAGCAATTGAATAATAATAAGATTTATGTTCTGTAACAGACACCCATCTACTCCTACTGCTAACACGACTACTATTCCTACCGTCCCTATCAATATACACATTCAAGTATTTTACTAGTTCAAAAACCTTGTCTTGTCTTGTCGATCTATTTCACTTGCACATCTAACTGGTTAACAAAAAATCCCCACAAAACAATGAGTTCCTCTCATTAAACTGATGAATGGATATTTACAGTAACTTCAGGACTGTTTAGAGTAAAGAGGAGAAACAGTTCTCATGAGGCTCTGCCTGCGCATGCAGAGAAACCATAAGAGCAATGATCTCACAAATATGTCCTGGTTTGGTTTTCTTCCTCCATTACAGTATTTAATGACATCCTCTCCGGCCCACCAGGACAAGCGTATAATAAACATGTCTAAGGGGAAGTTCCTACAGATCATATGCATGAGAAACCTAGACTTCCTCATATAGAGCACTTATAGAGTATTGTCTGATGTCAACACCTGTAATCAGAAATAAGGCTTTTATTTATTTATTTATTTATTTATTCACGTGCAAACACCAGGATCAGATCCAGGGACATCATGACATTATTTGTCTCTACTGCACCAGTCAGAGAAAAGACAGGCGTATATATTACAGCACGAGCTGATTGGCATCTTTAGACAGGCCGGTTACATCAATAGACATTGTGTTACAATGTAGCTATTAGTATACATCTGACAAATCCTCATATGACATATTTCTTATATAATCAACCCAATACCTTACACCTGAGTAGTATAATTCGTTATACTTCTTTATGATGCTCTGTAAAAAAAAAAAAAAAAAAAAAAAAAACATTGCCTTCACCATCATTGAAGCATCGTTATCAAGGAAACTGTCTAATCCTATTTTTATTTATACTGTTCGTTGAGAATAAAGTAAAGACAGTAAAGACATGACCCAGGAGAAGTTTTACCTTTTGGAGCTTCGCCTTGACGATCTGCAGATTTCGAACAGCAGGAGAAAAAAAAAATAAGTCGGTTATAAAGCCGTTCTAGCTGCGCTGTTAGGACCGGGGGGATGATGGGAAATGTAGTTCCTGTTCCGATAGAACGCGGGTAGAAATTCGCGCTGAAAGACTACAATACCCATGATGCACCCAATGCAGGAGTTATCGCGAAACAAAAAACAGGATGAGCTTGTGTTACACAAAAACATCTTCCGTGTTTTCATGTCGTTTATCTTTGTAATCGATTGTCCTTCTTCGGCATGTTAGATGGAGCACATAGTGGATAAACAGAGAGATAGATAAGACTTATTTTCGTGTGGTTTTAGTTCTTGTACATAAAAAAAGGCATTTTTTGTGAATTAAAAAACTGGTCACAATGTGTGTGTGCGTGTGTTTATGAGGGCACAGAATGTTCCTCAGCAACAAAGCACCAAGTTTTAATGACCAGGCCGAATTTTAAACTCAACTCGAGGCTACATTTTGCTTGAACTTTGTATAATGAATGTCAATGTTTACAGCTGCAGGTGAAGCTCGAAGATTTCTTTAAAAAAAAAAAAAAAAAAAAAAAAAAAA
>JAQMYG010000037.1:23455110-23491416 GCA_030014215.1 Clariallabes teugelsi
CCTAAGCTAAACTGCAAAAACTCGTGCTATTATTATTAGTATTATTTTAATCGACCAATTCTTATTATTATTAGCTATTGCTAACCTAGCTAGCATGCTAAAGTGCTAATGTTGCATAAAAGCTTATTAGGAGAATAAATAATCAAGCTAAAAAACGTCACTATCAGAAGTGTGGCCATTAATTGTCGCTTAGCTTATTAAACGTGTTGCCTTTGCGCATGCGCAGTTCCGTAGCTGCGCAGCTTCTAAAATCATCTGCAGTGTTGCCGTGCATAAGTGTTGGCGCCCACAAATTTTTTGTGCTATTGAAAATGGGATGACTCTTAATGTTGAAGGTATTTGCAAACAAGAGCATATAAGTGAAGTAGTGCATAAGTTTTGCCCCTCATTTGTGCCAATTTGGACCCTTGGTCATCAACCAGTGTTGGTGTACTCCTCTCTTAGCTCAGCCTCAAGGACTACATATTTACTGTTCCATTATAATTGTCTTTGAGCTATTTATTGCTTTCTGCAATGTTTTCCAAATCTGTTCCTAAACGTTACGTTAACATTATCCAGTGACAAATGATTTTTAAAGCGAAACATTTCAGTTCAAATGATTCCCTAGACCAGTTCTTTGGCATCTCACTTGGGTTCACTTTTGTAGAATGACGAAGGGGAAAAAAAACAACCCAAACAAATTCCTGACCATATTTTCGTCTTTATGTCGAATGTGATTCAATCCTGAGTAAATTTTTAAGCGGAAGTGACGTAATTATATATTTTAGTTCGCTGTAGGCTGTACATTTGAGCTGCAACTGTTGCTATGGTTACACCATCATAATGTAAATACAGGATGAACATCCAGATCTTGTTCTCACAACAGATTAACTGCTTCAAAATTAATCTGGGACCCGACCAATATGGTTTAGGACCAGCGTATTTAATTGTGCATTGCTGTGTTCAAACCAAGGGGTGAACT
This sequence comes from Clariallabes teugelsi, assembly GCA_030014215.1. Classification (NCBI taxonomy): domain Eukaryota; kingdom Metazoa; phylum Chordata; class Actinopteri; order Siluriformes; family Clariidae; genus Clariallabes; species Clariallabes teugelsi. Next base: position 23,456,072 of record JAQMYG010000037.1, read on the forward strand.
GAACCAGAATTAATGTAGCCATACACTAAACACAACAGGTATGAAAGCACCTTTGGTGTTTCTTCGCTCTAACACGCCTCATGAAATCCCGGAAGTCAGTCAGAGCAAAGATTGAGTGTTCTCCAGGATAAGATTTGGGAACTTCTAGCCTGGCAAGATTTCAGTTGTTTCTCTATTGTTATTTGAACTGGTGCAGTGTATTTGCTTTGGCTAATGAGAGAGCCAAGCTGTTCGTTCTTGCACCTGTGTCAGTCTGGCAGTACCACATGATGCTGATGCATATGGAATGTTTCTGTGTAGTTCACCAAAGACCACTCTGTATGATGGGTTTTCATCTCCAAATTGATCTTTATATGTAATGTATTCATATGTTCTAGCAAAAGGTTAATGTTTTGGTTTCATTTGATATGTTTGTTTCCACTTCAGGCTACGGAGTATATTCCCGAAAAGGTCAAGAAGGCAGAGAAGAAGTTGGAAGAAAACCCGTATGACCTGGACGCATGGAGCATACTGATTCGAGAAGCACAGGTTTAGTGATACAGGGTTGCATTTCCTTTTTACCCGGGGTGACTTAATCGGGGAGTTGAAACTGGGATGATGGGGCGGGTTTGCCGATCCGACTCTGCTTTAAATAAACATGATTTTCCTTTAATGTATGTAAATGCATTTTTACTTTTTAGAACCAACCTATAGATAAAGCAAGGAAGACGTATGAAAGACTTATCACACAGTTCCCGAGTTCGGGCAGATTCTGGAAGCTATACATTGAAGCTGAGGTTTATATTCTATTTCTTACTCCTTCCTATTTGTGTGTGCAAGGAATTTCATTTCATATTCGGATCAACAATGTGACTTTCACACACCTCAAGCACTGGTATTGGGGAAGGGAGGGTTTGTACTCATTATTTATTTTTTTAAATTATTACTTTTTAAATTTTTCTGAGGTTAAGTTCATATTGTTGCATGTTTTATCTGCAACAGCATTAAAACTCTTTTAATAGTATCAGAGTGCTTTAGCCTTTTATTCACTTGTTGTGTCAATTTCTTGCCTCCTGTGTCATTTCTTTGAGGTCATTGTGGATTATCTGTGTGAACACTGAAAGTTAGAACTCTGCATATTAACACATTTTTGTTCTTTGGCCAATTTTAGTTACAGGATATGTTATTCTAACTTTAGGCAAGAGTTACATCTCATCTTAGTCCCCCCCCCCCCAAAAGAATAAAGTTCCATACGTTGTACTTCTGAGGCACATGACCTTCAAGTTTAGAAAAAAAAAGTTGCAGGAAGTATTTACACATTTGTACTCCATGTCCACCAAGACATGTTTTTCGTCTAGTCCTTTAGATTTAACCCGAAGCTACCAGTTTATCACTGTGCAAACTGCATGTGTAAGGGTGCTTTCACATACAGTGGTCACTCTGTCTCAGTGGAACCCTTTTGTGTTCTCCTACCCAGGGCGGTTCTTGGAGCAGTCGCATCTAAGCGATGCAATCTCAGTCAGGAAATCTCTAGTCTAGTCTAGTCAGGAAAGCAATTTAGCTCCAGATTGACCAAACAGCCTTGGCATCACTTTCATTGTTAAGCTTATGCAAAGTCTTATGCACAGAACGTTTATGGATAATTGTAGAGTCGAACCACAGCGTAAAGTTTTCTCCATCACATCCCTAAGATTCTTAATAGGGTTAAGGCCTAGACTCTGTGGTGACCAGTCCATGTGAGAAAATGTGCTGTCTGAACCACTCTTTCACAATTTGAGCTGATGAAACCTGGCATGGTCATCTTGAAATAAGCCTTTTTCATCAAGGAAGGAAAAAATCGGGAGAACCTGGTAAATCAGTACATTCGGCTCACTTAAGATTTTTTTTTGTGGACGACATATTGCTGAACCTAGACCCGACCAACAGAAGTGGTAACGCTGCCCCCACAGGCTGGTACGGTAGGCACTAGGCATGATTGGTGCAACACTTTATCTACCTCTCCACTCTGAAACGGGATAAATCTGGAATTATCAGACCACATGACCTTTTTCCCCCATTGCTCCACACTATCCTTTATGCTCCCTAGCCAGAATAGCCTCACTGAGAAATGACTTACTTAAGGCTACACAGCTGTTTAGTGCCAATCCCTTAAGTCCCAATCTTCACAATGTGTGTGTAGATTATTTTTATCATCATGGCTGTGAATCCTTTCCTTCCGGATTTTAGTAATGTTTCACAGTTCTTAACCCAAGTTTAGTAGTTTCAGCAATTGCCTTAGTTGTTTTCTTTGCGTGATGCAGGCCAATAACTTGACCCATCTGAAACACAATAACATCTTTGTCACGGCCACAGGATTAGTCTTCTGAAATGGTCGCTTGAAAAATGAGAAGCTATTTACTGCATCAGTTAGTTTTACATACCTTGCTGCCTGCTGAACCTGCAGTAATTATCCAAAGGAAGTCTCTTAACTTATTTGCTTAGTTAAATCCAGGTGGTCACTTCTATTATTTTATTTTTTTTGGGTGGTGTATGAGCTCTTGCAGTGTAAAATAAGGTCTGGACATTTGGACCACCAAACAAGAATATACTTGAGTTGTCTTTTATATATTTATTTTGTGCATTGTGTTAGTTTTTCTATTATTAAAATCACTAGACAAATAAACTTATACTGAAGCCAAACCAAATAGCAAGCGAAGTAAAGGGCTAAGTTTTACCTAGATTAACAAATGTTAAAGCATCCAAGGTCACTCACTTGCCTAAAATGTAAAAAATATTCGTAAAAGAAAGACTAAGAAAAAAAACAACTACTGTCATCAATGTCATACTACACAAAAGTTTGAGGTTGAACATGATTTATATTTGCTTAAAATTTTTTAATAAAAGAATGCACCCTGAACAGTTTGCTTCGAGGTGAGTGTGTGACTTAAATCTTGTGCTTGATGCTAACTGCTAGCTGTAAACTAATGTGCAAACTAATGTGGTACACGTGTTCCCGAGTGGCACGTGGTCGTCTGTAGCCGGGAGCCAGCAGAGCTAAACTCTGGGTGCTCCGTCAATCATAGTGACACTAGACAGTCTTATACTTTCGTAATCAGAACGAACAGAATAAAAAGGTAGCTGGTTTCATGTGTTTTGGAGAAAGCACATGTTAGACCTTACCTCCCTGGTATGTGGTGCCTGTCATGATTGCATGTTTGCATGTGACCAAATTGGGGAGTAAATGATTGGTGCTTTGGTGGTGCGGGTGAGCTAGCATGGTAAGTATCTCGCATCTAACAAATGAGCATTGTTTACAGTTTCTACAGAGAAAAGGGTTCATATTTGTCACAAATTATATAGATATTTTTAAATTGGCTTATACAGTAGATAGCCAGGCCAAAAGTCTGTGGACACACGACCATCATGCCCATAATGTGCTTTTTTTTTTTTTTTTTTTTTTTTTTTTTTTTTTTTAAATCATCCTGTTCCAGATTTAGTTCTCCCCTTGATTTTTTAATAACCTCCACTCTTTACTTCTGGGAAGCTTTTGCTGTAATTTTTCAGTCTTGTTATAACAGTTTGCCGATGCAGCCGCAGAGGGTGAGTGAGGTTGGGTGGGGAGACCTGGTGGATAGTTGGAGTTCCAGTTTAACCTTGTTAACGGTTGGGTTGAGGTCAGGGCTCTTGTTCAGGATATTTGATTTGAGCTCTTCCACTCCAAACTTGGCACACCGTGGACCTCGGAGTTTGGGGCTCTAAAAGGAGATATCAATGTGTAATCTATGCTTCCACTGTGTTTGTGGCCCCGGATGTGGATGTGATATCTCTTAGGTATCCAACCCTAATCCAATTTTTTTTTTTTTTTGGTCCTTTAAACTCCATCTATGGAACCTGCTGTCCTCCAGTTTGAATGGAAACAGCAAATGGACAGAATGGATATACACTCATTGCTTAGCTGGTTTAATAATAATAATAATATTAATAAAACAAAACATAACAGTGTAACAGTCTAGTCGTAACTCCATGCTTTGAATTTTATTATGTCTGATCTGCAGCATTAATTGAGTTAATTAATAGTCCTATTAATAATAATTTTAAAAAAGCGAAATTCAAGAAACCATTACGTTATAGCGTTATCAAGTGGTGCATTTCAACCTTAATGTTTGTTCAAACTTCAAACTTAACCGTGATATTTGACTATCTTTAGATGCTCCACTAGCAACCACTTTTGACTGATGATAAATAAAAAGCAATAGCTGATTAGTATTAGGACATATCAGAAATTCTGACTTGTATCACAATATGAATATATTTTAACATTTATATAGACAATCATTCTTTAATCTAAATCATAGTTCAGCTTTGTATTGAATTATTAATCTGTTAAAAATAATGTACTCTGTGCTATTCCACATGTATAATTCCTGTAACTTCATCACCATCAATTTGACATAAATATGAATATCACCTGGGCTGGCTTCACTCATTTTTCTTAAGGTTCAAAGAATCCTATTTATTTATTTATTGCATTTTCATGTTTTTTTTTTTTTTTTTTTTAATGGCCGCTTGCATATAGAATTTTTTTTATATATGTAAATTTTGGTGGTCATGCATCATTCAGCCATCCACAAGTAGTAAACAGACATTACATTAAACTCAGTGTAATTCATTTTTTCATGTTTTTTTTCTCTCTCCCCTTAATGCATACATTGTGTAATTCACAATTCTTTTTATGCCCTCTCTTACAATTCCTGTGCCGGCTTCACTGAAATATTATACAGCTACATATACTGTACATAAAAGTATGCTTTTTAAACAAGTATGTGTCAGGATAAATGGCATATTTATAAAAAAAAAAAAAAAAAAAAAAAGCCTGGTGAAAAACAGGACCTTTTTTTGTTTTTAAAGAAGCATATATTATCTTTGACTCTTAGTCTTGTCTGTTTTTACCCTCCTAATCCTGGATATGCATGTTTGGCAAATTACAAAGTTGATTTTTTTTTTATTTTCTAATAAAACTGGTTGATAAACAAAAAGATTTGTTGAATTATTGGGCTGTAATTTTGTGTCTGACAGACTGCCTTTGCGTGTGTGTGTCTGTGTGTGGAAGAGAGGATTGAATTTCTCTAAATAAATCTCCTTCCCTTTAAAAAAACAAAAAAACAAAAAAAAAAGAATAGTTTATTATTTATTTTGGAGCTATTATCTTTTAGAAAAACTACATTTTAGATTACATTTCTATATTTTAGCCTGATGCTTTTAGTAAGATAGAAAACAGTATAAAAGGTAAAGTCCAGATTGAGGCCATGCCTACATTCCTGATTTTTTTTTTATTTTTATGAAACAGCCCTCATTTATTTTGTATGCAAAAATTGGATAGTAATATATTGCTTTCTGATTATAGGTTCGTCTTGATTTGCAGCTTTAAACCATTGTGTACTTATGAAATTGTGTGCATTTGCTTTTTCAGCCTAAAGTCTTATTCTGGCCATGATCAAGTGACCTACGCTCTTTGGTAATGTGATATGAACCGTATTACATCACGTCTCAGTGCTGTGAAATGACTTCTTTTAGATCGTACCGTCACCAACCAGGTCACAAATTCAGGATTTTTATAGAAAATGTATAGCCACTACAAAGCTTTAAGTTTCCGTTGAACTTTTTAAGTAGCAGTTTTTTCGAAAGGTTGAATTGTATACTGACAAAACTGCATCCTGGGTGTATTATGACAATCATTCAAGCTCCTTCCTTTTTGTCTTGTGTCCTGTCTTGTACACTTCCTTGCTCTCACACATCAGGTGGCATTCTTGTCCCGGTTCCCACTTTATTGCTGTTGCACATCGTGGCAGAATGAAAAATGGACGTGGGTTACGTGTTTAAATTGCTAGTACCCTGCTTCTGTGAGCCTAGCCATATAAATGATCAAGGCGTCCTGACATTACATTTTATCATCTCAAGATATGCAAAATAGCCGGACTGTTATTCGAGAGGTTTAAGCTCATCCCAGGGCACCAATCCTCCATTTATATTCATTTTATTTTTTTCACTTTCAACAACACAGGGAAATTTTTTTAGCAAAACCGATGCAAGCTTTTTTACATGCTGTGTGTCGTGATAATGGGGATTTGTATGAATTTCACATTGTTGATCTTAAAGGAAATGTGTGTGTGTTAGTGTGCTAGAGTGTATGTGATGACGATATGACCATTTTTTTTCTTTTTTCGCTCAAGCAGAATCGTGCTTTAATAACATCGGTTTTGAAATCTGTCCACAGATCAAGGCAAAAAACTACGACAAGGTTGAAAAGGTAAGCCTCAAAGACGGTTTAACTGGTTGTGCCATCCTTAGCAGCACCAACTGCAATCAAGTGCTTGTGATAAATCAGTCTCAATCAGTCTTTCATATCGCTGTGGAGGAATTTTGGCCCACTCTTCTTTGCAGAATTGTTTTATTTCGGCCACTATTGAAGGTTTTCGAGCATGTGCGGCCTGTTTAAGGTCGTCACAATCGGATTTAAGTCTGGAATTTGACTAGGCCACAAATTTCTAATTACAATTTTTTTTTTTAGCTTTCTAGAGGTGGCCTTGCTGGCGTGTTTCAGATTATTGTCCTGCCAATTATAACCCATGTGCACTTGAGCTTGAGGTCACGAACTCATGTCCAGACACTCATAAAAATGATTTAAAATGGCATTTTGTATTTACACAGGTTATCTTTGTGTAATATTACAATTTGTTTGATGATCTAAATCATTTTACTGTGACAAATATGTGAGGGAAAAAAAATGTAGATATAATTTTTAAATAATGGAAGGGGCAAATACTTTTTCACGGCACTGTATTATGCAGAATAAAACATTGCCGGTTTTTGTTCTTTTTTCCCCCTCTATATTTTTTGTTGGCCAGGGCTTTAACAAACCAATTAGATTTCCCCCCTAATGTGACCTCATATACGATCATCTCCTTCTATGGCTTGTAGCTGAACTCTGCTATTGGAGGGGCGTGGCTCAGCCGCAGGTCATTTTGCATAGACACTGAAACGGTGCATTTCAAGGAGGAGTTCAAGGTTTGAAGAAAAATAAAAGCATTATGGGGTGTTTCAGCTGGTGAAACTTTAGAGGAGCTCTGATACCTGTGTTAAATTATTAAAGACATAGAATATGAGAGAAAAAAAAATCAGTGAAGGAGTACAAAAGTAACCTTTCCCTTATTTGCTGCCACATACTGTATATTATACTGTATTTTGAAATGAGGCAAAAGTGGGATACTATTTTAAAAAATCCTTCAAGAAGCCTGAATCTGTTTGCTAATATAACTTGAATGCTTTGGCATTGGGAGGTGATCTGTCTGCGTGGCGCACAAACATTTGAATTTATCTTGCATTTCAAGTCATAACCAAAAAGAAAAATAGGGAAGTAAATGTTCTGGGATGCGCTGTTATGAGAAAGCGGTCCAGAGCTGTTTTTTGTCATGGCAGGTACCAGCTCAAAGTGAATTATTTCCCTATATTTTATTCGTCTTATGCCACCATCATTTGGCAGTGATTAAAATTGTTTATTTATTACCGACATCATAGGTTTACAAGGATGTTTGCTTTTATGGAACCTCTGTGAGATAAGCTTGTTCCAGTTATAACTGCTATAAACATTTGTCCATTCACTAACCTCTGGATTTACTTCCTTTTTTTTTTAAAGGGAGGGACAAGTCATACAATCGATTATCTTTATGCTCAAGTATTTCATCATTTTCATTTTCAAGTATATGTGGATATTATGATGTACCTTGTGTCTTGGGTTCCATGGGATAGACTGCAAGGCCCCTGTGACCCCATGTAGAATATGTGGTAGAATATGTAGAATATGTGTTTGGTGAAGCTGAAAGGGAAGGTTTGTACATGCCTTCTTGTTTAATATCTTTTTCAAAGAACTTGGAGTACTGTGCATAAGTCTTGAGCCGCCCTCACTTCCTCATATTAAATGAAATGAAGTAGGTTTGAATGAACTTTTATGTCACAACCTCAGCAGCATCCTCATTTCCCCTCTCTTCATCACCAGGCCTGATCATCTGCATCTGTTTCTAACTGGTTCATGTCTTAAGTTAGCTGGTTTATAGGTCACTGTGTCCTTAACAAACAAAAACATTCCACTCAAACTGGTCAGGTACAGGCACTGGACAGAAAATGAGAGGCAGAAGGTCCTTCAGGAAGCCTACAGAACTATTATTCCTCAGGACTACATTAAAAAATACAAGAAAAACTGTAAATCATCACTAGATCTTCCTTCTGATTCACACGGTTTATTAAACTTCATTACTTATCTAGCAAAGAAATAGATAAATATTTTATGATCATCATCTCATGTACAAACTCTGAAGATGGATTTGTAACAAGTGGCTAATCTTCTTTCTTTAGAACAACTTACAGAACAAATCTGAATGAGTCGGATCCCTTTGTGGGATTTACTTGAACAATCAAGACCCAAGTCCTGACCTTCTTTTTTTTTTTTCTCTTTTTTTTTCCCCTTTTTCTTTCACCGGACTGTCCTGCCCTTAATTATCTTAATTATCTGTCACATGTACCACAGAGAAATGATTTCATGACATATCCAGAGCGGGTAGGGTTAAGGCCCTTCTCAACAACTTAACAGTGGCAACTTGCCAGTGCTGGGGCTTGAACCCTAAACCTTCCGATCAGAACCCAGTGCTTTAACCGACTGAGCCAGTGCTGACACTACTGTATATTGCTTAATGTGTGTAAATGTTTGGTGTGTGTGTCAACTGTATATTGATCTGGCTATCTGTTGTTTTTTTGGGTGGATTAATAAGAAATCAATAAATGTTTGGAAGCAAAATATATTTTTAAAAAATGGTGAAAGGTGACTCGAGACTTTTGCACCGTATAGTACTTTTTGAAAATGATTATAAAATTTTGAAGAAGAAAAAAAAAAAGGTAATAGTCTTAGGATTTGGGTGATTTTAATGCTTGACCCACTTAATGCCCTGACCACCCTGAGTTAAAGGTGACTCGGTTTTCCTTTTTTTTTTTTTCTTGCTCAGTTGTTTCAGAGATGCCTCATGAAGGTTCTACATATCGACCTGTGGAAATGTTACCTTTCATACGTACGAGAGACGAAGGGGAAGCTGCCCAGCTACAAGTATGTGATTTCTGTGCCATATGCTGAAACGGAATGCAAAAGGACACAGGACATGTCCTTTTTTTTTGTTTTAAAGCCTACTGATAATCTATAGCGATGTACAGTATATGGGTCCTAATCACTGTGTATGTTTATCAGGGAAAAGATGGCGCAGGCGTATGATTTTGCCCTGGACAAAATCGGTATGGAGATCATGTCATACCAGGTGAGTGTCTCTCCAGGTGCAGAGTGTTGATTTTTAAAATATTTTTTCTGTATCACTGATGTTGTACTATGTTTTGCTGTCTCTGCAGATTTGGGTGGACTACATTAACTTTCTCAAAGGAGTGTAAGTACGCTACACTTCAGGGAAACCACTTTTGCTTCATTATTATTATTATTATTTTTTTGTGTGTTGTTGTTCAGCACAAAAGGTTTGATTTCTCTGGTCTGTATTATAGTGAGGCTGTTGGCTCGTACGCGGAGAACCAGCGGATCACGGCTGTGCGGCGGGTATATCAGAGAGGCTGCGTCAATCCCATGATCAACATCGAGCAGTTGTGGAGAGATTACAGCAAATATGAGGAGGTGAGAGGTCGTTAGTGAAGGAACGTGTATCGGGGTCAGTATCGAACTGTATCATACCGTAGATCCGATCTTGTGATATAATGCATGAATAGATATTAATTTTTTATCAGTTTTATTTAATAATACATTCAGTTTCTATGCATACAGGCGGCACGGTGGTGTAGTGGTTAGCTCTGTCGCCTTGCACCTCCAGGGTCTGGGTTCGATTCCCGTCTCTGTGTGCATGGAGTTTGCTCCTACACGGAGGGTTTCCTCCGGGTACTCCGGTTTCCTCCCACAATTGGCGTTCCCAATATGCCAGCAGGGTGCGAGTGTATGTGTGGGATAGGCTCCAGTCCCCCTTGACCTTGTATACAGGATTAAGCCGTGTAGACAACATGTTTCTATGCATGAAGATCTGTTTATTGTGTAATGATTGTATGACTGTTTAGACATACTCATGTATTACTGTATGTGGTACACAGTAAACCTCTTTTGTTTTTTTTCCCCCCACATATTAAAGGGCATTAATATTCACTTGGCCAAAAAGATGATTGAAGATCGGAGCAGAGACTACATGAACGCTCGGAGGGTCGCCAAGGTGGGCGCTTTAGCTCTAATCATGATTTCTCAACTCCTCGTTTTGACATTCATATAACTCGGATCACGTTATGGTTGCTTGACCCGTTTTGTAGGAGTACGAAACGGTGATGAAGGGGTTGGACCGAAACGCGCCCTCTGTGCCGCCGCAAAACTCTCCTCAGGAAGCGCAGCAGGTGGAGATGTGGAAGAAGTACATCCAGTGGGAGAAGAGCAACCCGCTACGCACAGAAGACCAAACACTTATCACTAAACGAGGTGACTAGGCCGACTGTCGTAAAGCAATGTTTTATGTAGACAATTCAAGCACCTTCTTCTTTTTTTTGTGAGTGTTGGAGTGGAAAAAATGCTAAAACGAAGCAGGATCGGGAAATGCCGACGTAGTTTAAACCCAACCTGGATGTCATTAAGTCAGAAAAGCTGCAGTGCATAATGTAGATCACTGACCTGGAGCATTCAGCCTGCACTTCATGCATGATACCTGAGCAGATCAGGGTTTGCTTTAAGGTAGTCCTCAAAGTAAAGTACCAACTTTTCCCAAGTACCAAGCTTAAATGCATAGTTGAGCTCAATAAACCTGTATACAATAAAATAAAAAAATTGGCGACCATCACAAAACCGTGTGCTGATGATTCCACCACCATCTGAGAGACACTAGACGCTCATGGCAGATTGTGGATAATACTTTCAGTCGGGTGCGATACCCTGCACTGTGTGACGCAGTTACAGATTGGCTGCCCTGTGAGAGGCCACGTTAGCCTTAACTGGAGTTTCAGGTCTCAGGTAGCCATGGTATGATATCTGACTTCATAAAGTGTTCCTGTGATTATGTATCCTACAGTGATGTTCGCGTACGAGCAGTGCCTTTTAGTGCTCGGCCACCATCCTGACATCTGGTATGAAGCCGCCCAGTATCTGGAACAGTCCAGCAAGCTGCTGGCAGAAAAAGGGGTTTGTGCCTTACCTTTCATTTACACCATGATCAAATGTGTTTGTTGCTCTATAAAGCATTTATTCCATGTTTGTAAGTTCATGTTGCCTTCAAGTCAAACTGGGATTTTTTTTGTCTAAGCAGAATAACAGAACAAAAAACTCAAACTCAACACTAATGCACTTATCCCTAGTGCTTGGATACCATCAAGTTTTCTCAGTGTGTCAGAGCCATAAACAGACGAAACGATTAATGTCTGACACTCTGGCCTCCCAGGAACTCCCATAATGACCCAAACATGTCGGAATGACTTGGAGCGAGATCAGGACTGTATGCGGGATGTGATCATATAACCTGAAAGTGGTGTTTGTGAATGATAGTGTGCGTGCAGTTCCCACAGACAGATGCGTCTCTACTGCAAGTCGATTTTTAAGTATCGGGTCTACCACTTGCTCTGTAAGATGTTTGCACCATTCAAAAAAAAATTCAGCTAAGAGAAGAAAAATCCTACTGCGCTTTGAAGTCGTCTTCTATAAATATCAATCAATTTTATGCCTTCATTTGACAGGCATTTCATTACAAGTCCCAGTTTGACTCGAACACCCACGTACGTCATAGGAGCTATAAACGGTCATTCCCTTACGAACCCCTTTTTCCTCTGTCTTGAAGTTAATCAAAGAAAAAGACTCATAGCTTGTCATGTTATGAAGGAACTGCAAAATGTTGAATGCTCTTTTTTTTACGTCAACTTTTTATTTTTATTTTTCATTTTTATGCCGTTCACTATTATACCAGCTGTTATAGGAAATTATTTAATGCTCTCTGTCCAATCAGAATACAAACAAATAAAAAAAAAATACTAAAGACTACAATATCAATTTATTAATTCATGACCATGTAAATTTCTAACATAATTTTTACCACCCGCTCTGTCTTCGTAGGACATGAACAACTCCAAGCTGTTCAGCGACGAGGCTGCTAACATTTACGAGCGTGCCATTTCAACTCTTCTAAAGAAAAACATGCTGCTGTATTTCTCTTTCGCCGATTACGAAGAGGTGAGGTCTTTACCTCCGAGCGCACGTCTAACCCCGTGTGATTATCTTAAGCTCCTCGAGTTTAAAATTCACTTTCGCTGTGCCGTGTGTTCCACAGAGTCGTATGAAATATGAAAAAGTGCACAGTATATACAACCGCCTCCTAGGCATAGAGGACATCGACCCAACCTTGGTGAGTGCCATTTCATCCAAAAACAACAAAAAAAAAGAACTTTAATCGTATTAACTATTGAAAGTCATTTGAGAAATGCTTGTTTTGCTCAGGTTTACATCCAGTACATGAAGTTCGCCAGGAGAGCAGAAGGAATCAAGTCCGGACGTTCCATCTTTAAGAAGGCCAGGGAGGACGTCAGGACGAGACATCACGTTTATGTCACGGCTGCTCTCATGGAGTATTACTGCAGCAAGGTGACGCCTAGACTCAAGTGTGAAGCAGTTTTATATCAGATCCAGGCGACTTCGTGAATGTGATTTATGGGAAAGTGTCGATTAAATATCTGTACCGTTAGTGGGAGTGTATTGATGTGATCCATCTAATACTGCATTGTTCATAGGGATTTGTTTAGCAGATGGCAATATATTTAGTAATGTAAGTTTCCCATGCTGAGGTTTTTTCTTGGATAAGTGGGTTCTCGGTAGCAGTACAAACTGCAAATCTTCTGAAAATATGTACATACAGTATATATTGTAAGTGAGAACAGGAATGGACTTCTTTTGGTGACATTCTATCCATCCAACAATGACTGCAATGTCTCTTGGCTTCATACAAGACCTCAAACTTCTTACAACCTACAAACGTACACCCAGGCATACATCCACTCGTACAATCTAGAACTCCCAGTTAGTCTACAGTCAGTGTAACTAGAATTATGGATATAAACCAGTGTACCTGGAGGAAACCTATCAAGCTCAGGGAGAAGATGCAAACTCCACGCACACAGACAGGAGGCCAACGTCAAACCTTCTACATTGGAGATGCAACAGTGCTGACTACCAAGCCACTCTGCTATTAGTGACTGTGTCAAAGGGTAGGGTAGGGTAGGCGGGGTAGCCTAATCTCCATGTCTTTGGACTGTCTGAGGAAACCGGAGTACCCGGAGGAAACCCACCAACCACGGGGAGAACATGCGCAGTACATGCACACACAGACAACGAGGCAGGAATCGAACCCTCGACCCTGGAGGTGTGAAGCCACAGTGCAAACCCCTACGCAACTGTGCTGCTCCATTAAAAATAATAATAATCATTTATTTATTTTTATATATATTGCATGGGTACATAGTTTACCTTCATATATAAAACTTCCTCCGGGTCAGAAAAAAAAAAAAAACCCAGACATTTATTTAGAAGCACCCGCTCACCTCTTGCATCACATACATGTTTTATCCATGTTTTGGACAGATACTGAACACTAGAGGGCGTATTTAATTGTAAATATCATTGTAAGTCAAGCTGTTTATTTGACTCTGGGTTTTTCTTCTAATAAATGCTAACCAGACATTTTATCGAAAGCTTCACCAAATCCTTGATGATGAGATTTTTCTTTTATTCATTAGACTGGTATTATGTAGATCATGCGGTGTACGAGTCCCTGAACATGTGATTAAAAATAATAACCTTTGAACATTTAAATCGTGTTTTGAACTACATTGGTTTTTAATGTTTAATAACACAGACTAATCTTTTATCCTGAATGCATGTCTATTCCCAGGATATGCAATAGGTCCACTGACTTTTTGGAACTGACTTGTCTTTCTTTTGTGTCTTTCATCAGGACAAATCGGTGGCTTTTAAGATCTTTGAGCTTGGATTAAAGAAATACGGAGACATCCCCGAGTATATCCTGGCATACATTGATTACCTCTCTCATCTCAATGGTAAGTAAGATCTATGTATTTTTCCCTTTTCTTTTCTTTTGGACACCTGTCCTCACCGTTTCCTCTGATCAGCTGCCAAACAAACTTCAACAAATATTTGATGTCACCACTTCTACATCCTTATGGGGATGTCATAAACGTTGTCCCGTTCCATCATCCCGAAGTTCCTCTTTTGGTCTTCGCATCAGGACACAAACATCATGATTTGTTGGTCATGTGCAGTCCATGATGTTTGCTGAAAGATGTTTATTGGTTATTTTAAAGGATATGGATCTTAACCCTAATTACGCGCTAGTCAGTATGTAGTTCTGCCCTTGTTGTAGTGACCCTGGTACTCATAAACATGTTTACTCGTCAAGGTTGAAGCATTTTCAGATGGCCTCTTGTCAAATCAGATGGACAATATAACTCTCCACCCGAGTGGATAGTGCAGAGATTGTGTTTGCACTGCCATAAACAAAGCCGCAACTATCTTGTCGCTAGGCAATTAAATGCATTTCTGCTTCGTCCTGAAAAATGTTCTGAACTGAGCGTGAAGGCCAGTATGAATTCTATCAAAAGTGTCTCTGATTGTGTTCTTCTTTTGATTTCTTTTTCTTCCCAGAGGACAACAATACGAGAGTCCTGTTTGAGAGGGTTCTCACTTCCGGAAGTCTTTCTCCTGAAAAATCAGGGTTAGCGAGATAACTGCTTTGTGTCGTCATGAATAATGAATAACATATCAGGAATAACTGCTTATGTAAATGCATTATAATGGACGTTAAAAGGTTTTGTGTAGTTTTAACAAGGTGTGTATGTTCGACAGGGAGATCTGGGCACGCTTTTTAGCATTCGAGAGTAACATTGGAGACCTGGCCAGTATCCTGAAGGTGGAGCGCAGACGCTTCCTGGCTTTTAAGGAGGAGTACGAGGGCAAGGAGACGGCTCTGTTGGTGGACAGGTACAAGTTCATGGATCTGTACCCCTGCTCCACCAGCGAGCTCAAAGCGCTCGGGTACAAGGTGCGATTAAAGCCTGTTTTCCGTCTCGCTGTGTTTCAGCAGCCACATGTACTGTATACCTCATGTATAACTATTTCCATTAAGATTCTTCAGCAGGAAAAATAAAGGTTTTCAAGTATTGAGGTCCTTTTAAATAAGTAGTAATTATAAATGAAAAGCCATTGACTTTTTTTTTTGTTTGTTTGTTTTTTGACATTTAATGTCTAAAAATGACTAGAAAGTCTGACGCATGATACTGTAGGTCCCCAGTTTTCATGATGGTCTAGAGTCTCTGCAGTCCTCACTGTATAAAGTACCAGACAGACATGGTGTACTAATTTGGTCGCCGGTAGCCTGACAAGGTGCAGCACAGCATATTAAATGCACAGGGCTAAAGTATTCGTGACTACTCTGTAGACACCATGTTTCATTATGGTCGAATTTATCAATTTATTGTCCTGTTCTGTTTATTAGGACGTGTCCCGGGCCAAATACGCCTCTCTGATCCAAGAGGCTGTTGTCGCTCCTTCTGTCCCGACGATGAAGGATGATGGAGATCGTAAACCGGAGTATCCCAAACCAGACACCAACCAGATGATCCCCTTCCAGCCTCGGCACCTTGCCCGTAAGGAACACCATGACCTTTTTAAATGTCCTTCCTAATGTTACTGTTCAGCCTTCTGACTAATAACACTACACAGAAGTGTTAGACAAATAAACTGTTCGCGTTGTGTCTATAAAGTATTCAGGTTTTGATCTCCAAAGCTTATGTTTGTACTTCACTTGTTCTAGATCAAGACACATAGTGCAAGTTTCTTGTTCATGTCTTTATCCTGTGCTCTTCCATAATGGCATTTTGTGTGTGTGTGTGTGTGTGCGTGTGTGTGGCAGCCCCTGGCCTGCACCCTGTTCCTGGAGGGGTGTTTCCTGTGCCTCCTGCTGCTGTGATCCTCATGAAGCTGCTGCCTCCTCCAAATTGTTTCACAGTGAGTATAGCCAACTATAGTGCAACACTCAGAAAGTAATAGACTTTATTCATTAAGGTTGTGTTGAAACAGATCTGAGCATACACAGCGCTTACCTGCGACTTGTCTTTCAATACTATTTGCCATTATAAATGTGCCACAAAATAAATATTGTATGAGAATTTGTATTAATGGTCCTGACGGCTGTCACGTGTCTATGGTTCATTATAATAGTAATATTATATTTGATAATAATAAACTTAGAAATTTATGTTCTAATATAATATTTGATAGAGATTATTCAGGATTCAAACAACTTTATTAATCCCAGAGGGAAATTGCGTATGTAGTGGGGGCATTTTAGCGCATACCACCTGCACCTTCAGGGTCAGGGTTTTTTTCCCTGCATGGGTCTGTGTGCATGGAGTTTGCATGTTCTCCCTGTGCTTGGTGGGTTTCCTCTGGGTTTCCTCCCACAGTCCAAAGACATGCAGATTAGGCTAACTGACGTTCTCAAATTGCCCATAGTACATGACCGACCATTGGGGTTCGAGCTTCGAGACGACGGATATATCTCCAAGGTGGTGGAGTATGCATCACCCAATGTACCGTATGGCATGTGGACGGACCAAAATACCATAAATGCTATGAAACCATGATGTATCATTTATTTACCTGCGAATAAGGAAATTGATGAAATGTGTATGTATGCTTATTTTACTGTCAGATTTGACTATGCACCTTTAACAACCATTGTGTTTGTTAAAACATATAATATTGATGTTTGCGGTAAGCAATCCCCGTTCCACTGATGGTAGAAGTTAAAAAATCCAAGTTTTAACCTTCACCATACATCATACTTCCTGAAGTCCAGGAGATCGATCGAATTAGTTAATGATCAAGTTAAACTCAAGCATATCAAAGGCATGTCTTAAATCTGTTTTATTCGTTGTTGTTGTATAAGTGTATCATCTGATCTTCAGTTCCCCATGAATGTTTTTATGGAAATCTTTCGTTCCCTCACAGGGTCCATTCGTCCAGGTGGATGAGCTGATCGAGACGTTCAGAAGATGCACTCTGCCAGAAAGTACGTACTCCAAACAGACTATAGGTTTATACCAATTTAAATGTTTTCCAAGAAACTAAATAAGGTATTGTTGGTGCGCTTGGACTACGTTCACATTGCTCAATTCGGATTTTTGGTCACATCAGATTTCATGACATTTCACTTTCATCATTACAAGCAACTTTTATCTGACTCTAAGGTGGACGATTTTGCTTCATCTGAGTTAAAACGTGCAATTTTTTTTGCAAAAGTATGCTTGGGGATTTTGCTCTGCAGGATGACGAGCAGTTAGCTAGCTGTATTAGACGTCCAGAAGAAGGAAGGAAGATGCGCGGCTCGCTTTAGCAGCTATTGATAGCGCGCTGCTATGAAATCCCCGCGCTGGCGGTACTGGCCGATGATATCGGCGCCGTACACATGTACAGAGGAAAAACGTCACATGACTTCCAATCTAACTGTTCTTATTCAAGGAGCATGACCAGATATCAGATATATATATATATATTTCTGATCTGAGACCAAGGCCTAAAAAACATCTGATGTGTCATATTAGCATTAATAAAATTAGATTTGAGTCAGGTAATGTGAACATAGATAGCCTCTTAGGCTTATCCTAAGAAACCTTGTGGTTAGGACGTTCTCGAGAAAGTTCGCTTATTTAGTTTCTTGGAAAACATTTAAATTGCTTCATTTATGGAAACTTATGAAACTACATACAAACAGTATTTAGTTTTGGAGTTTGACCATGAATGAAAGTGTTTAACAAAACAGCTAGTGCATATTTGCCATTAATGATGGGGTTGTGCTTTTTTTTCCTTGGAAAATGTTGTGGATGTGAGAAGAATTGTTGTTGAGCGTTCAGTAATGAATTTTGATGTTAATGGCTAATGGTGGTTTGTTAGGATTTGTTTTTTTATATTGTCCCTGTTTAATGAGAATTATAGCTTAGGCCAATGATAACTCAGTGTTTTAGATGTTGCATTAGTCCTTGGGAGGTCATGAGAGCAGCACAACCACGGCCCTCAACAGATCAGTTATAAAATTCAGATTAAAAAAAAAAATTTGTCAAGTGCGTCTTCCAAGTGCTTTAAATGTAAAATATCAATGTTGATGTCATTAGGTACCTACAGTACAGTATGTCATAGGTTTTGGTGAAGTCTGATGTGATGGTGTTGAGGCTGTGTCGTTTGGATAGGTTTGATGTTTCCATTGGTGATTGTTGGTGGTGTTGGCTTGTGGATGTTATTTTTTGATTCTCCTCTTGAGACCTGAATGTCCTCATATGAGAGACAACTTCATTGTCTATATACTGTATATCCTTGTACCGTCCTCATATGAGGACTTCTTTAGCCAAACATTCTTCCTGGTTGAAGACACTGATCGGTAAGCAGTCAGTAGAAATTGCAATGTAGACAACAGTATAGTCTGGGGGTCAGGTGTATATTTGGTGTTTGGTGAAGTTTTCTGTTGGTGAACGTTGAACATTTTTATAAGATTGCTGGTGAATTTTGGTTGCTTAAGAATGTTGGTCATTAACACAGGTGATGATTTTGATGAATGTATTCATGAGAGTTTTGTGTGTTTAATGATGTTTGCTGTGGAATGAAGTTTAGCATCAAATGGACAGTGTATGCTTGGTGATTGTTGGCTTTTTTTTGTTTATGGAAATCGTTACTACACTTATTTGAGTATTTTTGTGTTTAATAAAGTGTTCGTGTTGGACGGTTAATATTATCAAGTTCTTTAGACTGTTCCTTGCATGTTCTGTTTTTTTTTTTTTTTTGATTGCGATCTCTGTTTGAAATCAGAATATCTTGTTAGAGTAATCTTGCTATAATTAATCCTGTGCTGTAAAGTTCTCACGTCTCTCTTCGATGTCCTGTGTGTTTAGGTGTAGAAGCTGCAGTGGAGTTAATCACAGGCAGCCGTGGCGATGTTCCCGGAGAGGGAAACGGGCCCGTTGAAAACCATGCACTAAGTAACAAATCACTGAAGAGGCCTAACGCTGACTCGGATGACGAGGAGGAAAAAGGAGCCATCGCTCCTCCAGTTAATGACATCTACCGCGCAAGGCAGCAGAAGCGCATCCGATGAGTCCCGAACAAAACACTTATGCTTTTTAAGGACTCTTGTAACTGTTCCTTGTTCCACCAGTGATGGCTTCTTAGCTTCCCCCCTCCATGGATGGTCTTTACTGTCAGGCTGTGTGAACACAGACACAGACACGTACGTTGTGTGTTGCAAACAGGAACGTGTCGCCTCCAGTTGACCTCTCAGAGGTTTTTTTTTTTTTTGACTCATTGTGATAACTCCAACTCTTCAGATCATCTGAGTCTCATCTTTAGTCTCGATTTTTTTTGTGTGTTTTTGAAGTTTTTTTTTATTTTTTTTTTTTTTAAACAGTTTTATTTTTAAAACTGAGTGGTTTATAATGTACAAAGTTTTATTCTGGATGTTGGTTGACACATAGTTCAGAGCTTGCCATGTGTAGTCCAGTGAAAACACCACAAACATCGTTTTGTAGTCGAATGGAAATTTCACTTCACTTCCAATAAAACAAAGTAAAGTAAATTGTCTGGTGTCAAATTTTTATTTTCAAACTAATTTAGTTCATAGTAATCCAAGTGCATTACTTTTTATTTATAACTAGCGGAAGTACCTGTCGTTGACGGGAAAACATAAAACATAAGCAACGTGTTGCTTAAAACATAAATGCAAACTTAACATTGTAGTTATCTCATAATTTGGTGCAGGACCCCGTACAGTCCTCTGGTCATACACTGCACAACCTTATTGTCACTAATTCCAAATCCAAATGACCTTTGCTTCAAAGCAAAAACCTCATAACATCATATTAAACTCATGCATAATTTGTAAATATGACCACAATGGTCGATCCTAATGGTCACATTCCAAATCTCTTCCTAGTTACATAACAACAAAGAATACATTCTTCCACAGCAGGATATGCAGAACTCAGACGAGACTGACGCAGACGTTTTTCTTAACCGGCTACAGATGGCTTTTTGTCACGTTCGAACACTAAGTACATTCGGGGTTTTTCACACTTTGTTTCTGTTCTAAGTCTAGACCTTTTCAGTGACGTTTCTATAGAAAAGACCCATGATGTAATGTCTGAGGGATTTACTAGTCTCTCATGATGTTGTCATGGCTTAGGAATCGTTTTGCAAGTGTCCTACATTGGATTGTGAACTTCAAAGAAACACTCATGCAACATTTCATCGAATCATTTTATTGATCTGTTTAAACTTGAAATGTTTTCAGGTTTGAACAGTAAATCCAATCACCTTGATTTGCTGCTGCTTCTGCCATTGTGAACTTTAGGTTTCTTGAGGAAACACTGAGCTCTTAATCAGATTTCCGTTATGTCTCTACATAGCAAAAAAGAAAAGAAAAATAGGAAGAAACAAAAGCTAGGGGCATATGTGTTGAAGTGGTGCCTAGCTATCATGGAGAAGGGGAAAACGTATGCGGTGGTATCAAAAAGTTTGGAGATTACTGTTTACAAGTTCTGTTTTTTCGCGGTATGTCCTCCCTCAGATGCCTTAAAATCTGGCAGTAGAGCCTCCGAGTGGCGCAGTGGTAAAGTGCTTGGCCTATCATCCGGAGATCGCTGGTTCGGTTCCCGGGTGATGCTGTAACCTCTCACAGCCGGAGGTCTAGAGAGAGCTGATTGGCCGAGCTCTCTCAGAGGGGAGGGATGACAGGTACTTAGTGCTCCCACATTAAACACGGCTCTACAGTCAACCAGGGTCGTCTGTGAGCTCGCGCAAGCGGAAGGAGCGGATAGCGCTGTCCTCCGAGTGTGTTACGAAGTTCGAAAAGTTCGAAAAGATGCGGGTGGCTGGCATCACATGGTTCGAAGGAAGTCTTCGGCCCTCCCGACTGAGTGGAAGTAGTAACCTTAATGTGGAAGAATTGGACACGACTAAATTAGGGAGAAAATTGGGAAAAAATCCCCAAAGATAATAATAATAAAAATAAATCTGGCAGTAGAATTCAGTATTGACCGTCTGGTCCCTGGGGATGAATTTTCGATGCACAATGTCGAAAAAGACGATAAGCATACACTTGGTCGAGCTGCGGGCTTGTCTCGCCTTTTTCGGTCATGGCGATGATGGTCTCTTTCACTGCAAAGACTGTTGCTTCGTCCCAGGGTCGTACCCATACACCCAATTTCGTGACTGATAATGATCCTTCGGGTCGGAGGACGGGTCATCCGCTGCACACTGATGGAAGTTCTTGGCAGATTTCGCCACAATGTTCCTTCTGCTACTGGATCAGCAACCTGGAGACGATCTTGGCAGCGAATGTTCAAATCACGTGTGAGGATGTACCTGGACTGTTTCCTATGACTCACCGACAATGGCAGCGTTAATGTAGATTGTTCTCCGACAATCATCATGCACAAGTTGCTGAATGGTTTCGACGTTTTTGGAGGGTGAGCTTGTTGATGGTTTTCTGGTTGCCAATGCTTGAGGCGTTCCACTCAAAAACCTTGGACGCTCTAAACTTCTCGAATCATGTCAAACGTCTCTGTGGCAGATTTGCCCAGTTTCACTCAGAATTTCATGTTCGCTCTTTGTTCTAACTTGTTGTCCAAGATGAAATTGCAGATGTGGTAATGCACATGGTCAGAATAGCACCAGTTGGAGAGTTCCTGTTGTACACAGAATGTTGTCATTTGGAACACTGACTTATGAAGGTCTTAGAAGGCCTTGTGCTGCCATTTGTTGGTGTGTTACAAAACTAGTCTCAAAACTTTCAATACCTCCTTGTAGTTATTGGGACAATATTGCCTTTGGCAATGAGTAAAACGATAGAGTTATGTAGGTAGAAAAAAATATTTTAGCTGCTATTGTTAGCCCTGAAATGGCTACTATGCTATATAAACACTCATTTACAGAGCTAGAAATTGTTATTGCTCTAGTAGGAATCCTAAATAAGTTATAGTGTTTGGGACGGAGCCTTAAAATGACGCATGGTCTAGAAAGAACACCAGAAACAGCATTCTAGTGGGAACACATATCATAATGTTGTGATAAATTCTACTATTAGGGATGGAGCAACAAAATGGCTGATGGTCAAATAGGAAGCACACACAGCCATGGATTCAAGTGTTTGGAACGTAGCCTTAAAATGGCTGATATAATACAAATTGTTCATAAATGATGGTGTTTTGTTCAGTCTTAGAACGAGAGACGCCCTAGAAAGAGCAATACACAGACATATATATATATATATATATATATATATATATATTAATGTTCTAGTAAGATCTGTGTCTGCTTAATATTTCTACTGCTTGGGACTGCTGAGGTCTAAACTGATTGATGTAAACGTGACATTTTAATTGAGCCACAGTTTTTGTTTTTACATTTTTGACCGAAACCAAACGGCTAAAAACCAAATGTCTAGTGCTTGGTGGGTTTCCTTCAGGTACTCCGGTTTCCTTCCATAGTCAAACGACATGCAGATTAGGCTAATTGGCATTCCCAAATTGCCCATAGTGTGTGCATGTGTGTACCCTGCGATGGATTGGCACCCTGTCCATGGTGTACCCCGCTTTGTGCTATAAGTCTTCTGGGATAGGCTCCAGGCCTGCAATGACCCTGTATACATGAAAAAGTGGTATAGAAGATGAGTATTTTATAAATCTCTGGATTTTTAGTCAACCAGTTGAGGCTATCTGGAAGTTGAGTCATTCCATTTGGACCTCTTCCTTTCAGGTGGATAGATGGTTCGAGAGACGTGTGAACGAGGCCATCTATTTGCAAGTGGAAAATAGTTGAAAATCTCTCAACAAAGGTGGGGGGTCTTAGGCACGACCTGTCTTCTATTTTTCCTGCTGCCCTTTCATCCGTCCCCAGGAAGATCAGGACCTCTTCACAGGTCCACCAGGAAAGCCACACCTAAGGCCAGCTCTACTCTCACATTCTCTGGTCGTCACATCTCAATGACTCTCTGGTTCTTCTTAACAACTCTTCCCCGTCTCTACACTCTAATGATTGTTCACCTAATAAGCAGGGAAGCATCCTTGACCCTGGAGGATACAACTTTGTGGAATCATACTGTATCAACTACCCTCAGACTGAGTAGTGAAACGTTTTGACCTAATAAGAATGAAGTCCATTTGACATAACTCAACGTCCAGGTGAACTTGACATGAGTTGAGTATATGAATTTCAGCCTTTATTTTTCACATACTGTATACAGTATATTACTGCATAGTGAAATTTTTCACATATCCAGCTTCTTGTTAGTAGGGTGGAGTCAGAGCATATGTCAGAGCTCCATGTTACACAGCTGGAACAGAAATGGTTAAGGGCCCAACAGCAGCAACCTGGTTGAGCTGGGGCTCGGACCACCAACCTTCTGATCTATAACGCAAAGCCTTAACACTGAGAGCCACCACTACCCCATTATTTGGTAAGGACAGGCACTAGTAGAGTTTGGTGTCTAGTCTGCTTCTAAAGCACTGTTAATACCCTTCCACATGGTAATGGACGAGGACAGAGTTAGGATCACAGGTTAACATAAAAGACTTTTATTTAAAAAGAGCTCTAATCCATTGAAAAAATGTTTAGGAACCAATGACAACAAACAACATCAAATGTCTATGAGGGTCACATAATTTGATAACAGCCACATCAGAACAAAACCAGTAATGTTACAGGTCTGAAATATCTTGATAAATATAATTCATATTTTAATACAGGCATTAAAAGGTGCATGATGTCACACTTTGACCTTTCAATTCATGGATCCATGAACGGAAAATAACATTTACAATTCTTTTTACATCATTTACAAGACATTTTACAGAATCTACATATTACTTTGTACATCTTGTGCAATAAAGCCATGCGTCACAGATAAGCACTGGATATCTGGTTCCCGAAGTACTGCACAAATATCTCAGGGTGGCCTCTGTAGAACTGTCCGAGCAGTCTGCGCTTTTCCTTTACAGAAAGTCTGGGGTTCTCGTGAATGGTCCGGAGCAAAGCGACCAGCTCCTCTTTAGTGGTTTTCTGTACTGTTTGCATGTAAGAGGTCCTCGAAAGACGTCTACAGTAAGATGGACCTGGAGGAAGAAAGAAATCTGGTGTTAGTTTAGACACATGTGGTAGACATTCAAGAATCATCACTAACATCATTAATTATGAGAAACTTTCTAATATATGTACGACTGTTTTACTAGTTTTATTCCTCACATAATGTATGAATAATCAGTAAAAAAGTTGCATAAAGCGTTTTTATTCCTCATAAGTGACAGCAATTAATCAAAGATAACCAGCATTCTTTATTATGGAGCAACTCATTGTACAAGTACATCCTTTGATGGACAATGAAAATTAAACGACGGACTAACTTATAATAACTTATTAAATATAAATGTACAAAATATACTAAATAAAGTACTAAATATTCCATCTGTTTTCATTTTCCTGCCATCTGAATGTGTTTGCTTAAATACATAATTTAATATAATCTTCAAAATTCCCGTAGTTCAATGTTAAAAACAACAACAACAACAAAAGTTTAGAAGATGAAACAAGAGAATGTCAAAATCAATACCAGACATCTGACACTAGGTGATTTTAAGTGCCGCTATAGAGGGCGTAGAAAGCAGTGTCTTCTCTAACCCACTGTTGGACTAAGAATTAGACTTTGCCTCTCATTTCAAGCTGCAAAGACGCTGACTCGTGTATTTCTCACATTTGAACAGAGTGACCCTAAAGATAACTGTTAACAAGACCAGACAGATCTCGCATCGTATACACCTATCCAAAATGGGTACCGCTGTTTTTAATAGCCAGTTCTCCCTTATTACATGACAACTCCCAACCGGACAGTGTGCCAACTAATACACGCTTCCTCCGAGATACATTAAGCAAGTTACCATATCTTTTTAATCTGCTACTCGTGTGGTGTCATGCAGCTGCACTGAGAAAGCGTAAGGTCATCAACGTGAGCTCATAGGGAGAAAACCTTTCCGCAATAGCAGTGCAATAAACATGAAACGACAAGATTTTTAGGAAATGACCTTGGATGAGAAGTACAAGTGGTGTTCAAGTCAAACTGGGACTTTTGAGAGTGCAGAATAACAGGATACAGTTATGAGAGTAAAAACTCCATTTATTTTTCTATATAATTCCCTGCTACACTAATGCACTTATCGCAGTGTTTCACTAGTGCTTGGACACCATCAGGGTAGAAAGATGCCACCTTCATGCCTGAATCGCTGGCCTCCCAGGAATGCCTTTAAAGACCCAAACATGTGGAAATGGCTTGGAGCGAGGTCAGGACTGTTTTGGGGGGGTTTGACGATAACTCCGCTCACAGAATGTCCACGGAAGGACTGCAATGAGCTCAGAGACACCTCAGTCCAGGATCGCAATTCATGGATGTATGGCCTTCTTTAAAAGAAGGCCGTCTTTATTCATGCGAAATTTCAGCACAAATCCCATTTTGACTTGAACACCCCTCGTAAATAGATAAAAAATACATTCCAAAGTACTCTATAAATTACACACCATGACAAACTGCTGACTACTGATCACTGCCTAACCCTAAGAGTTGATGTAGGATCATTTGATAGCAGCCGTGATAAACATTATTATAATCTTGTCACCAACGGGGTGTGATCAGAGGTTGACCTTCCAGTGTGGAAGTCTGTGTATTATCTACCGTAAGCTGTTGGTGTGACACTGTGCAAACAGGTATTAATAGTTGTAATGCACTTACCTGTAACAACGTCAGGATCTTTGCCCCTGATTATGGTGGCAAGTTTATCACTAACAAGCTTGTGTAACGATGCAGGGATCTGGGGAAACATTCATAGAGATATGCTGTCAGTCTTTATATATTCATTTATGAAAATGTAAAAGCCAGATAAGGAGGAGGAGTTTCAGAAATATGAAGCTGGATAAAAATTATTTTTTTTACAGTATATTTGGAATTAATAATTATAGTGAAGGTTTTAACATTGAAATGTCAGAATAATTTTTTCAAAATTGTAGGTTTTAAAAATGAAATCAGCTTTCGAATGCACCTCACCTTAAAAAGATCCAAGTGGTTGTCTATCATGAAAAGCACCAGGAGATCCACCTTTCCCTTGGCGAGTCTGGTGCTATACACGATAGCACTGGAAAACGCTCTCTTCACCGCCATCCTGTTCTCTACCTGAGGAACAAACAACAACAAGGGCACGCAGTCAAAATTTATATCTTAATTAACATTATCATCGTACTTTAGTGTATTTGTATAGCATGAGCAAAAAAATTGAAGGTTCTATCACTGCCTAAGTAAACTTTCTGGAATGATCAGACGTTGTGAATGGTTTCAGATCCGAATCGTTTCAATAAGGATGTGGTTGGACTGAAAATGGTTTTCAGTAGACCTATAGTATCAAGTAGCGAGCCATGAAAAAAATTAAAGCATTCGATAAAAGTTTGCCTAAACAAGCTGTTCACAGGACAACCATCTGACAAAGAAAAATATTCATGTCCCAAAAGGTAAAGGGGGGTTTTGGGACACTAAACCCCCCTTGAATTAAGAGAATAGTGAAAAGAAGAAACACATTATTGAACAAAGGCTGTTTTTGAAGAATCTGCAAACAATGAAAGGATTCTGATGAGAACAAAGTGCTGCATTTTAACACAGCTTCATACTCTAAGGACACCACAGTGAAGCATGGTAGTGGTAGCATCATGACCCAGTATTGAAGAGCCAAAGATACTTAAAGAGAGCTGCTTAAAACGTGAAGAATGTGGTAACACGGCCCACGCAAAACCGAGAGTCTGATACGGAAAGCATGAAACAGTGAGAATTTTTTTTTTCCAAAGAAAAATATATGAAATACAGTATGAGTTTCTCGAATCCAGGTGCAAAGCTAATAAAGGATGTAGGATGTGTTTTCACATGTCCCAGAAGACGTGTCACGGTAATAGCCGCCAAAAAGTGTTTCTTCGCAAAAAGTATTGACCCTGGGGGCTGACAGCTTATGCAATTAACATATGCCTGTTTTTCTGTCACGGTTCTATGCAAATATTTTTTTGTGTGTAAATCAAATCTAAATTAGATACATTTCAGTTCAAGTTGGAACACATACTGTATATTATTTATGTACAGTATATGTATATGTTTTAACATCCCACATCCTTTATTAGCTTTGCACCTGGATTCGAGAAACTCATACTGTATTTCATATATTTTTCTTTGAAAAGAAAATTCTATTCTCACTGTTTCACGCTTTCTGAATCATATTCTCGGCTTTGCGTGGGCCGTGTTACCACATTCTTTATGTTTTATGCAGCTCTCTTTAAGTAGCTCTTTGGCTCCTTCAATGCTGGGTCATGATGCTACCACCACCATGCTTCACTGTGGTGTCCTTAGAGTATTAAGCTGTGAAAAGACATACTTGTGGAAAAGTTCAAGGGGGCGAATACTTATGCAAAGCATGGTATAGGACGTCATTCCTGATGATTGTTATCGGCCTGTGACAGGGCTGATATTGATATTGTGAGTGTGGACTTTGACAATATCAATATCAAAGTGTTTGTGGCTAATGAGCAACAAATGCAGTAGGTTTCTCCACTATGGCATAGGTTTAAGAATTGTCAGTGTGAAACTGTGCTACGTGTCTCTTTGTTTGTTGTGTTCATCACATGTTCTCTGTTTTGTTTTCTGTAGTGCTCTTTTGATGCCTCTGTGTCTTATCTAAAGTGTCACTGGGTCGCAACATATGCATTTCTCTGCCTGCGTACAATACTCCTTTTGTCGATGTTGCATGGCAGCGTACTGTACATCCTGGTGTGCAGAAAAGTTTCCTATTTCTTTGGCCATTTTTCTATTTCCAGCCTAAAGACAGAGCGCTAAATGAGAGCTAAATCTGAATATGAATAATGAGTGCATTTTTACATTTTACAGCCTAGTTGCTTAGCAGTGGTGGTAAAGGTCAGTCTCAGTCCTGGACTGTACTGTCTCGTATGCTAAGAGTTCACAGTAATGCAATAAAACAAGGCTTCTAATGAAACGTGCTGTTAAAGGAAAATAATCAACTTCTGGGTAGTATAACACCACTTGTTATTCAGTATTTTCCTGTTCAATACCTTAACATGGAGTTTTATTTAAAACATGTTATCATCTTTTCATGCATGGTGTTTAATATACAGTTACAAATGTCATAGCGCTGTAATATGACCTGCATAAAAAAAATGCCCACACATAACCGGTCATATCCTTATATAATATTAATGTAATCATTGAGTATTAATATAATATTATAATACTGGCTTTCCCACGTCCGGGAGAGTTACAAGTACCACCCAGACTGTTGGATGCCCAGAGTGAAGCATGGGGGTGGATCAGTGATAGTTTGGGCGACAATATCATGGCATTCCCTAGGCCCAATACTTGTGCTAGATGGCGCGTCACTGCCAAGGACTACCGAACCATTCTGGAGGACTATGTGCACCCAATGGTTCAAACATTGTATCAGGATGATATATATGTACATATAACATATATATCTATATACACACACCTGATAGTAATGGTCCAAAGCACTTTGAACTTATACAAGAAGTGTTCAAGTCAAACCAGGACTTTTTCTACACTAATGCACTCATGCCAGCAT
This sequence comes from Clariallabes teugelsi, assembly GCA_030014215.1. Taxonomy (NCBI): domain Eukaryota; kingdom Metazoa; phylum Chordata; class Actinopteri; order Siluriformes; family Clariidae; genus Clariallabes; species Clariallabes teugelsi. The sequence goes on from JAQMYG010000037.1 coordinate 23,484,866, forward strand.
TTCACTAGTGCTTGAATAGCATCACGGTTTGTAAGTTTTCTCAGTAGGTCGGAGCCGTGACCGGACTGCCTGCTTCAACTGCTGAAATCCTGGCCTTTCAGGAACTCCTTAAATGGCCCAATCACGTAGGGAATGTGGCAATACTTCCCAGCCGAGTTTCTGTAATATGCAAGTGGTGTTGTACAGTTCACACAGACAGATCCTAGCAAACATTTGGACGTTTGATGACCGTTGAAATGACGTCCATCCGACACATCCCGTCATGGTTCCAAAATGAAAGTTGAACGGACGTGTTTGACATTATCCGATTTGCAACAGCTGTCATAAATCGTCCAATTTTTTGCTTGGAAGGTGTTCCACTCGCTGAATGTTCAGGGGAAACGACTGCAGTCGGAGCTGTGAGCTAATATTCTCATCACTGAACTGTGTGCTTGAAGTCTTCTGTAAATGTTAATCTGTTTTATACCTTCTTTCACAAGAACTTCATGACATGCTGTTCCATGCTTGCACTAACACGGTCACAGAAAACGTGTCACGACTAACAGGACTAGCACTCAGATCTCTTCTTCTGCTCATGAGACAACAAGTCCCGGTTTGACTTGTACACCCATCGTATTAGCATGAATTCAAACACATCCCAAAAAAAAAAAAGCCCAGTCTCACCTCTTTGTGCAGTTTGAGGTCGCTTGGCTGTGCGGCGAGAGCCATGAAGCGGAGGAGTCTGCGGAGCTCCTCTCTGCTTCGGGAGTCCTGGAGCTTTAGGCAGAGCTGCAGGGCCTCCAGAGCCTGCTCCTGCTTTCCATTAACTACAGACATAAAATACACAGACACAAACAAGCTTATGAAAGCATACTCTGGGGATATATCGTTTTTAGATAACACAGACAGACTGGCCAAATGGGTCATATACGTAAGTCCCTTAGGTCTTTAAACAACCTCACTAACACTTTTTGCCAACTGAATACAAGAGAGCAGAAAAGCTTGAACAGAAAAATCTGGCCATTAAATGATTAGCTGAAGCAGATGGTCTAGACTGGACTCTGAACGTATGTGACTAGTTGGACACTGATGTAAAAACTCATCTATTTAACTAACTGAGGGAAATATTTTTCCCACATTTTCACAGCATTTAATTTTGGTTAACTGTTAAATACTTATTGCATTTAATGTATTGCGCAACACATATTTAAAGAAGCATGACACATTGGGATATAAACACTAGAACGTGATTTAACACTTTGTTTGGGATCTGAAATCAGAACTTATTCAATGAATATTTGATTTAATTTCAGGTAACAGAACACATCCACTCAGCAACCTGGACGTGTCTGAAGAACTGAAGAAGCTACTTGGATGAAGAGTGAAACGTTTCTACTGAACTAAGAAGTCGTCCAGTTGACATGACTCGACTTCCAGATAACCTCACTGAGAATCTTCACAGACATCCACTCAATAAGTAAATACATGTAATACATTTATATTAATATTATAACCAGAGCAACTGTATGTGTGAGAATTTGTTTCTGGAATGATATAAGGCAGATCTGTCTCATGCAGGTCCAAGCGTCCCCTCCTAACTTAGTACTTTAGGAATGGGTCATTTCACTGGACTGGATTCTTGGGTCTGGAATAAATACTCATTGTTTCAGGAAATGTGTATCTTTCTTTTCTCTTTCTTTCCTGACCTAAAAAAAAAGAGAAACCATTTTCTCTCTCTCCCTCTGTCTCTCTCTAAGTCACTTTCAACTACCATGTCATTAATCCCAGGAACACTGGGTGCGAGGCAGGACTACACCCTGCATTAAACACCAGTCCATGGCAAAGCACCATGCACACACACACTTTATTTACACCTGGGGCAATTTATCTTATCTTAGCCAGAGCCATTAGAGCTACATTCTCCCCCTGCACCACCAGACCTCCCTCTACAACATTTAAAGCTGATGTAATAAAATAATAACAGATCTTGCAGGACAGAATCATTACATCGCAGGGAATCATGAGGAAGGAACGAGAGGATAAAAAAGAGAGAGAGAGAGAGAGAGATGCATGCTGTCAAAAAAACATACATCTAAAAACGTCTGCATGTGTGATACCAATAAATAGATTTCAATATCTTGTCTTTTCCATGCTCTTGCTAAATGATCTGCAGGAATATTAGAAAAACAGAGATCGAAGCTCCTATGTAAGACCCCTTCCCTTCTTGCTATTAGGTCCTACCTAATAGCTCCGAGATACCGCTGTGTATGTCGAAGACGTGGTTGGTGAACAGTGGAGGGTAGTCCGTCTGGCCGTAGTGTTGGATCAGAACGCTATAGAGGAGACGTTTATATTGCGAAGTCTCCTCCGGGCATTTGGCGAGCCCTCGGCTGACCTCGACTACCAGCTGATCAGGAAGAAACTCCAGGCAGTCCACAGCTGCTGAGAGCCAGGCATCGGCACTACAGAATGGAAAAAACAAACAACCACAAGGGTTAATAAAGAAGACAAAAGAAAAAATACGTAGACACAAGCAGAGAAAAACAAAGCGATCTGATCTTAGTCTCGACCTTCAGACCATCAGCCATGTGGGAGGAGAACTTGCACAGCAACCTGAGGGCTACGGCTTTCAAACAGAGCACTTTATATAATGATCGGCCTCCGTTTGTCTGGACACAATATCTCAGGATTACGCAGGTGACAAGAGGTGCGCGTCGTATTTTGCATTTGCATGCACGCCCAGATACGTCTGATTCATTATAGAAAAATATTCCAGACCACACCTCCAGGTTTAGGGACATCTGGTTTGTTCGATGTAAAGAGACTGGTGGATAATTTTAGGGTGGGAGAGCGGATCAAAAGACTATTTGTTCATGATAAGATCGAATGAGTAATAATTCATTAATAAACAGAACAGGACGTGCTGTTAAAGCAAAATAAGCAACCGTGGTGTGGTGCGAGACGGCCCTGTGCGAAGTAAAACATCCTGAAGTGTTTTATTCCTTGTATGAGGAACAATACCAGGAATCTGTCAACACTTTAATCGTTTTAATGTGGGGATTTTCATATTTTAATCGTTACATCTAATGTTCTGAAGCGTCTATGAAACAGCGTCTGTTATCACTTACTAGCGCCTCTTTTTCCTCTTGCTTAAACTTAATAAAAAATAAAAAAAAGAAACCCTGACAGAAATCTCCACCATATTAACAATTCTTTATTTTAATACGATATAATTAGATTATAAGGTGACGAAGAACACGTACTGAGCTTCGCTGAATGCTTTGAGGATTTCTCGGTCCACGTAGTTGCTGGTGTAAAGGAGATCTGGGTCACTGTCCATCCCATGCAGGGGAGGGCGAGGACTCTCCTTTCCCTCGAGAAGACTCTCCAATAGAGGCAACTCGATCAGCTGCAGTAATCTCAGCGTCGCCTGCTGCTGCCAAACCTCATCCACCACTGTAAAGCAGCGGACATGGATTATAAAACCTTTTCATAAAACCTTTTAGTCTTTTCTTTTATTTGTTTTAGTATTTAAATATGCTTTATATGAGATAAATGAGCAGTTTAGTTGAATTGACTTACACTCCTGTGATAGACCCAGATTCATCAGCTGGGGTGTGATGACTGTGTTTGAGTTCAGGTTCCCCAAAACTTCCTCCAGGGATTTATCTGTTTTGACTGGCGAGGTGTTTGAATACTCCTGTTCCTCTTCCCTGTGTGGAGATGTTGGATTTGATTAGAATCTGGTTTTTGCACAAGATGTTGCATGCTAGTGCTAACCACATGTTTTTGCATCATTTTTGTTTTTCAATCAGCTATATGTGAAGTCTGGATCATAGTGGATTAGTGAGTAAGGTTCAAAGCTAATGGAAGAGTCCCAGCAAACCTCAAAAAACACATACTATAAAGGAAATATCCCATTTTAGGAATATATCCAATTCAATATCTTTGTTCTTTGACTTTTTCTTCAATAACCAGTTTATTACACAAACCAGCCTTAGCATTACATAGAAAACATTAAGACCAGTATTGTTCAGGTTTGTGCTGCCTGGCAGGCTCTGGTCCCTTAGGGCATAACTCCACAAGATCTTTGTCAGCGTGCCTTGGTGTCTGGCACCAGGACATTGGGATCAGATCCTTTGGATGCTGAGGTTTTGCGAGGTGGGGACTCTGGAGGATTAGACTTGTTTGTCCGGTGCAGCCCATGGGTGGTTAATTGTATCAAGATCTGCGAAATTTGGAGGATGGCTCAAAACCTTGAGCTCTTTGCCCAAGTGCGCTATAGGCTGAGGTGCATTGGGTGTCCTAGTGCATTTCTTTCATGGCCAACATTAAATTTTTTGGACGAGTTGTGCTGCATTGGCCTTTGGTCCCAGTAGACACAAATGAGCCTTGGGTTCCCATGATTGCGTCACCAATTTACTAGTAAATAATTGATGTTAATGTGTTAATTTTAGATGGCTTTAATGCCACAGCTGATTAATTTCATTCCACATTCCAGTTCATCAAAGGGCACCAGACACACACAAATTCATTGAACTGTCCTCCAAGATCAAAACCAAATACCTTTTCGGTAGTTCGTTCCTGTTGATGGAGGCAGATTCATATGTCTGTTCGATCGTATCCTTGTTGGCATTTGCATTCAGAAACCTGTACAAACTACAGCTGCTGTCCTCAAACTTGGCTGGCCTCTTCTCTTTCCCGAACACCTTGGTGTCCACTGCTTCGAACACCCGCGAGTCCATGAGCGCCTGACAGAGGCGCGCCGCTTTGAAACGTGGTACCTCATTGTCGCCGCAGAACTTGCTCTGGATGATGTGAGCCAACACCACATCCACAGCCTCGGAGCCAAGGAAGCAGTCGTGGTAGGACTTCAGGTTGTGACGTCGTCTCTTGACCTCCACTTGCGTCTGCAGGTTGTTAATGATGCTGCTCCAGATAAAGGTGGCACGGAACGGCTTCCCGGCCATCTGGTGTGGAAGGAAAGGAAAGAATAACTTTATTAATGATTTCCTAATAATTCATAAATAAATAATGAATAAGCATTAGTAATAACATTAGCTAATGCTGAACCTAGGTAGAGCTAGCTGGCTTACTAGCACTATTTTGTCTTTTTGTAGTTTGTCAGACATTTCAACAAATATGCTTCTTGTTTCGCGGAGGTTTCCTCAGAGAAAGGGGAAATTATCCAGCACTACCGAAGCCCAATTTGTCACAAATTAAGTGTAACGGATGAAGCAGAAAAAGTTTTCCCATGATTTATACCCAACAGTGCAGCCCTGGACGACAGACAGATTTAGGCTCCAATATAAAGACTATGTGCAGCCAAAGTCAATATTGAGAAAGCCATACAAATCAAAGCAGACCAGCTAATCATTTCTCACAAGCTACACTTCCTCTCTGGACTCGAACACAGAGCCCCAAAGGTGTGTACGGTTCCTCGAGGGTCTCCCACCCTCGTTTCTCTAAGACAAGAAGGCAGAATCCCACAATCTCTTTACACATGCAGATTTAATTCCCTCTCAGCACCCCTCCCATTGAACACCCACTCATTAATGGAAGCTCCTGACAAAACTGGGCTGCAAGACAAAGGAGGTTCTCCAGATCAGTACCACATGTGGGGAAAAGGGCGAAACAGTGACTGAGAGGACAAAAGAATGAACACGCTGCCTTTGTTTAAGAATTAATTATGTAAATTTGACCGATTCGAAATTGAACTGACGTCAAGTCCTGTAATGTTTAGAGACGAGGGGTCAAGGATGGATAAAAATCAAGTTGTCTAGCACTGATCGGAGGTCTAAGCAGACAGCGGTGGCTGGGAGATTAGTTTCTTTCCTTCCTTCTAAATTGCTTCCTGCTATGTAATGTCACATGCTGAGACAGTTTGCATATCACTTGGATGACAATAACCAGTTTTAAATGGAGAAAAATAAGAACAGCAGAGTTAACCTCAGGTTTCCACTAAAGCAGTGATTCAATTAGATTTTGTGGGACTGCAATTTTCTATTAGATTCGATTAATTATCACTAATGTTTATTGTCAGATTTGTCTCAAGAAAATTTAAAAATAAACATATTTGTTCATTATTTTATTGTATTGTATCCCCTCATATATAGTCCTTGGCATGAATAAAAACATTCAGTGAGTCCTGTGGCCGAAAATACAAAAAAACTGACAGTCTCCCAACTAGACATGGTTCAATAACACTCTGCTTTATATCAACCAATATCAATACCCAGATATATCTGATCTCCGTTTTTAAAGACAAAACTTTGATTGATACTATTGATAAGAGCCAATGCAGTCTGATTCAATTTGGTAGCCTTCAACTAAACTTTGGAGTTCAGTTCAACTTTGTTCAGAATACGGAGTAAGAATTGTATTAATTTTTAAATAAAATTAAAATCAGGATTTTAAATGTATACTGTAAACCACCTTGAAACTGTGAATTATTTTACCCACCAGTTATTTTTCCTTTCTTGATAAAAATACCAATACCAATAATAAATTATACCAATTGTTTGAAAATATATGATTATATGTGTGTGTGTGTGTGTGTGTGTGTATATATA
>JAQMYG010000037.1:23514192-23525808 GCA_030014215.1 Clariallabes teugelsi
GAATGTAGAAAATAAATCACTAAACAAAAACAAAGAAATTTGCAAGTGACCCCAAACTTTTGAACGGTAGTGTACATCTGAATATGTATACACAAACACAAACTATGACCTTTTTAAAAAACTCAAATTGAATTATGGCAGCAATGTGTAGTATTATGTCTCCTATAAAGATGTCAGTTTTCGCACCACAACTCTGCTGCAATTCTTTTAGCATGGAAGGTGTATCAAACTGCTTAGACCTCCTCACATGCCGGACGTAACCAAGCACTGTACTGGTCTGACAATGCTTTTAAACACTCACACTGTTGGTAGCCGAAAACACTCGTTTTCCATCCCTCAGCTCGGGTATGAATTTCTGCAGCAAGGCCTTCTGTACCTTCCAAATGGCTGGAGGTTCTATTCCTGCCTTCAATGTCACCTACATACAATAAAATACAAACAGGCCACATGGCACATCAAATCAAATCCAAACATTTTCATGCAATATAATAATAAATAATAATAATAATAATTTCCATCGTGCCTTTGACATCTGAAAAAAAAAGCCTACTGTACATAACTAAATAGGTTATAGGTTAACGGTAACACTGTGAATACTACAGATCGGGAATCAATTATGATTTCATATATGTTTGCGTTGGAGGTGATAAAATGGTAACACTAATATATACAGGTTAATATATAACACTTAGTGTGTGCTCTAAACTATTTATACATTGGAAGGCAGCACACCATCCTTTGTGGCAGGAGCGAAGAATTTGTGAAGTTTGTTCCAAATTATAATGAATAATTATAATTGAATCGGCACCTAGGCATTGTGATAACATCAGTATCAGGTGGCCCCTGGTGGTTCCCATCCCCAGAAGGTACATTATATGGCTCAAGGTTTCTGAACACCTTACTATTACCCCCTTATTTAAGCCTGTCCCAAAAAATCATTGCAAAAAATTTAATTGTTCCAATGGAAACTGACTTAAATGTGAAACTTTTGATTTATTTTATAAACTCTATAATACTTCTTATATTTAATCTTTACTAATAATTCATATTCATGTACTGACCTGAAGCATGTTCTGTTGTATTATTTTAAGCCTACAGTTGTGTAAACCAATGTGGAGATATTTATTATCATGTACATACAACACACTTATCTAACAAAGAAAGTTATTTACAAACCTGCAGGCTTTCTATGTCCTCATTTTTTACCACAAACTCATCACGTTCTCTGTACATGCCCTCCTCTCCGCTGTCAGACAGTTCCTCATCCGTGAGGCCTTCGATAGCTACAGTAGTCAGGCATATTGCAAGTTTGTTGGGAGGTATGTTCTTCACCAGTTCCTCCACTGGCATGTCATTCAGCGCAGGCTTTTGCTGCTCCTTTAGTTTTGCATCTACAGACTGTGCACTTGATGACTGATCTTGACCAGGGCCATCACTTGAACTTTTGCTGTCTAGAGACAGGACACTATATTGTTAAATCTTACCATTACAAAAAACGACTTAGAGATAAGAAGGCATTAACAGTAAATACACACCTGAGGGTTGCTTCTCTGTGGACTCGTCTAAAGAAGAGAGTGCAGAACTAATGCTCTTTTGAAGGTCTTGGTTTTTACCAACCGATTCATCTTCGTCTGACGAGAAGGATGGAAGTGTCTCCAGGTTTTTCTGAAGATCCTCATCCAATCTTTTAGTAGAGCTAACAGTATTGATGTCTGGTGAAACCACTGGAGTTGATGGTGGAATGGGTTTAGGGGGCAGTGCCAATTGATTAAAAGGTCTTTTGGGAACTGAAGGCTTTCTTGAGCGGTTGGGTGACCGTATAGGTGGTGATGAGAATTGCTGCTTGGGTCCAGATTTAAGAAAGTCCAGGAAAGATCCGATGAACCCAGTTTTAACTTCTGGCTGTTTTTCTTCTACCTCCCTTATTTTTTGACGCATTCTTTCCTGTTGCTGGTAGCCATCAAGACAGCCCTCAGAGGCAGAGGACGGACTTGTTTCGCTTCCTTTGGAGTTCTGGCGTTTTACTTGGCCACTTCTTTTTTGAGATTTTGGTTGACCATTTTCAGTTTCACTAGCTTGCTTGGAAGAACTCTTTGACCTGACTCGCTTCTTTGAAAGACCATCAGCAGAGCATTCTGCCAACTTTTCTTCCAACTTAACACTCTTCACTACTTTGGATTGATTCCTGTTTTTTGATATGGTGTCTGCTTTCTCAAAACCAGTGAGGTTATACTCCTGGGAAATTAGATGATAGTTTGTGTGGTTGTTGGCAAATGTGTTAATAGTACCTCCATTAGAATTCATAGAAGAATCATTGCTGTTAAGCCCCTTGGGGAATACTTCATTTTTCTTGTGATGAGCGGACACCTTGTCAGATAATTCATGCTTAGCGCCGTTTTGCTGTATGTGAGAGAATTCTTGGTTTCCATTAACTTGAATGTCTGTTGTCAACTGACCACCATTTACAGATAAAGTAATGGCCTGTGTGTTCGAAATCATGTGCTGTGAAGGGAAGGTATTAGCTTCATGCTTGTTATTAGCTAACTCATAGTGGCACTTCGAGTCGGAAGGGCTGGATATTGATCCCAAGTCCCCTTCAGAGGATGAGGTTTTAAAGTCCTGTGGTGTGACTCCACATGCAGCCGCTGTGGCAGCTAGGATGTCGTCCACGTTGGACAGAATGTTTCTCTCATCTGCCATCAGCATGGAATCGGGAAAACAGATAGAGCTTAGGGTAAGGTGCTGCTTGGCATCATGCTGATTAGTCGGATTGCTAACAGTGTCTTTTTGTACCAGGTATTGCTTTGTGGACTCCCTAGCTTGGGGGGCTATCTGCGAAATCTCAACGGCAGTGACTGCGGAATTAAGGATTTCATTATTCATTGGCAGGAACTGAACTGAAACTGGGTGCGTTTGAACTGGCTTAGACTGACTTGGCCCTGTATGGAGCAAAGGGTGTTGAAGAAGGATCATCTGAGAGGGCTCAAGTAGGACTTGGGCACTGGGCAGCTGAACAAACTGTGCCTGTTCCTGCGACAACTGCCTATGATGATCTCTGTTACTCTGGTCCTCTTGCTGAGCAGTGGGAATTTTATGGAGCACAGGGTGTTCTTTCAACTGGTCAGCATTCAAAGTCACATGGGAGGCCTGCATTAACGTAGAGTTATTTTTTGTTCCCGAGGACACATGAGAATCGGTGGTGCTTGCCAACTGCCCAATTAAAGTACTATTTCTCTCATCCTTGATAGAAGACATTGGCGCAACACCCATTAGCTGATCTTCGGATCGAGAGCTGCTTCGGATCACGCTATGACCGGGTCTGTCTTCCATTTTTAAAACAACATATACAACATTACTCTGTACCGCAACATCACTATTTGTGACAGTCTGGGTAGAACTACTTATTGAAGCCTGTTGTAATGCCTGTATATTCTGAATAGGAAGCTCCCCACAGTTCTCTTTGGAGCTAAGGAACATACTCTCATCTTCTTTACTTTTCCCATAGGCTAAGCTTTGTTCCACTGCGGACTGGTTATTCTGGATGGCTTGCGTATAAGTGGCAGCGGAGGCTGCTGACTGGTCAGACAGTAAGTATTTCTGGGTCTGGTGCAACAGCATATCATCTGTCCTGCTTGGAGAAGACTGCATCAGGGTGTAATCCCGGGTGGAATTACTGGATGGTAAACTGTGGGCAAAGGAGGAAGAAAAGGGAGGACTAGGTGTGACAGACTGACCTGATGCATAGCTCTGGGAGGGACTAACAGATTCAGGTCCCTGGGGATAATAACTAACAGTGGACAGGCTCTGAGAGTGGCTGGAAGAATAATTGTGAGAGGCATTGCCCATACAAAGTCTTTGTGCCTGCTCATTATACTCCTCTCTGTTCGATGCTGAAGACATTATGTGCTTTTGGCCAGAAGCGTACATAAGAGAGCGGCTAACAGATGTCTCATTTTCTGACTGAGGAGCCAGCGATAGTAACGTTTTGTATATAGAAGGTAATTTCTCTGGCTGATTGGAAGAGAAGGCTTGCGGTTCACTGCTCATGAGACTTGGTGATGTAATGTAGCTTTGGGAAGGGTTTATGGACATCAAACTGGAAAGCTGTGCCGAAGAATATGGCTGTGACTGGCTAGCAATCACAGAGCTCTGTTTCTGGCCTGTGGAAGGATACCCATGCTGTTGCATGGGTGATGAGACTACCTGCTCATGCAGCTCGGAGCCCTCCCCAAGATGCTCTGCTGCTTCACTAGTATCATCCTTGGCTTTCACTCCACATGTGGATGAAAACCCTGATGAGGGCACAGACGAGGAATGTGTCTGGGTTTGCTGCAGCTGAACTGTGGCTGTCTTCTGCTGAGACGTGGTATTGATGGCCTGACCGGGAATTCCATTGGGGCTGTTTGGAACAGGCGTATGTCGAGAAGGGTCTTGGTAGGAGACATCGGTATCGTCAGGTAGGTAATCTTGCAAAGAGTGTTGTGCACCGACAGACAGCTGCTGCTGGACTGGCTGGGTGCTGGAAGGCCGCTGGTGGTGCTTGATGACACTACATTCACGCTGAAGTGCTCGTTCGATGGAGCTGGAGAAAACTGGCGCTCCATAAGATTGGATAGTTTGTTGAGAGTTACTCACAGGAGGTGGCAGAAGGCTGAATTGTGGCTGCAGAAGATGTGGAGCAGACTCCTGGGCTGAGCGATATGTGGATGACTGGATTGGGAGGCTGGAGCCCAGGGAAGAACCACCCAGGCGGTCAAAGGCAAAAGCTGTTGGCACAGTGGTTTGCGAAGATTTTATCTGAAGTAAAGGGTCATTAGGAGAAAGCAGGCCATTTGATGGGCTAAAGGTAGAGTGCTGAACAGTTAATGCCGATGTGGTGGGGAAACTCCGAGCGGGAAATGTGCTGGGGTGCTGGTAGGAAGAAAGAGCTGACAGGGTAGAAAATGTTCCAGAAGATGGGAGAGCTCCAGTAAGAAAGAGCTCTGTTGAGGAATTTGTGCCTATAGAGGGAAATGAAACAAAGGAACAAGTTGTTCAGCTGGACATAAACTTTATTGCTTAAACCGATCCTAAAGTGATGGTTTACACACATGTTGCCAAGGGGCCCGGTGACCTTGGGACTGACCGTTCAACAGATCAAATCAGCCAAGAGATCTCACCACCTCAAATAAATAAATAAATACATATGCATGCTAATTATACATGCTTATAAATACATGCTTTAAAAAAAACTTTTCCACAATTTGAATCCTGGAATATGCCTGTATCATCATGGAAAAAAAAACATCCATTGATCTGATACTCTGGTCATTCAATACATTAAGGTTGTCAGCTGACTTCATTTTATCGGCACATAAAAACGCTGAGTCTAGACCTGAACAACTGAAGCAACCCCAGATCATAACACTGCCTCCAGAAGCTTGTTGTACAGCGGAACTGTGCATGATGGGTGCATCACTTCATGCACCTCCTATCATACCCCGACGCATCTTTCGCTCTGGAATGGAGTCAGTCAGGACCTTTTTTTATTGCTCCAATATTTACGCTCCCTAGAAAACTGAAGCTTTTTGTCTGATTAGCCTGAATGACCATTCCAATATTTTTGCTTGATGCAGCCCAATAATTTGACCCTTCTGTAATGGTGACCTTTTTCCAGGCAGTATATTTATCACTAGTTACCTGCAGATGTTTGAATGCATACATTTACTATCAAATATATATCAGAATTTGTTCTCTTACCAGTCTGCCATGGTGAAGTCCTGAACTGGGGAAGTAACGATGTGGCTGCAGGTCCAGCCTGAAGGCCTCGGGATTCAATGGAAGAAAGGAAATTCATGACTGATGACTCAGTAGTGCTCCCTCCTGTGGTGTGCAGACTAGCATCAAAGACACCAGATACACCTAGCCAGCAGAAGGACACCATAGAATGAGATAAAAATAATTATTCACAGGAAATTGTGAGCTTGTGATTGTTTCCTGTCTAAAGTAGTCGCCGTTGCATGCTTACCTGTGGGGTGATGAGAGGTGGTGTAGGTAGTGAGTGTATGACTGGAGGCATAGGATTGCCTTTGGGGATGTTCTGTCTCTATGTGACTCGCACCATAACTGGAGCTAAAAGCAACACAGTTGCATAATGCATTACGAAATCTGAAAATCTGTGTATCTAAACACTTTGTGTATCAACAATGATATGATCCTGTAATTACATAGAGGATAAACACTATGTTGTTGCGTCAATGAGAATAACAAAAAATATACAAACAACAGATAGATAGAAAACAAGTGAGTAGGAACGCAATGATTTCACTTTTCCAAATGTTTATAATGACGCAGATCTCAATCAGCCAATACATGATACTGATTCAAACCGACAACCTTATGAAACAACTTATATTTAGTTTTGAAATGAGTTTGAAAGTGTGGTTTTGTCAGAAATAGACCTCTATATAGTAGAACCAATACCGATCCACTAGAGATCTTTTGTGTGGCAATTCATACCACATTGACACCAAAATCTATTTTTTAAAAACAAAATGTTAATTTATGTTATGTTTGATTTCGAAGTGGTAAAACGTTCCTGGTCCGACAGGTGGTGCACTCTAAACTGATCACATAGCATGTTGTCTAAGAGGGGCAAATTATCGGCACATAGGTAACATGATAACATTGTATCGAATAGTCCCTGGTGATTCCTGTTCCTACACGGATACTGATCTTCTGGATTGGAGTGGTATTTCCCAAAATATTAGGACTGTTCTTATACTGTATATAATAAGGGTGCCCCGATCGATCGGCCACTGATCAGAATCGACTGATAAGGACTTAATTTTTGCAGATCAGTTTCCTCTTGACTGGCCGATTACATAAACCAACACTATCGTGACGACAGAAAATAGGGGCACTGGTGGCTCAGTAGTAGGTGTTTCGCCTGGCATGTGGAAGGCCCGGGTTCGATTCCCACGCCAGTACCCAAACCTCACAGCCACTGGATGCAGTGCCGGTCCCAAGCCCGGATAAAATGGGAGGGTTGCGTCAGGAAGGGCATCCGGCGTAAAACCTGTGCCAAGTTGTTGTGCGGAACAGATATCCCGCTGTGGCGACCCCTTGCCGGGAGCAGCCGAAAGACCAACAACATTTGACGACGGGAAATACAGTAAGTGTCGGGAAATACAGATTGGGAATGTTACCATGTCTCTTCAAAAGACATAAAATATTCAATATGCAAAGTTTTTCTAAAGCAAAATTATGTCGGGAATGAATAAGTAAAAATAAATTAAAGTTTGAAATGTATGATATTTTCTCATATTTTACAGCTGTAAATAGTAAACATTACTGCACTATAAATACACTTTAAATGGAAGATCCCGATAACCGCCAGACACTCCCGTGATCAGCAATCTGTTATTCAGATTCTTTTTTTTTGGGTGGATTTTTCCACGATTTTCTCCCTAATTTAGTTGTGTGATTAATGTGGGAGCACCAAGTACCTCTCATCCCCCCCCTTTGAGAGAGCTCGGCCAATCAGCTCGCTCTAGGCCTCCTGCTGCGAGAGGTTACAGCATCACCCGGGAATCGAACTCACGATCCCTGGATGATAGGGCGAGCACTTTACCCCTAGCATACACTGATCTTACGTAATAATAAACAATTAGTATAATTTCTGGGTTTTGTCTATAGCAAATCATGGGAATGTGTGAACAGTAAGTTGTAATGAACTCAGGTATAAAGCAACATACGAGATGTAAGACCAGCCCGTGATCAATATGACGCTATGCGATAGCATAAAACACTACATATTATGTTCATCTACCGCAGATGGAAACCTCTCATTTGCAGTGGTAGGCCACATCTGCCATTCCTTTACAAGTGCTCCATGTTCGACTGAATAAAAGCCGGTCTGGGAAGGTGTTTAACCAGCAGATAAAACATTAGCTATTCATTAGCGTATTATTTCCTAAACATCACTCAGCACATTCCATAATGTGCTTTCTTTTCTGCACTTTAGAACTGCATGACACGGACAAACCATCATACCGTGAGATTGTACACCTGTCAGTCATATCATTAAAACTATCTGCTTAACAATGTGTCAGTCTCTTTTCTGAAGGTAAGTGCCATTCAGTCAGTCAGTGTGTGTGCATGATAGATGCAGGAAGACTGCCAGACGTAGATTGAATACATTTATGAATTAAAGGTTTAACATGATTTCTGATGGCCATTTACTGTATTTTGCTTTTTACTCATCCTTTGAAACGAAAACTGTGCTTGCTCGGTTTTTTTAATGTGAAACCAGGACAAGCAGGATAGAAAGTATTATCATATATTAAAAACATGCCTACGCTCAAATGATTAAAAGTCCAAGTGGATGTTGGGCAATGGACAACAGCTGCCTTCTTTCCTAACAGACAAACACTACTCACAGTATTTCGATTGCATAATCTTGGCAAAATGCAACATTCTACATCCAGCAGTGACCACTGAAACCTGAAATATCTATTTATCCGTTACAGATTTGATCTATGCCTTGACCGTTTATAACAACCACAGATGCTGCATGCTACAGATATGAGCTGGCAGTGAAGTGGGGAAATATCCACCTTCCATAATGACACGGACAAAACAGCATACCGTGAGTTTGTACACCAGTCAGTCAGATCATTAAAACTATCTGCTTAACAATGTGTACGACTCTTCCTTGTGAGGCCAAACCAGCTCTGACCTGTTGGAAGCATGGACGCCACAAGACCTCTGAAGGTGTGCTGCGTTATCAAACACCAAAGCATTGGAAATGGAGCCGCCATGGATTGGATTTGTTTGTCCATCTTCCCTGTAGATCGTAGATTAGACTGAGATCTGGAGAACTTATACTGTAGGTCAGAACCTGTTCATTGTTTGTTATTTTTTGCACAGTGACAGGGAACATTATCATATCACAGTATCATCACTGCCATCAGGGAATACCGTTTCCATGATCCATGATCAACTCTGCCGGCTTGCCTCCATCCCACAATGCATTCTGGTGCCATAATTTCTAAAGGTAAGTGGTCAACACAGCCACTGCGCTACCCTGTGCATCAATGGACCTTGGCTACCCATGATCCTGTCCACTCTTGGATCATTTTTTTCAGAGGTGCTGAAAACGTGGTCCAACGTATATCAGAAACACCACACAAGACCTGCCATTTTAACAAACCCAGTCGTCCAGCCATCACAATCTGGCACTCAGATGCAAATAACTGGCTTTTTCTTCTGACAGGTGCCAGTATACCAAGTTAATACTGTAAATGTCATCAATGTCATATATCAGTGGTTGTAAGGAGGTTGCAAGAAGATCCGTGTAGCCCAGAAACCCGATTTAAGAAATTTAGCTATTTAGGTGTTGACTGACTTCAGTTAAAAATGATCTACTTATTATTATGGATCACCTCGGAAGACAGGCAGTTATGATTATATAGTTAGAATAAATTATTAGTAATATTAATATTACTTGTAATCTATCAAGGTCCTCACATTTATGTATATTTGTAAGCAAAAGAGTTATACAAACAAATAAACAAACAAATAAATAAATAATCCAATCTACTCTATATTTAACTGTGTTAAGGAAACTATAAAATCCAGCATCCTGTAGGTAGGTCATATCCAAATGCCGTAATTTTCCATTTACATCAGTTTGAATAATTTGCTGGCTTGATTTCAAATGATAAATTACAACATACCGTATAAGGGGTTAGCACTGTTAACTTTGTGTGTTGAATACGCATAACAGACCGTGCTATTATGGTAAAATACTCTAACAGGGAGTTGTGTGACAGCATGACATGAAAATCCAAATAATCATAAAAATGCATTATTCAGCTTATACCAGAGTGATTACGCAACGTTTAGCATTTTTATTAATTATTTTACAACACTTTGCACTTTTTCACTATTTTGAGGTACATGAAACATTTATGAGACAAAACTAGTTCTTATTATCTCTTAGGGCGGCTAAAATAGTTCAGGTGATGACACTTCCGTCCACACACACCACAAACTTACCACATAAGTTTCAGTTTTCTGATATAAAGTAATAACACACGGCTCAAAATGTTTGTACAGGAATGGAAAATGAAGTGAAATGGACCACTAATCTGTGTCTCCTGCACTGATTATGGAGTGCTGGCCCTAGAAAAGTGTAGTTCATAAGAGGGAATATTTAATTGAGCATGAGAAAGAATGTTTAAAAGGTTCACATTTAGCCTTGGTGTGTGTGTGTGTGTGTGGTCTGGACATAACCCAGAATAGGCATATTCAAACCCTCAAGAGGGGAATTTTGTGGGTTCAATAAACACTCCTATCAAATCGTTTCGCTCACAGGTCGATTTGCACTGTGTCCCAGGAAACAAGGGTGAACTGTAGTTTGTTAAAAACTATGGATGAATTTTAGACCCCAAAAGCACTTTTGTCCAATAAAGGACATCAGAACTACTGAGGGAGATCTTCTACAGATCTTCTCTTGGTGTGGCGCGGCTTGTGAATTTCATTCATAACATCATAGTTAGGGTCAGGGGTAGCTCCGTGGTTAAGGCCTTGGACTACGGTTCAGACGGTCCCAGGTTCAAATCCCACAACCTCCATCTGTCCCTCATCTGCTCAGATGTATAATGAGATAAAGATGTAAGTTGCTCTGGATAAGGGTGTCTGCTAAATGGCTAAATGAAAGTAGCTGCCACTTTAAACCTATGGGAGATTGGATTGTACAGCTGTGGTTTGGTATAAATATTAATTTTCACAAAGTCTGCTGCTTCAGTGTTTAAAAAAATTTCCAAGGTTTGTTCCCTGAGCCACTTGTGCCCTATGGCGAGGTGCTCCATCGTGCTGGAACAGGCATTGTTCGTCACCAAAGTGTTCTTGGATGATTAGGAGAAATTGTTCTCGCAGGATCTTTCTGTATCATTCTTTATTCATTAAAATTGTGGGTGAGCGCCCTCCCTTGGCTGAGAAGGCACCCCACACAGACTGCTGGTCTGAAAATACTAAAGCAGCAGACTTTGCGGAAATTAATACTTGTGTCATTGTCAAAACCTTTGGCGACGTCTGTACTTTGTTTACCTGACTGTTGTATGGCAATGGGGCATCGTGATGCTTGCCCTTCTGGTGTTCAGACTGTTCAATTTCAGCAACTACTAGGGGCGTTCAAGTCAAATAAGGACTTCTAACCAGAATTTCTCATAAATAAGGGCATAAAACGATTGACATTTAAAGAAGACTTCAAGCACAGTACAGTGATGAAACACAATGTTAGTGAATGATGATCCTGTCTGAGGTGACTGATTTGAGCCTAATGCAGTCGTTCGCATTAACATTCAGGTCCATTTGTTTCTTAAGAGCTAATACAACACAAGATGTGCAGGATAGTGGATAACCCCTAACAGCAATCCTAGGTTTCTATATCTCTAAGTTGTGTTTAAAATTTTATACCACTGCAACGTTGAACATGTCATCATGAATAAAATCCCTTAAATATATACACAATAATTTGGTTGGTACCTGTAAATGGAAAAGTCGTTCCCAGTCCGAGTGTTCTGATTGGCTAGGAAAATGAACTTCTGCCAAGGGGGGGGGGGGGGGGTT
>JAQMYG010000037.1:23554995-23577683 GCA_030014215.1 Clariallabes teugelsi
TGAGCATAACCTAAAACCATCCTTAAAACTGATTTGGTAATATCGGTTGTGTCTTAATCTGATTAATAAAGAAACTTGTTCCTCAGCGGGGAAGTATGTAACCTGTACCAATAAAGGCTGACAAACTGGGGTCATGAAACGATGCACTGGAGAAATAAGATAGAACTGCTAAACCTCAACAGCACATCATTACAATGTTAACCACTAACCAGATATCAGAAATAGAGAGAGGGTGATGGATGAATAGAGAATAACAGAGGAACAGATAGTGGGAGTTGTTGTGGTGTTCCATGTAATCCACTGAAGGCACATTTTTATCACATGATTTGACATGTTTCACAGTTTCTACTGATAGACTTTCGCAATAACAGAGTTGACTAACAGCTTTTTGGAAATGCATTTGAGTACATTAGAAATCCTTATCATGCACTATTATGAAGAAAACAGATTACAGTCGCGCAGTTAATAATGCTTGGCTTATTGACCTCTGTCTATGGAAATATACAGTAGCTGTGACATGGCACATATTAAAGTTAGCTAATAAACATGTGCTAATGTTTAAAAGATGAAATGAAGACACAACGTCATAATATTTTTCAAAAATATTTTATTTTCAGGCGGCACGGTGGTGTAGCGCTTAGCACTGTCACCTTGCACCGCCAGGGGCCGGGTTCGTTTCCCGCCCTGGCTCGATTTCCGTCTCTGTGTGCATGGAGTTTTGCATGTTCTCCCCGTGCTTGGTGGGTTTCCTCTGGGTTCTCTGGTTTCCTCCCACAGTCAAAGACATGCAGATTATGTTAATTGGTGTTCCCAAATTGCCTTTAAGTGTGCATGTGTGTGTGCCCTGCGATGGATTGGCACCACATCCAGGGTGTACCCTACCTTGTGGCCTAAGTCAAGCCACCCAACGTGACCCCTCTATACAGTATAAAGCTGTACAGGCGATTAATGTGAGTGGTCTGACCCTAGACCAGAAGGTAACACATGAAAGGTAGCTTTCTAACCACTTCAACAATTTGTAAGAACAAATACGGTTTTAAATATTTTTAGACAAATTGTTCGCACCTCTCTATTTGTCTTATGTAATATGACTATGAAGTAGCTAAAATAAAATCTTTTGAAGTATGCTAGATTATATTATTGGCAGAAAAAATATTGGGTTAAAAATTTTATTTATACATGGGGTGTTCATTTCTCATGAATGAAGGCGTAAAACCAAGTGACATTTACAGAAGACTTCAAGCACAATACGGTGATGAAACTCTTAGCCGCAGTAAAACATTTGAATGGTGCAAATGGTTTAAAGTAGGCCTTACATCTGTGAATGACGATGCCGGCTGCGCTGGCTCAGAGCCCACGTGAACATTCAGCGATGGCTAACTTGTCACCAACTTACGAAAGAGACACATTTATCTGTGGAAACTGTACATACAAATCCAGATTTTTGCATATTACAAAAACATGGCTGAGAGATATTTCCTCATCACCGTATAGTCCTGATCTCACTCCAAGCCATTTCCACATGTTTGAGTCATTAAATGAGTGCTTCAGAAGTGAGGCAGGCAGTCCGATCATGGTTCTGGTGTACTGAGAAAATGTTTCACCTTGATGGTATTCAAGCACTAGAGACACACTGGGATACTGTAAGTGCGTTTGTAGAGCAGGAATTTATATAGAGAACTAAAGGTAGTTTCACTGTCTTAATTGTGCTCTGTTATTCTGCACAATCAAGTCACAGTTTGACAGTACTGAATATAATGCACATCCAGAAAAAAAAAAAATAAATCACACACTTTTACTTTAATTACGGCTTTGGAATAGTTTCAATAAGCCTATGCAATGTCGCATCATGTATTTACAGTACGTCCACAGTTGGTGAAACAATTTTTTCGACCACACTTCTTCTTCAAAGATGAGGGTTCACCACTATCCTTTCAGGTTTTAATTAAGTTTAAATTATTAGGATAATAATTTGACATCTTTGCCACGACCGCAGGATGTGTCTTCTGTCATCGTTGTTTAAAAAATGAGAAGCTACTCACTGCATCAGTTAGGGTTAAATAACTTGTTACCACTCACTCATTCATCATCTATACCACTTCATCCTGTATTCAGGGTCGCGGGGGTCTGGAGTCTATCCCAGGAGACTTAGGGCACGAGGCGGGGTACACCCTGGACAGGGTGCCAGTCTAACTTGTTACCAGCTGAACCATATTAATCACTGCAGTAATTATCCAGTGGAAGGCTTTAACCTATTTGCTTAGTTAAATCCAGATAATTTTTTTTTTCGCCAGGCAGTGTGTACATGTATGTATGTATATAGCCACAATGTCATCTGATGGGACCACTGCACAGCTTATTTAAAGCTAAGAGGTCATTTAGCAGTTTACTGCTCTGTTGAGCATGCCGAGTGCCTCCCATCCTGAATGGAATGTCCTTAGCTGAAGGAATGCTTTCATGGATATTGTTTATAATTTTTCTGAACATTCCTCACAAACCAGTGCTTATGCATGAAAGTGAACAGGGAACCGAGCCACTCCACTCACTCCAAATTGAACAAAATCCAAAGCATGAAGTATAACTGCAAGGTGCTTTTGAGGGAGACGTGCAGACAAGATACAGACATTATTTGAAAAGCTCCCTAAAATTTCTAAAATGTGTTTTTATGATTGCGTACCTTCTGGACTTTTAAGGTCACATACGTGGCAGTGTGTGGAAATGGTCACATCAGGTTTTTTTTATTTTTTTTATGGCAATGTGGGTACTACTAACCCCTATCTCATTGCAACTTGTGGGTCAGTATTATGCGGGTCAGTGTTTCGGCATGATAAAAAATACAAGAGCCGATCAGTTATACCTATTCAAATACAGAGTACATAATTAGTTTACAGCTAATCATGGCCTTAACCCCCAACTGAAGTCAAATTTTACTCTATTCTGATTCTGTTCCAGTCTAGGGTGGAAAAGCTAAATTAGCGAGTTTCCCTTTCAAATGAACGATTTAAAATGCTAAGCAACATTATTACTATAGTTTCTCTACAAAGATTCTGCATGGTCAGATTTTATACCATTAAAAGAGTTGATGCTTTCCTTCTCTTTGTACTATAATAGAAAGCCATCAAAAAAAGGACCCGACTGGCTTATCTACACCCATCCTAAACAAACTTTCCTTATCCTGAAGCCTGTGCCTCATCTCTCACCAATAGCAATAGTATTCGCCACTACCCCGATGAGCTTCTGCCATTACCCTGATCACTTCTCTTTATAAATCAGTCAGATGAAAGCCTCAAACAAAACTGAACACACAAGGAGGGTTAAATATACATATATAAGTAAAAAAAAAAAAAAAAAACATTCAAAAAAATAAATGGTCTTCATTTGTCTTTTATTGGGTGTGGGTGTGTATATAAAAACTGCTGAGCATCATGATGAGTGTGTTAGGCAGTAGGAGAGAGCGCTTGCAGGCTGGATTTCACCGTCACCAGGTTCTGTTTCCAGGAGCTCAGAGTGTCGTAAAGCTGCTGCCATTGCTGCTTCCCAAATGTACGATGGGTGCTGTGGCTAAACAAACACATAAAAGTGCACATCAGCATGTGGGATAGGAAACATTCATCACTGATTTTCACTACTTTGGAATGGTTTAACTATACAACACTGGCTATTTGTAATACTTAGCACTGTGGTATGCAATTCTTTGACACATGTTATAAACTTCACACAAGAAGGGCATTAGTCAGAAAAGTAACTAAGAAACCAATCGCAACACTGAAGGAACTGATGTGATCATGAACTATGGCTCATGTTTCGGCAGGTCAGCAGTAGCTGAGCGGGGCTTTAATGGAAGACTGGTGAGTAATAAAACATCTTGGATAATATGTGGATACTTAGGAAATGTGGAAAAAAAAGATGATCTGGTCTGATGATACTTGAAACAATCTTGAATTTTTCTGGTCTTCACATTAAGCTTTAGTTTTGACAGAAAAACAGCAATACATATGACAGTAATAATCACCGCCCAATGGTAAAGCATGATGCTGGTAGCATCATGGTTACAATTGTCCACTTTTTGCTTCTGTCACTAATGCTCTCCTTAAATGTGTACTGTGTTTTGGTAGAGGAGTCGATCCACCATATTCTTCCAATTTTTAAAAACAGTGGATTTAATTTGCTCAACTTGATATTTAAAGTTTGGATAATGTACAGAAGCACATGCTTTCTGTGAAGATTCTCAGTCATCCAGGTAAGGTTGTTGGGTAGAAACATTTCACTACACATCCAAGTAGATACTTCAGTCTGAAGGACGTTGGTATGTTTAGGCTCGTTATGTGAACAATGGAGAAGGTGAGAGGAGGGAGGAAGAGTCAATAAAGAGAGATTATATTAACGACCAGACAGAGTATCTAGATGGACCTGTGAAGGCTCAGCTCTCTCGGTCGTCCTTCTGTTAGACCGGGAAGCTATTTTGTCATAGGAACACTTAGGATATCTGCGGGCTTTGAGAGCTTTCTTCAGATGCTTGTATTTCTTCTTTTTAGCTTCGGTGGATGCAGGCATGTTCTCTGCCCTGAGGTGTGGCGTCCCTGATGACGCATAATTTGTGCTGTAGTGGGATTGTGGGAGTCAAACCGCAAGTATTGGTCTGTGTGTGGCTTCCATGAAGACTTCTATTTTTAGTTCCCTATGAGAACTGCACAGTCCAGGTGAGCAAATGCAATCTGATACCTGGAGAGATTATTTATCCAGGGTTTGTTTTGATGGCTGCTTGGTCTTATAATGCTGGAATTTAGCTATATACAGCCAGGTTCATAAATATTATAAGTTTTTTTGTTTTTTTTGTTTGATCTCTGTACAGCAACACATCTGTGATGAAATGAGAATGAAATGGGCCTCCGAGTGGCGCAGTAGGTTAAAGCGCTCGCCCTATCATCCAGAGATCGCAGGTTCGAACCCCGGGTGATGCTGTTTTCCTCTCACAGCCGGAGGCCTCGAGAGAGCTAAACTGGCCGAGCTCTCTCAGCGGGAAGGATGAGCGGTATTAGTGCTCCCACATTAATTGCATGCTCTACGCCATTCGGAGCGTCTGTGAGCTCGCGCACGCGGAGGGAGCGGATAGCGCTGGCCTCGAGTGTGTTACGACGCCGCCAACGGTGCGTGAGCGAGCAGTTTGAAAAGATGCGTCGGCTGGCGTCACGCGGTTCGGAGGAAACACGTGATAGTCTTCGGCCCTCCCGGCTGAGTGGTGGTGGAGTAGCCTTAATGTGGGAGCCCCCTAGTGACGGGAGGGAATTGGACACGACTAGATTGGGGAGAAAATCCGGGGAAAAAAAGAATTGGACAGGACTAAATTTATAAATAAAAAATAAAAAAGAAAAAAAGAAATGAGAATGAAATAAGGGGATGCGTGTGTGAAAATGTCTGTAAATAGCGCCCAAATGCTACAAAACTGATTGTTGTTCCAATACTTATGAACTTGGTTGTGTATTCAAATCATGACATTGCCCATGCTTTTATATATTACTGATGAGTTACTTAGATAATTAAAGCTACTACAATTCCGAAATGTTGATGTGGTAAATATTTGCATTCAAAAAGCTTAAATTATGTGACTCCAAACAGATAGGCCAACCCCTTGAATATGCTGAAAGTCACTACACAGGAAACAGATTTCCTGCTCTGAAACTAAAGCACCAAACATACAGAACCACCACCACCTGATAACGATGCATACTGACTGAGGACTCAAACATCAGAATGATACAGCTCATCTAAGAAAGCTTACCTCACAACAACCTTACGCTGTGTCTGGTCAATTTTGCAGTAGACCATCTTCGTCCGAACAGCTAGTAAAATGAAAGAGATGATACATAAACAAGGACACATCCAGGACACATGCAGTCATTCAAACTCAACTTATGCACTTATGGCTCAAGTCCTTATGTTTTGTCTCTTTCCAATTAATTAGAGTAAATGAAAATCTTCTTCACACATTAAACTCGGCTTAGGCGTGATAAAGCACCTCAGGAGCAGGCAGGGTTAAACGCCTCTAGAGGTCTCAGAAAATGAGCCATACCATCGATTACGAATGGTTCCACGTCATCTGCGCCAATCTGCAGCTCCTGCTGCATTGTGTCGAAGCAAATCTCTTTCGTCTCCACAGCCATGCCCATGAATGTCAGTAGCCTCATCTTTGCCATGTTCTGCTCATGTGACAGACCTAAAAACAAATAAAAAACAAACAAACAAAACATTTATATACCATATAGACAACTCATAGTGGATGTCCAAAAAAAAAAAAAAAAAAACAGGTCAAAAAACTAATTATCAGAAAACTGAAGAGAAAAAAACAAAAAAACAACCTGATATCAGAGAAGAGAACCATCAGAGGGTACAGAATAACTGAATGGGGAATGATTCATCTTTTATTCATCTAAAGGAGTACTGTTTATAGAAGCACACATTTTAGATGTGCTTAAAAACATTAACAAAATTAACTTGATAAAACCTCATTGTACCAACTAGGGAATACTGTTTTTATTGTAGAGTAGGCTACAGCAAAAGAGAGCAGGCTGTGTGTACAAGCTCTGGTTCCTTTCCAGTCCCCAATATCGGTCCCATGGAGGCTCCTTTGTATTTGTGAATTAGTAGAGTCTGTAATAAAGTGACAACTCTGTGCATAACATCTAATAACAATTAACAGATATAAATGGTATAGTGTAGCTTCCTGAACAGGCCTCAAGTCTCCCCCACTATAATTCCATCAGATTCCTAGTCAGCATAAAGCCTGAGACAGTAATTACTCAAGCACAGCGTCTCTGCATGGCTAAACACAGCGGTAATCAATTAAATATTACTTACCAATTTAACTCCATTTCCTCCATGCACCATCCTAAACCTATATCACCGCTCCAGACACTATTACAAATTTACTTGATATGTAAATGATTAACGTTTGAGCAAATGAAAAAATGTATTTACATTAATTAAGTAACCGCAGACACCACCAGCAAACCAATGAACCATTTCATCTGCTGATGAGCCTTTACAAAGTGTGTCTGAATTGTCTCATTCGTTTTTAGAGGCAGGGAGGATCCCGGCTTTAATGAACTCAGCTCTTTGAGCAGACGCCAAACAAAGCCTCTGCTGAGCGCTACATTCCAGCGTGTGCTTACAGAACATCTCGCTTTTAACGCCCCGGTGAACATGATGGTGAAATAATAATAATCATCAGCCGAGGTGTAGACAAGTCTATCTATTTGTGCTACCGTTATTAGTTTTTAATTCAGTAGTCTGTGAACGTTTTTCTTCCCTAGTTTAACAGCCAGAGAGCAAAAAAAAAATAATAATGAGGGGAAAAAAAACTAAACACCACACACACACACAAAAAGAATGTATGTTTAAACACCATTGTTGGCCGGTAATTTTGTTGAACATGTATGCATCACAACAGCCTTTTTTAAAAAAAAATTAATAAACTGGTTTATCTCTGCACTAATGCACTTACTAGCTCACTATACTTTATTACTATATTACTGTTAGTACTTAACAAATTAGTAGAGTTTTCACTGGCCTGGTGGACTAACCACTGGAGTTGACCACCATGACGAATTAAAAAAACTCTTGTGGCTACCACTACAGCATTAAGATCACTGAATACAGAGTCTTTCTTCGTTCACTTCAAAGTGGACTGAGGTGTTAAGTATCTTTTAAAGGCTTTGTTATTAGGAATCCTACAATCAGGGTTTTCGTGGCCAATCACAGGTGTGTGGGTTTTTGAGATCTGTCATTTAAAAGCGTTTTATTTATTGTGTACCATTGTTTGTTTATTTACTATTTATAGCTGTGAAAATAACTATTCTAAACAGCAATGCACAGACATAATTAAGATCTTAGAACGTATCATAAGTTTAAAATTTTTATTTATTGGATGCCAACAAATTCCATTCTCTTATTATTTTATGTAGATTATAAAAAAACAAAACACTAAACTAAAACAAATGGAATATCCTGTGCTCGGCTAAAGAGCAAAAATCTTCCATTCTTTAATTAGCATCAAGGGGCTCTCACACACGTCAAAATGCTTATGTGACTGTCCATCTGTACTCACTCATTATAATGTGCAGTACATGGAACAAGGCTGGGTCAATAAATAACAAATCGAACCACTGCACAGAACGTTTTAAATAAACGCAGACATCGGTCACTTTGTACTACACATTAGTAAGCAGTGAGGGCAGACATTTCTTCATAAATATCAGAACTGCTGCATATTTAAGAGACAGTCTATTCCCTCTTACCATTCAGAATGTGTGCAGAGGCGCTAAATAGTCGCTCACTGCCAGCACGCCATGCATGGAGCGGTAAGGTAAACCCAGAGCTGGGAACTGCTCCTTACTTCTCTCTTTATTATTATTTTTATGATAATGGTTTTAGTCATTTTACCTCTCCGTAGAGAGAGTAAGGTTAGAGCCTTATGCTATAGGTGGTTGATTAAGGGTTGACCGCTTTAGATACTGCAAATCTTACATCTTTTGGAGAGACCTGATAATAATGCCAGACTGGCGAAGAAATGTTGATGTGGCTGTATTTTGTGGCATCACTATAGTATCGGTTTACAGGATGTGATCGGCCAGTTGAGAGACAACCCGTCTGCAAAGGTTAAGTCAACAATTTCAATCGCTTTCTCTCTCAGCACATAGTCTGGCATCACCTGCATTAATGAAATTATATGGTTCAGATATAGTTTATATATACAGCTACACTCTGCACAGATGGTATTATGAAGCCTACCGAAGGAGAAAGTTACCACTGTTGACCAAACTGTTGCTTTACATGTCAAAATCCAAAACCCTAAAGTACTTACCAAGAGAGTCGATGAAGTCTTTGTTGTTTTGGTAGAACTTCACATAGGCTGCTAGTTTTGCACTCACGAAAATGGTCAGCAACTAAAGAAAAAGACGTTGGATTAAAATGTTACTTGATAGAACAACATTATATAAAACATTCATATGAATTTCTATACTAGTTTAGAAATTTTGTGCCAATGATCAATACGATGCATCGAAACGTCTGGATGCATGAATAGAATGATTATGGCATCTCGACTTTTTTCATTTTTCTTATTTCTCCGGAATATAATATCGATTGAAAGATAAAAAGCAATGGTGAATTTAAAATTTGGTCATAAATGCTGCATAATATTGTTACTGAACACCACTACCTAAAACAATGGCCGATTCAAACATGATCTGCTACCACATCACCGCCGTTTATTTCCCTTTACCTATCTAACGCCTTAAAACCTAATTAGCTTAAAATGTCATTACACTAGCTACCATTTTTATCTTACATTTCCAAGCAATTAAACAAATGAGACAGGGAAAGCACATTGAATAAAAGCAAAAGTAAAAATATAGTAACTTCCTAATCTCTACTCACATCATGGATGAGCTCTCCCTCCAGAAAGCGCACAGGTTTCAGAGCTAGGAGATGATCGAACAGGTACGTGTTTGGGTCTTTCAGAGCACGCACAATGCACCTGTAAGAGGAAGACAAGAGTATGTTGTCTTTACTGTATATATCTGCAAGAATAAAATCTAGAATTGGTTAGCTGAACAAAAAGCCTACCTGTGGGCATCTACCCGGGCTTGGGACGCATTGTCTTCTGTGTAACTGCCCAACAGCTCTACCATCACCTTAGCTGCAGCCTCGCTGTCCGTACACAAGTCGTATAAATAAGGAACAATATAAACTTACGGGGGGAAAAAAAAAGAAAAAGAGAAATCTTTTCCAGTAATATCTACACTTGTACCTCTTCTTACAGTCGACCAGACCCTCGTACACCAGCCTGAGAAGAGTGTGCTTCTTCTCTGTGGTCAGGTTCCAGTCCACGATCCACTTGCGCACCTACAGACAAATCATGAATTATAATTCTCATCGTCACCCCACAGGAGTCGCCCCGCCCCCTTCCGTGACTGAATTATCTCTGCTGCTCGGGTCGTACCTGATCCAGTTCGGTTGGGATGAAAGCGATGGCGTTGCAGGCGGCTGCCACTTTAATGAGACTGCAGTAGACCGTGTATCGCACCGGGGCGTTCTCATCCATGCCGTGGAACAGGTTACTCAGGCTGAGAAGACATTGACAGCATTATAAAGCAGATACAAACCATTTCATGCACTTTCACACTGGAACTGTATCTGTTATGGGCAGTGGTGTTTCAAGGGCGACAATATAAAGTTCCTGCAATATTTCGTTTATCATCATGGGAACTATAAAACAACAGTTACCACCCCAGCATTCCACTAAGCAGACACAGTACTGAAGTGAGCAGAAAGATTACTGAATAAGTGGGCGGGTGATGGGTAAAGTAAGCAGTGGGTGGCAGAAAGAATGGATGAAGGAATGGGTGGGTGAGGAAGTGTAAAGATGAACAAGTGAGTGAGGAGGGAGAGATTAGATGAACACGAGGCAAGTAAACAGACATATGTAGATATGAGTGAGTGAGTGAGTGGGTGGTTGAGTGATTAAGCGAACACAAACAAGCAGCACAGCGAGGGAGCAAAGGCATGAACGAGTGGGTGAGTGAGGGAGTGAACACCCAAATGAGTAAGCATGAGCAAAAGGATGAACACATGGGTGTGAATGAAAAGAAAAATGAACGAATGAGTGAACTGTGGACATACAGCTGCATCCTGAGAGTGGGACGATCTCCTTCACGGAACTTCACCAGTTTCTCACACAGACTCTCGATGAGCGCTTCCTGTTTCTCTGTCTCCATGATCAGCAGCAAAGATACGATACTGTTCATCACACTCTCCACATCTACACATAAAATTATAAAGAACACCAAAATATTATTTTGCTTCCCTAAAACCAGAGGAAAAAAAAAGCACATTAAATACTCAGATGTCTTACGTTTATTATTAGGGTAGAAATGAAAAAAAAATAAAATAAAAAAAGTCCTCAAACAAGTCAACAGAGCAGCAAACAGAGTCAGTGCGTAATAATAAACAAATTATAACTGTGTTATATTATATAATATAAAAAAGTCACCATTTCAGAAGCGGTAAATGATTGAGCTGCATCAAGCAAGTAAAAAAAAAAAATTAAAAAAAAAAAAAAAAAACATCAGGCATGTTGTAATTGTAATTGTATTTTCACACACACACACACACACACACACACACACACACACACACAATGTGATAAGAACTTGCAGGATTGGTACTAAACAGATGCGTGGTCATAAGATACCACTTGCTAGTGAGACTAATTAGATTAGAAAACAAGCCACCAATTTCCTAGGAAACAAAGATTGGACTTTGGAGCAATTGAAAAAGGTCATGTGGTCTGATGAGTCCAATCCTATTTCAGAGCAATGGGTGCATCAGGGTAAAAAGAGAAATGCATTAAGTGATGCACCCAACATGCATAGTGCCCAGTGTTGTGATCTGTTTCAGTTGGTCAGGTCTGGGCTCAACGTTATGCGGCAAGAAAATGAACGAGTCATTCTCTCACAGCAATCAATTAACACTAACATGCACCAGGAAGCAGACTCGGATAGCTCACAAGTCTTCAACAAGTTCAGTGCAAATAACGGTATCCACACCTTTCCAAACCTCATCTAAGAGGAAAACGAAGTAAAGTTTCATTCACACAGGGTAAATACAGTGTACGTGAAAGAAAGCTAAAAAACATACAAGTGTGAGACATGTAGGGAACGGACACGACTGCTTACCTTTATCATCATCCTTCAGACAGACATCACATGCCTCGATGATCTGAGCCAGATCGACATGAAGTCCGGCCTCGGAGTTCTCCTCTGAGATCTCAGCTCCTTTAGATTTCATGTAGGCCCGCAGCTCGGAGGCCTGCAGGGAGAAAACAATTTATTTAGATAAATTTTTTTTTTTACATAATCTGTTTCTAATATCAAACGGATAACTCTGATAAGCAGGGTAGTTATGGTGTCAGATCATGCAAGACTGGATGTGGAAAGTTTTTGAAATTACTGACGCAGTTCTGTCTAAAAAAAACCATCCTAGTTGTCAATTCCCTTTTATCATTAACAAAACAACATGATAAACACTAAGATATTTTATATAAAAAGCTGTTTTCAAAAATGTGATTGGTGTTCAAGCCAAGCCAGGACTTGGGATCAAATGCCTTGTGAATAAAGGCGTAAAACCGATTTTTCCGGAAAACTTCAAGCACAGTACAGCGATGAGACTGCAGTAAAACATTTCAACTGTGCAAACATTTAAACGTACGTCAATGAATAATGATGTTCCCGGCTGAAATGGCTCAGAGCCCACTGCAGTTGGTCAGTGATTGAAACATGTGAGTGAGGCTTGATTTTATTTATTATTTATTTTTATTTACCTTTATTTAACCAGGCAAGACAGATTAAGAACAGGTTTCTTATTTACAACTGTGGCCTGGCAAAGGCTGAGCCTTTTGAGGGAAGTAGGGGAAGATAAGTGCCAGATAACTTGCATAAGAGATGCAATGTCCGAGAGAAACTGTACACACATTCATTCATATGCACCACTTGACCGTAACAGGAACTCAACTGGGAGTTATTGCCGTATCACCCATACAGTCCTGACCTCGCTCCAAATGATTTTTACATGCTTGGAACATTAAGGGAGCTCCTGGGAGGCCAGCACTTCAGTTCTGAAGCAGAAAATCCGATCAACGCTCCGGCGCTCTAAAAAAACGCCTCAGCCGTGTTCTGTTATTCCGCACAAAAGTCAAAAGTCCCAGTTTGAATTGAATGCCTTGTGTATTTTCGAAGGATACAAACAACAAATCACACACATTGTTTTTTTACTACTAGCGTGTGCGTTTCTGCTGCTACTCCCATGCTAGTCTATTTAGAAGTACATGTATGTTGTACATGTGGTACATGTTTACCTGAGGTAATGACAGACAAAAATTTAGTAAAGAAAAAAAATACGGACTGACATCGTAACTGGTTATATTAGATTTAAGCTAAATTTACATTTTATATCACACTATATGGACAAAAGTATCTGTCCAAACCTGCAATGGCTTTTTGGTAATACTACAAAGAATATTGTCAATACAATTTTTTAACATGCTGCCTGATCATATTGACATGTTTCTGTTATACAAGGATTTGTGTATATAATATTTATAAAGAAGTAGAACCAGGTTAATTACACAAAAAAAAGTCCTCTTTCTTAAAATGAATATATTTAGGTGTTTCCAGAACCTCTTTGCGTATTCACAAGAGCAGTAAAGGTGACAGATATCCTCAGCTTAAAGATGACAAAAGGGAGCAGTGTGTGTGTGTGTGTGTGTGTCAGTGTCCTGTTTAAGTATTTTCTAATAAAAATAAAAAGTAACATATGGCACCATCAGGCGTGAGCATACCGCTCGCGCTACCGCAGGATGTTTAGCTGTAACGGATATCTACCTCACACTGCAGCTGTGTTCCAAACTTAGCCTTAAATAATTACAAAGTGCACTAAACCGAGGGCAGATGCCATTACGTCATACCCCTTTGTAGTGCGCACGCACATGACGTAGAGCGCGATTTGGGAATGGTCCACCGCTAACCCAAAAGCTAATCAAGAGCTGGTTGCTAACTCGGTAACCAAAAGCATAACGCTCAAACAATTTTAGATGCTAACATACACATATATATGTGTAGATCAAATTAATTAGTATCAGTTATACCTGATCCTCCTCGCTAATGTCGATAAAAGCCGGAACACTCATGTTTGTGAAGCGCTGATAAAATCCACACGCTCACTGCGAGGCTCCTGCGACCGGAAAAAGAACCTAGCAAAACGCCGGCGCCGCGGATGTACTTCCGGGTGACTGTCTTAAAGAAACATGCAATGAAGTGGGCCGACATTATTTCATCCATCCATCCATCCATCTATGAACCTATGTAGTTCAATTAGGGCCAGTGGTGGTTACCATTATATTTATATACCATTTTTATGACCGTGGTAGGACCTCTGGTCAACATTCACACACGCATTCACACATTACAGGCAATGTCCGAACGCAAATTAACTTAATTTGCATGTCTTTAAACTGTGGGAGAAAACCAGAGTTCCCGGAGGAAACCCACCAAGGGAGAACTCATGAACACATACCTGATGCAGGAATCGAACCCATGACCTGGAGGTGCAAGGCAACAGTGCTAACCACTCCTGTGTTCACAATTAATCTTAACAGTTTGGGCGCTCTTCTTAAATCTTACACTCTGACACAAGAAACTCTGGAACTGTCTTGTGTAGCACCAATAACAACGCCATGTTTAATTCAATTCAATTCAATTTTATTTATATAGCGCTTTTAACAATGGTCATTGTCTCAAAGCAGCTTCACAAAAATAAAAAAAATAATTTTTTTCAATTTCAATAAAAAAAAAAAGATGTATGTGTGAGAAAAATGTGTCTAGATAATGAGATGAATGAATGATGAATGAAATGTCTCTGATGAGCAAGCCAAGGGTGACGGCGACAGTGGCAAGGTTAACTATGTAATTGTGGAGATCAGTTGAAAATATATGAAGTGAGTGGTTGACATATTGAATCCTACTGATTTTAGCTATTCTTATTGAGTAGTAACTGCTTTATCTTGGTCATGGTTGAGGAGGATTCAGAGCTTATTCTGGGAACACAGGGCATAATATTTCTTGCATTAAATGTCAGTCCATCATAGGGCCACTTAAAATAGAGAGTGGAGGAGCAAAGAGTAACCAAAGGTTATTCTATAACCTATACAGATTATGTGTATAGCACTCTGTTTCACAGATTCATAATCAACAGATTAAATCAAATCAGACTTTTAATTTTTGCTCATAAAATGTACTTTCAGATGAACAATTGGAATACCAATCAAAATGTATCTATTAAAAATTTCTATAATTATAACCCAAATTCTGGTCAATTCAAATAAAACTAAAAGACTTTTAAACCACATGAGCCAATATTTTATTCATAATAGAACATAGAGAACATAACAAATGTTTAAACTCAGAAATTTTCCAATTTTATGCACAAAATAAGCTAATTTCAAATTTGATGCCTGCTACAGGTTTTTAAAAAAGTTGGGACATAGGCATATCTACCATGGTGAGACACAATTTGAAGACGTCTGGGCATTGAGGTTATGTGTTTCTGGACTTTTGGTGTTGGAATTTGGTACCATTCTTGCCTGATATAGGTTTCCAGCTGCTGAAATTTCGTTCTCCTCTTTTGCCCGGAGGACGCGGCATCTGTCTGACCATAGGACACTTTTCCACCTTGAAACAGTCCATTTTAAATGAGCCTAGGCCCACAAAACACGACGGTGCTTCTGGTCCATGTTCACATATGGCTTCCTTTTTGCATGATAGAGCTTTAGCTGGCATCTGCAGATCTGCAGATCCGGATTGTGACCGACAGTGGTTTCTGGAAATATTCCTATTTTGTAATATCAGTGACACAATCATGCCGATGAGTGGTGCAGTGTTGTCTGGCTCTGCCCATCTTTATTCTGAGAGACTCTGCATCTGTAAGACATCCTTTTTATAGCTTATCATGTTACAGACCTGATGCTAGATGTTCTCCCAGCTCAATCTTGTTAAAATTTCTAGCCCTTTGTTGCCCTTGTCCTAACTTTTTTGAGTCATTTGAAATGAGATCATTTATTTGATAAAAGTGGATAAATTTAGTGGATAAAATTTCTCAGATTAAAAATAGTATGTTCTCTATGTTCTGTTGTGAATAAAATATTGGTTTATGTGATTTGAATAAAATGAAAGTCTTTTCATTTTATTAAAAAAAAAAACACAAAAAAAAAAAACGTCCCAACTTTCCTGGAATTCGGGGTGTATTTAATGAAGTAATTGTAAATATACTTCATGATTTTATTAGGAAAAGCTCCAAGCCAGATGACACCCTGAACGCACAACTAGGCAAAAAAAAAAAAAAAACCCACAACATGTGCATACAATGCCACCATCATTTACCCATTAGGAAGTGTTGCAAGATCATGTGAATCAGCAACCTTAAATTCTGTTTTACAATGAGGCAATTGTCAGCTGGAGAAGACATGTTGTTGTACCATTTTTTTCAAGAGAAGCATTTTAAACCAACCTTGGCCCTGATATTCTAGCATGAATCACATCTTTTTTTTTTTTTTGGCTTGGACTTCACATTTACAAAGTCTACATTAAGTGTTTTAATTATGATAGAAAATGCATAAAATGTCAAATATATAAACTAGCATTAAACATATAAATTACAAACATTGTTTTAGTGGCTGGGATGATAAGGACTGGTTTAATGTTGAAGAAGAGCCGTTATATTTCATCCACAAAGCATGCAGGCCAGCTACACTACATCATTCTCTAAGCAGCAAGGATGTGCCTGGTACCAGATGCTGCTATGTATCAAATTCCAAAATCATAGCAGAATCTCTTCCAGTTAAAAAAAAACTAATAATACAAAAGAAATCTTGCTTTTACCGATTCCTTGACAACATTGTTAACACAGTGTTGTGATTTTGTTTTGTATCTTAGCAAAGAGAATGGGAGAAACAAGAAATAAATTAAGTCAGCCGTAATACAGATACAAGATTTTACATTTAATACGTTTTCTTTGGCTCAGCTTAAGTCATTAACGCTACACACTTACCCACACTCCTCTAATCCTTCTCATACACCAACCAACCCAATCTCCTGTCCTCATCCATCAGGCAGGTCAGTGACCTCATCACCAAGTGCTTCACTTCAGTGAGCTTCTAATGGCCAGGCTGGCTGGATACTAAACCAACACTTCACTTGGTGATGATTGGCTGTGTGGGCCTAAATGTTTAATCTGTTTTGTGAAATGATTGTGGTCTAAATAAATACATGTAAATATTCTTTCTGAGAGTCCAAATGCCAGATATACACTGCTTGGGCAAAAAAAAAGGCTCACCTCAGAAAGGTCAAATTATTGAGCTGCATCAAGCAAAGTTCGGAAAAAATCAAGAATGAATGGAGGTCACTTAAACACATTTCCAGTTGCATGGGGAAAAAACAAACAAAGTAAAATCAACAGCTATGCTTAATAGGCAAAGTAATATAATTTCCATATGCACCCACGGGATTGAGGTGCTTTCTACCCTTGCTAAGCACAGACATGTTAGTGAAGTGGAGTGTGGTGATGAAAGGAGTAAATCAAGTATAGGAATGCTGCAGTGGTTTTAAAACACTGCAGATTGTACTGTACAGTCGTTTTACATTTGTAAATTTTTACTTCATTAGTAACTTCATAAGCACAGCATATCCAAAACTTCCAGTGAAGTGAACATAAAGTCCCTGGGATTTCAGCTTAATGTGTGAAGGCGAGGGATCGCTCCATGAGTGGGGGTGTGAAAGTTACTGTAAAGCTGGTATGCGTGTTGTTGGTCAGACGTTGTGTTAAAACTTTCCTGGAATGTTCCACAGTCTTCCTTAAAATGACTTCTCACAGTGATGAAAGTGATCTCTCTTGCTTCATAGACTAACGACGTGACAAATTGTTTTTGCTGCACACTTCTCTTTTTTGTGCACAGTTACAAATGGATGTTTATGTGATATAGTTTTATAATGGTTTATGGTTATGTACATATAAAAGATAGATAAAAAAAAAAACAATACACATTGCTTTTTCAAGTATACAAAAATGTGTTCTGACAATTGACACTTGAAAATGTTACAAAATGCTATAAAACTATGATGTAAGCCAAAAAATAATGTACATTTATAAAAACACTGCATTAAACAATACCAGCTTTTTAAAAAGCTCTAAGCTCCTTCCTGTCTATAAAATTTCTGAAGACACCTAGCTTTTCAAAAATAATAAATAGATAATTTATCTAAATTAGCTCACACAAACTAACCTAATACACTTAAGGAAAACAATATTAATTCATTAATTTTCTTTAAATGCTTTCTCCTGGTCAGGGTCTCAGTGGACCCGAAGCCAATTCCAGTAAAACTGAGCACAAGGTGAGAGAATTTACCCCAAAACAGATGCAAGTCTATCGAAGGGCACCATGCTTCCATACACACATACAGGTATACACACACACTCATAGATCTGCATTTTCTGGACAGTGAGAGGACAATGGAGAACCTCAAAGAACATCGAAAGAACATGCAAAATCTGAGCTCAAGACAGGGACCCAGGATCTGTGAGCTAACAATAATGAAGCTGTACATCAAATAGTAAAAAAAAGGGGTCTGATTCCTATGATATGTACATCCTACATGTATGATGTAGTTACTCTCTAAAAAGCTTAATTAGTTATTCATCTCTTGATTTAGTTATTCATTCATTTTCTTTTGAGTGTGCTTTGTTAAAAGTACCATACAAATACAATTGAATTAAATTTTATTGAATCTCTAACTACAACTGACCTGACTGCTGAATGAAAGATGAATGAAAACCTAATGATTAAGAGTTGCAAGTGCAAAGAAAGCCACATGAGTGTGAATTACATTTCAATAATAAAAAGCAACAAGAACACATACACTTCATTTCATAGTTTTGTTTCTTAATAATATCAATATGCCTTTGTTATATAAAGTACCCAGAAACACTGACTATACAAATACAGGGGGGAAATATCCCAGGCCTGCATAAAAAAAAGGGATCTGAACATGACTTGATGCAACTCTAGCTAATTAAAATTTGTACAATTCCTCAACCTCAAGTTTGTATGTGGTCTTAAGCAAACACTCTTTAGAACTTCCTGGAAAGCTTTTAATCTAAGGCATAGAATTAGGGAACTAAATTTCAAACTAATAATGTATTTCCCGAATCAAGGAACTGCTGGTGACAAAATGGTACTTTTGGTAAATGGTGCTGTTAGTTTTTGGTTTGGTTACATTACAGATAATCATAATGCCTATCAATGCTGTATGATTCATTTGGGAATAACTTATAATTTATAATTGAATTAATTAAGAATAAAAATCAAAGTAAGGTTTTGGCTGTACATTGGACAGAACTTTCAATTATATCTTTACGTTTCATACATCGGAGGGCGTGAAACCAGTCTGTCCAGCCAGATTTTGTCACAGCATCACGCAAAACTGGCTGGACAGAATTTAATAAAACTTTGCCAGTTCTTAGGCAAAGTTTTTGCCTAAAATCTTATTATTAAAATCTTATTAAAGATTTTAATAAATCTTTGCCAGCAAACTGTATTTGCCTGAAGTTAAACCTGCACCAATAATGAAAAAAAATAAAAATAAATCATTATTTTTAAAAACTATAAATATGTTGTTGAACAGTGAGTTGTGGGTTATCAAACCATGTTTTGGAAAAAAGTTGTAAAATATTTTTTACAAATGACAATCTTTTTATATTAAATTATTATATTTATTTTCTTGAAAACATAGATTTTGTCTAATAATCAAGTGTTTTTTGTAACTGTCATATAATTACAGTTAAACCTTGGATTGCTAGCATATTTTTTCTGGAAGCATACTTGTATATCAAAACACTCGTATATACAGTAACAGCGAATTTCCCCATAGGAAATAATGAAAGCTCAATGATTCGATCCACAATCCAAAAATATTCATATAAAAATAAATAATACAAAATATAAAGTAAAAATGAAACAAATAAACTACCTTTGAAAAAAATCCCAACAGAGAAGTGTTTCTGTTGATGTGTGTGTGTGTGTGTGTATGTGTGTTTGTGTATTTGTTCACATACGCGTCTGTGAGAAAGTCGTCCTACACAGTACACAGACTACACAGTCTTAGAAGAGGAGAGAAGGAGGGAGGGGGCTACTGTGTAGGATGACTTTCACACACACACGCATGTACGTATACGCGCACACACACACACACACACACACACACACACACACACACACACACACACACATGTGCATGCACAAACACACACACACACTAACGGAAACACTGCTCTGTTGGGAAACGTCTTTAAGGAACCTCTCTAATGACACCCGTGCTCGCACAAAAAGGGATGATATCAGTGGTTTCTGACAGAGAGACTCTGGATCTTTAACAAGGAACCTCTCTAATGACACTTTCTTTTGCTTTGCACTGATGTTGACTATACGAGTGATGCTCGGTAAATTTGAAGTATTTTAAGTTGTGAAATAAATCTACTTTGGATGTATTTGTCAACACTCTCACATAAATTTCTTGACATCTGACAGTGTTGGCAAAATTGCCTGTTATGCTAGATAACTTCAGGAACTTTTGTGTGTGGGAGCCAGTTTGTTTTTACATAATTTACTAGATGCATATTTAATGAGCTTAAAATGCATTAATTTTAGTACAGATTACCCCAAATTTATATAATTTATGCTGACGGTGTTGACATGTTATGGTTGTGACCACAGCAGTATCACTATCAAATCTTTAAAATATAAAAAAAAAATTATCAAACTTTGACTGACTTTTTTTTTCTTTTTCTTTTCTGACGGTGTTGACAGAAACTCAGGACACAAATTCAGCAAATTAAAAATAAAGAGTTTAAAAAAGTAATTAATTATTTATTTACCAGTCATTAATTAATTGATGTACTAAAACCTGTGCCAAGTTGTTGTGCGGACCAAGTGTCCGCTGTGGCGACCCCTTGCCGGGAGCAGCCGAAAGACCAACAACAACTTACAGTATTTTACATGTGATTTGTGTTTTTTTTTTCATATATTTTAATCAGTTTTATTTAGCTTTTTGAAAATGTCAGCCCAAGCACTTTTTCAGGTATAGTGGGAGCATTTATTAAATTTAAAAAAAATTATTTTAAATAGGACTGAAAAAATTTATTTTGTTACGCTAAGTTGGCTTATAAAATTGATCATAATCAAAATCTGAAAAATATGTTTTATCCCAGTTGTCAAGAATGACTGATATATACTGTATATAATTGATTTAAAGCAGCAAACTGTAGTATTATGTTTCCTCTAAAGATGTCAAGAGTTGCACCATTGTTAATGCTATCATGTGACCGTCAGAAGAGAGCCAAAGAAAATGCAGATGCACCCTTTACTTTCAAGCAACGCAAGATCATTTTGAAGTGATATTGTAAATTTTAAAATGTGTGTATTACCATCCCTCGATTTCTTGGGTGTGTGGGAAACTCAAACGGATATGGTGTACCATAAAAAACATCTACACTGGCTGCACTATGGGAAGAAATTTAAGTATCATGCAGAACAATGCCTGTATTAGCCGAAATCAAAAGTGTCTGGATGCTAACACCCTCTGTACAGGCATGTTGCCAGTACCTGTGAATGGAGTGTGCGGTCAACCCATTGCTGCTCCTCATGCTGCTCCAGTGTTTTGGCAGCCCTTCTGCCTGTAGTCTGTGCTGTTGCTGTAGATGCGTTGCAGTCTGATCCGGGGTTTCAGTAGATATGAGCTTGACCTGACTTACCCATTTTTGCCAAAGATTATGCTGCGAAGTGTTGCATTCAGTGAGGAATGTCTGTGAAAAACACACAGTGCAACATAAAGGTTGATGATGATGCTGCCTACTGTACGTCAGTACGATATGCCCGTGATGCACATCGTATAGCATAAAAGTTAATGATGACATAATAGACATGCCAGTGACAGAACTACACAAACGCCGTACATTGCCGGCCAAACAGAATTTATGTTTTATACAGTGCTTCTTCAAGTATTGTGAAAAAGTTCGTTTTCTTTTGTAACTTAACTTACATAAGTGAAACTCTCACATATTACAAGTTCATTACATGTAATGTGAAATATTTAAAACTTTTTTTGTTTTAAATTCGATTATTAGAAGATTTCACAAGATTTATCAAACAGGAAGTCAGAGAGGCGAGATTGAGGTGGTTTGGACATGTTCAGAGGAGAGATTGTGAATATATCAGTAGAAGGATGCTGAGGTTGTAACTGCCAGGCAGGAGGTCTAGAGGAAGACCAAAGAGGAGATTTATGGATGTAATGAGAGAGGACATGAAGTTAGTTGGTGTGAGCGAAGAGGATGCAGAGGATAGAGTTAGATGGAGACAGATGATTTGCTGTGGTGACCCTTGAAAGGGAACAGTCGAAAGACAAAGAAGAAGAAGTTTGCAATATACAGTAGCATATTCCGATAAAGTATCTTAATTTACGCATTTCCATGAAGCTTGTCAGCAGATGAAAACATGTGTTCTAATCTCTCCTGGTAGACAGCTGCATTGACTTAAGACTTAAAACACAGTGGAACAAAACCAGCAGATGGCATGGCACCCCAAATCACCCACTGTATAAACCTGACACTGGGCAAGCAACTTGGAT
Source organism: Clariallabes teugelsi (assembly GCA_030014215.1). NCBI lineage: Eukaryota > Metazoa > Chordata > Actinopteri > Siluriformes > Clariidae > Clariallabes > Clariallabes teugelsi. The sequence goes on from JAQMYG010000037.1 coordinate 23,577,282, forward strand.
TCTGTGCCTTTCCGCTATTCCTCCAGACTCTGTGCCGCTAACTTCCAAATGAAATGCAAAATTTACTTTCATCTGAAAAGATTACAATGAGAGGTTTGGGAAGATGAGGAACCACTGAACTGGTCCAGTTCCCAGGAGTGCCTTGATACTAGGAATACAACAGTTGTAATCCACTTCCTGAAGAGGTCTGTAGGTGGTCGCTCTTGTTGCACTAACTCCAGCCTCACTCCACTCCTTGTGAAGCTTTTACAAGTTCTTGAAAAGGTTGTGGTCACCCCTTGCTTGTGCACGTTTTCCTACCACACTTTTCTTTTCCAGTCAACTTTCCATGAATATGCTTCAATCCACCACCTTCTGTGACTTACCCTCGTTGAGGATGAGGATGAAGGAGATTGTCGATGA
>JAQMYG010000037.1:23590868-23604858 GCA_030014215.1 Clariallabes teugelsi
TGAAATCCCCAGTATTGTTGTAGAATGTAGAAAATAAATCACTAAACAAAAACAAAGAAATTTGCAAGTGACCCCAACCTTTTGTATATATACAGTATATATACCTATATAGTTATTTATATAAAGCAATACCATCTATGTTGAAGCTAGAATCACTTTCCCCCTGAGCACATAATTTGTTGATTGTACAATTGGCCCAATACAAACAAAATTACATTTACAAGTCAACTGATGTCTTTTGACGAAAATGTGTAATAAATAAGATGTACAGTTAAAAAAAAAAAAAAAAAAAAAAAAACTTCCCTAGCTTGTAGAAAGATGCTTCAAACTTTGAACAAGTGACAATCTTACATTTGACTATACGTCTATATCACAATGTCACAGAGATGCTAAAGGTGTTTTTTCAGTATCAGAAACTGTGACAGTTGTTACTTCTGTAATGTTTAGCTTAAAGCTTTCATTCTTATACATTATCTTACTTGAAGAAATGCATTACTGTACATGATCTTGGTCACTATGTTTTCTGTGATGAGCAATTGTTACATTTTTGGAAGGAATCTCCAGTGTCATGTAGTTTAAGTTTTGTGACGAAGTATTTAGCAAGCACTGTGGATTCTTGGTAGCATTGACAATCATGAAGACTAAAAACAAATGAAGGTTGGTTTAAGACTTTTGTTCAGTACTGTATAACACAATAGCATTGAGGTCATAGCTCTAACTCTTTCTCTATCACTTGTCTAATACAGCAGATGTGGATGGAGCACTAAGTTTTCCCCACACTCCTGTTCACCACCCGCCACCCTTTCCATGTTCTCACCCTCCCAAAAATGAGGATGCTTTGTCACAGTCCACCGTGGGTAAGGACACCTGAACACACAGACAAACACACACACACACACACACACACACTAGATTGAGAGGTTGTATATATTCTAAAAACACAACTATTATCTATTTTACTATGTATGACACTAGTAAGTGCTCCGAGTTTTCGTTTTCAGCCTCCACTGTGATTTTAGAAGTCCAGGTGGAGGGTGTGTATATAATGTGTAGGAACATTTCACTCTTTTATAGTATAAATTATGCTTGCAGTTGTGAAAAGTCCCACAAATCAGTTGCAACAGTGAGAATTACATTTGGGTTACATCACTACATCTCATAGTTTCAGAAACGGTTCCAATTGGCTTTTAAAAATGGAATAAAGCATGACAAAAAATATCTACACTAGGGTTTGAAGGTGTGAAATGTACTTCATATCTGATTCGGAATAGCTTTATTCCTCTTGGATCATAGCAGTTTGTATACAGTAGATAGCTTTCTGAGCCAGCATTAATCTTTTCAGCAATTTGAGCTACAGTGGCTCTTCAATTAGATTGGACTAATGGTTAAGTTCACCATGTGCATCAATGAGCCTATCATTTTTGGTAGGTCTGGACCACTGCAGACTGGGAACATCCCACAAGAGCTGCAGTTTTGTTGTTGCTCTGACCTATCACAATTTGAACCATGTCACAGAAGCTCAATATCTCTTTACAATGGCACCTAGAAGCTGGTGGGATGTTTTGGCCAGCAAGTGAGCATTTTGCCCCTGAACTTGATGTGTTGGAAGCAAAAAAAAAATTAATATAGGCAAGTGTAAGGATTTGATTTTGTCAAGGGACAAATTTTGATGGCTAGATGATATATTAAACAAGAAATTAAAAATGATGAACGAGTGGCAGGATCATTGGTGGCCAACACTCGTTGATGTGGGAAGTGAAGGCTGGCCTGTGTCCAATAGAAGCTATAGTGTTGTTTTAATTCGGAAAAGGTTAATGCTGGTTCTGGTAGAAATGTGTCAGAACGCACAGTGCATTACTCCTTTTGTGGCAAAAATGGGGGACCTCATTATTAGACAGGTGGTCATAACGTTATGACTGGTATTTATTTCAGATATTGGCATGGTGGAAACGTCAAGGAACAGCATTAACTCTACTGTACTCCAATGTGCTATAGAAATGATAAAACATCAAGATAATTTTAGAAATTACATTCCCATCGCACCGTAAAGCAGTTGACAGTGATAATCATTAGCAGAGAATCTTGCAAACAACAAGGTAGCAAAACTAAAGCACTCAGATAGGTAACAGCATTCAGTGTAACTAAGTCATCAGTCCTCTTCCTCAGAGAAACTGGAGCAGACTGCGGTAAAGACGAGAAGAATGTGTAATCCCGTCAGGGGACCCGTTTTACCCCCTTAGTGCTGGTAAATTTAAAGGACCTAATCCTCTTTTAGTTCTAAGTGCCTGATACAGAAATCCATGTGAGTGGTTTATGGACTTGGAGAGCACGGGGCCTGTTTGGATAACTAGAGTGAGGAAAAGGCCACACTTCAAAATCTACTCCCTGAAGAACAATCTGTTAGTCCTCCTGTGCAACGTAAACAGGAAAATAGGAGTAGGGGATCATGGAAGTACAAGAGCTTTTTTTAGTCTGAACATTAGTTGAACATTGAAGTAAAAGATTAATTCAGAAAAGTAAACAAGCATCCAAAATTTATCCAAGACAAACTGGATATCTGGAATCCAAAGTTTGATTCTTTAGTATTCATCCTAGAACCCAACATGCAGTTCTACCAACTTGCCAAGTTAGTTTTACCCAAAATGTACACATGCATTAGGGACTTAATGTGTACAATTGAATAAAAAGTGGGTTTTGCATAATAGGATTCCCTTTAAGAATTATACCAGACCATTTCATTTCAGATTGAAAGTATATTATGTCATGCATAACTTTGATCTCGACAGTAAAATCCCGACTTCAAATCTTGGAACGATGGAGGAACGAATGTACTGTATTGATAAGGGTTGGTGGAATTGGTTGTCTAAGATGGCTACTGTTTGCAATTGTCAGCTAGACCAGCTGTTCCTTAACACTGTTTCAATCTAATAATAAAGAAAAATGGGTAAATGACTTGCAGAACCCTGACTCACTCACCCACACTTCTGGAAAATGAGCTAGACAAGTCATAATGAGTTCCAAATCACATCAATATGTCTAAGTGGTATGTTCGAATTATTCAGTCTTGTATCTCCAATGCAAACATGACTTGAGGATGTTTGGGGAAAAATTGTGTAAAACCTTACCTAACAACTCTAACAACTTTGTGACACATTACTGTATATTGAATTATATAGTATTGATTATATACAGTAGTACTGAAATGCAATGCAAGCAAATAATAAATGACACTAATACAATTGTATATAACAAAGAGCAATGGTAAATAAGAAATAATTGTAAAAGAATTAAAAAAATCTTTTTTGTAGATGAGCAGCAGTACCTGGCCCCGCCCCCTGTCTATGGTTGCCACACCCCCAGCGACAGCCAGACACTGCTTTTACGAAACAGCTACAACAGGTACAGCAGATGTTTTTTCTTTCTTCCTGCTGACTTGGACTCGCATTTAAAGCAGTTTCATTTCTTTAACTAATTTGACAGCATTTCCTCTGCTGATGGCAGATTTGTCCAGTATGGGACCCCAGTGTAAGCCTGTAGAGAGTCAAGCAGTCTGTGTAAAGGTTAAGAGTTGCACAGCAGCCCTCAGCAGGCCAAATTACACTCAATGTGATCTACAGTCAGTTTTCTCTGAAGTCCTGTTCCCTGCCTGGCCATCCCCAGAGAGAAAAATTCCTGGGGTAAATCAAAGGTCGAGGACAGAAGTGGAAGGGAAAAGTATTACTGGAATATGAATGGAATATGAATTGCAGGGCAGTCTGGAATGATTCAATAAAGTGCAGTTTCTTGAAGTATTTAACCCCATTGAACAATATTGATATTTTAGAGGTTACAGCTTAGAACTGTAATATGGTAATCTTGGTAGTCTATAAACAAACAGCATCATGTAGGGTGGTTATAAAATATTTCCCAAAATGTGAAAATCCACCTTTTATACCAATATAAAGAAAATATAAGTCCATTTCAGGCGGTAACACTTAAAAATGTCCAACAGTCTTTTTTTTTTTTTTTTGGGTGGGGGTGGGGTGTGGGGGGGGGGGTGTGAATACTTATGCAAAACACAGCACAATAGTTATAACTAGAAGCTCAGTGATGAGAGTGCATTCCTGGAATACTGTTCTCATGCTGTATGGAGAAAAAGTTTGTGGAGAGTCCAAAATATGAAAATAAAATATTTCCCAAATATTCCCAAACTACAGTAGTGCTGATAAGACTCGATGGCGCCTCCTCTCCTTCCTGTTGTACCGCTACGTGTTCAGCCAACTCCTCTCAAAGCACTTTACTGTGATCATCATCCAAATGAGCTAAAATGGGAAGTTTGACTTTTACACTTTTTCTCACAAGTATGTAAAAGCAGGAAATATCGACTTAGCCTTATAGAGACATCAGAAACATCACTAATATGACTATTAATCCGTTCCTAGGAATTTCTAGCATTCAACATCACGTTGGTTAATACTACAGCAGGGTAAAAATAGCAAGGCATGGGTTTTTAAAAGAAACATTTCCAAAGAAAAGGGTGTAAACATTTTGATAACACTAGATGTTTGAGGTTTGGTCTTCTTCTACTTCTTCTGATTGATGAGACAATAATGGTTATTTATTGGGAGTGAACTTAAAGTTTAACCTGAACCCTCAAAACCCATCAGCTGTAAGATGGTTTGCATTTTTCCTCTAATCTTCAAAGTGTAACTGTAGAATATAGAGACAATGGGAAATGTACGAAACAATAGGTTGTTATGCTGCTCAAATCCACGCTGGGATTATAGTGTGCTTGCTTGGGAAAAAGTATCTTCCAAACCTACACTCACAAATTCATTAAACACTTAAGCACAGAGTAAGTGCGTAATGCAGGTTAATTCAGCCTCTTTCCCTCTCAGTGCCTCCCTGCTGTCAGCACTTTCATGATGTTACATGATTACAACACTGTACCAGGCACGCTAGTTCTCCAAAACCTCTGCAGTTCTGTATCAGATAAAAGAATGAGAGTGCCTCACTGCCGCACAAGATGCTAATCTTATGTGTAGCAGGGTGGAAATAGTACAGTAGCTTCTCTGCTTTTTAAAAATAAGACAAAAAAAGAAAAAAATATCAGACATAGCATTAGCACTGATTAGCAATTATGTACCAGTAAACTGGTGACAGGTTCAAGGGCACCTGAGGATTTTTTACTGTATACCTGTGGGGAGCAAAAACTAGCCTGTCTGGTCCAATCTCATAGAAAAGCTAATGTAACATAAATTGCTGAAGTTACATCTGGCTATGATTACACACCACAACTTGCTGCTTATGGGGATTAGCAGGCAAAGAGTTTAAGGTTGTTGGTCAATATGATTGAGCGTCCAAGGGATGTGCTGGACAAACAAGTCTGACCCATGAATGCCACAACTTGCTTACAGTACTTAAAGAATCTGCTGCTAATATCGGAGTGCCAGATATAACAGCACACCATCAGAGGTCTTGTGAAGTCATGCCTCGAGTGTAGGAGCTACACCTTCTTTATTTCTATTGTTTTCCTAATTGTATATTAATACTGAAGACATCCATGCTATGATAGCTATGTAGTTAATAAAAAAGTGTAAAAAAAAATAAAATAAAAAAATCCCAGAATATGTTTTATATTTTCAGTTCTTCAAAGTAGCCAGCTTATGCTTTGATGACAGCATTGTACATGCTTTAGCATTCTCAGTCAACCTCATAAGGTAGTCCCCTGAAATGATTATCCAACAACCTTGAAGGCGTTCCCAGAGGTGTTGAGTATTTTTGGCTGCTTTTCCTTCACTCTGCAGTCCAACTTATCCCAAAGCAACCACTACAACATCAAACCTCCTCCTCCATGCTTCACAGTGGGAACCACACAATCAAGAACAGTTCATTTACCCTATCTATGTCAAACAAAGACATATGGGTTAGAACCAAAAATCGCAATTTTAGACTCATCAGACCAAAGGACAGTTTTCCACTGATCCGATGTCCATTCCTTGTCTTTCTTGGCCCAAGCAAGTCTCTTCTGCTTCTTGCTCTTATGAAGAACTGGTTTCTTTGCTGCAATTCAACCATGACTCATGCAGTCTCCTATAAACAGCGGATGTTGAAATATATCTTCCACTTGAACTCTGAGAAGCATTTATGTGGGCTCTAGTCTGAGGTGCTGAAAAACAGCGGTATCAAATATAATGAACAGATCCTCTGCAGTAGAGTTAGCTCTTGGTCTTCCTTTCCCAGGATGGTTGTTATGAGGGCTGATTTCATCATAGCATTTGTTTTGGCGACTGCACATGGGGATACATGCAAAGTTCTTTACTTAACTGGATGTTTCTTAATAATATGAAATTGTACAGTAGTTGTAGTAGGGCTATTCGCTCTGTACCCACCCTATTGGCCCTGTACCCACCCTTCCAACTGAAGGTCTTAAGCACTTTAAGAAGGCAAGAAAGGTCACAAATTACAGTAACTCTTGACACGGCACACCTTGTCAAGTACTTGGATGAGAAGTGAAATGTTTCTACCTGGCAAGAAAGAAGTCCAGTTGACATGACTTTGAGGTATCCTTACCTGGATGACTGAGAATCTTCACATACATATTCTGGGTTGTTTAACACTTTTTTGTTACACACAGAATTTCATAAGTGTACTTCCATAATTTGGATGTCTTCAATATTATCATACAATGTTGAAAATGATAATAGTAAAAAAAAACATTATATTACATTAAGTGCTTTTATATACACATGCAAATTGTTTTCTTTTAAATGTATATTTGGTAAAATGATTTATACTACAGTAGGCGAGCCGGTAAATTCTTGCTGTTGAATCTGGTTGGTTAGAAGATGATTTTCTGGAAGAAATATCCTATAATAGACGCTCTGTAATTCAAATCACTGATTTATATTATTATGCACATTTTAATGTTGTTGTTTCTGAATTAACAATTCAATCTCAGCATGCAGTATGGGAGAAGGTTTATATAATGTAATTGATTTTATAATCTAATATAATTATTATTCTTCAATAAAATTTATCAAATATAATTTAATTTAATTTTTTATCCTAGCAAACTTCTGTGTCAAAGGATGATTACAACACTTTGGGACATGTTGTAATGTTGTCACCTTTATACCTCCATTGTTGATAATTATCATACAACATGCTCCACAGTGTTTTATGAAAGTGCATTAATGAGGGTCACAGCTGGACCATCGTGGGTTTTGAACTCAAAACCATCCAAACACCTTCTAGTCTTTCTCTTTGTTTTTACACAGTGGTTTTATTTGTTCTCTGGCAGTGATAATCTGTACCAAATGACGGAGTGTGTGACCTGGAACCCGGTCAACAGTCTGGCCCCCACCATCAAGAGGTACGCCATTTCTCAGATCACTAGGCACTATTGTCCATAGTGTTTTTTTTTTAAACTCCACTACATATTTGATTCAGAAGACTTGTTTATGCAGGAACTGGTGCAGTCCCTGTGACCTGGCTTAAGATGAATTATTCTGGTGAAAGATAGCCTCTACTCTGGGTTATCATCAAAGACTCAGTTCCATATCAGCACACAGCTGCAGGGAATCACGTAGTGCTGAAAATCAACAGACCAAATTAGAAGCGAGTTGAGTGAGGTTAATATGAATACAGTTATACTCATACAGTATTAGTCATTCATAAATTTAACTTGTGCTAGGGTTGGAATGGTACACTTTCAAGAAAAGATACTGAATTCAGGGTTTAAATGATGAGTGAGACCTATAAGTGTATGGCTTTGGTAGATTTGTGGGGAGAAAATAATATATAGATGAACATGATTTAATAAGGAATAAAAAAATAACTTGAGTTGTTTTTTTATGCAAAGACCCTGAAGTTGATTATTCTTCATTGACACTAATGAAAAATATCCTTTTAAAAGATCAGTTATAACAGCTTCAAACAGCTGTTCCTACACAAGTTCCTTTTTTTCTCCATCTCTTAAACTTAACAACACAACAAATGCAATGTCATGTTAGAAACCGAAAAGTTCTCCATCCTGAAGACCTGTGGTGAAAATTGTTATGAAGTGCTGATACTGGAGACTCTAAAAACATCTCCCGAGGATAAATAAATAAATAAATAAATAGATAAATGAGATACACTTAAAAAAAAAAAAAAAAAAAAAAAAAAACATTTGCATGACATTCCTGTTTAGTTGTACAATAACATATCAAAAAGAATGCATTGACACTGTACAAAATGATGATTTTTCTTTTTCCTAACATTCAGCTACGCAATACAGCTGTGAATGGGGTATGTTATAAGAAATATGTTACTGCGACATCTAAAGCCTCGCATGTTAGCAGTAATAGCAAATTAATACCTAAAAGAAATGCAAATTCACTGAGCAATGCTAAGAAGTCTGGAAACGTGTTCCCTCCCTTCCTGAGCGCGCTGGGCCATTCTGTTTTTTTTAAAGCCTGTTATAGTGGGAGACACTTCCTTTGAAAGGTTTCAGTTATAGAACACTGACCTTGACCATGGACTCGGAAAAGACACAAAAGTAAGACAGACAAGGGGAAACACAGATAGCGGATCTGGTTAAGTGTGTGTGTAAGGGGGAGGCATTAAGATGTGGTTCAGAGCACAAAGAGTGCAAAAAAATTCTTGCCAGGCTTTGTTTTTGCACTGTCCAATGTCCTAGATTAAAAAAAGGTGTGTGATTTAGAGTGTGTTTTAGAGGTGCTGCCATGCTGTTTAACATCTAGACAAAGAAAGGAATTGGATATTAAAGGAATGAAACCAATGCTTAACTTACACTGGCGAAAGGGAGGTGGAGAGAAAAGGGGGTCATGGTTTTGCTCAGTCAACCAGTTCAAGAAAGATAAAGTATCTTGACGCGGGTGTGGTGGAATGCAGCGCGATGGTCGAGGGTGGGTTGCGGGTTGTGACTGCAGCAGAGAGTGTATGTTAGTGTGTGATTCAAGGCAGAATATTTATGCTCATCCAGATACTCACCATGTCCCCACTCCCTATCGTTGCCAGGAGCAGTGAGGTGTTTGTCTGTGCAGAAAGATGGATAGATAGTCAAAGGAATGACTTGCTTAGTGTTGGCTGATAGCATAGACTGGGATGGGATGTTAAACTAGCAGGACAAAGACGTCTTTATGGAGCGTTTGCAGTTCATCAGGGGCTACACACACACACACACACACACACACACACACACACACACACACACACACACACACACACACACACACACACACATCCTGACCCTGAATTTTATCAGTGTTGTGAACATTCATACAGCCAAACGGCATTCTTCATACCACACACAGCAGCCAGTGTTTTTTGGGGAAATATGATTATTTACTAATTCTTGAGAAAGATTATTTTCATAATCTCGACGTCAGCAGCTGAAACATGTTATCATGGATCCTTAATATTCCAAAAACATAGTTATGTACTTATTTCAACACCTGGAATTGGGTTAAGAAAGATGTCCGATGCATTATAACCTGGAAGGATAGTGCTTTGTGTGGGAAAAAAAGGATTGTGGAAGACATCGTGGTTGCCAAAAAAAATCATGAATGACCATGATGTGGCTGTAGATCACTTAAACGCTTGGTGAAGTTGCATCATTGAAAAAAAAATTGAAACCACAGCTTGGTGATATGAAAGTAAAAGCATTTCTACATAAGCACTGGATAAAGGAGCTCACAGCATTCAGGCTAAACATCTGTGTGACCCTAAGAAAAGCACATGTTAATGAGACTAATCAGAAAACAAGGATTCAGTTTGCTAGGGAGCATAAAGATCAGACTTTGGAACAATGGAAAATGGTCATGTGGTCTAATGAGTTAAGATTGACCCTATTCCAGACCTTATTCATGCATAGTGCCCACTGGACAAGACTTTGGAGGCAGTGTTATCATCTGGGTTGCTTCAGTTGGTCAGGTTAAGGCTCAGCAATGTTATCCGACAATAAAACAAAGTCAGCTGATGACATGAACATACTGAATGATCAGGTTATACCAATAAAAGATATTTTTTCCCCAGGATGGGATATTCAAGGACCCAAGTGGTTCTAAAAGCATGAGGAATCATCTTCACACATGAATTTGCCACCACATTGTACACTGTAATCAATGCTAAAAGCGGTCAAAAGAAATGTTAGAGTGTTTCAATGTATAGTACCAGTCAGTACTTGTTTGGACATACCCTCTAATTCAAGTTTTTTTTGTACGTTCTAGAACAATGTTGGAGATTTCAAAACTATGAAATAACACATATTGCATTAGATAGTAAAGTAACATTAACAACAACACCAACAGTCAGTTGTTATTTTAGGACATAAAGGTCAGCTGTTCTGGAATTGTCAGTATTGTCAAGTGCATTTGCAAAACTCATCAAGCACCATAATGAAACTGGCTCTCATGAAGACCTTCCCAGGAAAGCAAGACCAAAACTCAACTCTGATGCAGAGGAGAAGTTCATTAAGAGTTTCCAGCCCCAAAAATCACCAATTAACAACCAGCACCTCAGATTAGAGCCGTTATGAATACTTTATAGAGTATAAGTAGCAAACACATCTCAATTTCAACTGTTCAAAGGAGATGATAGTGTATTTTGGAACCTTCAGCATTGTTTTATAATGTACAAGGAAATAAAAATCTGAAAAAGACATGGAATTAGAAGGTGTGGTCAAACTTTCGAGTATATTTAATATACAAGCACTTCGAATATAGTACATATATATCTAATGTAATACAAATTTAGATTCAAAGCAAATTATTTCTTTAACTACTTAAATTTTTTATTTTTTTTTAAATACAAAGACAAGAACAGAGCATAAGATTCTTTCTGAACTGAAGTCAAGTCTTACTTTGTCCTTGGACATGACTACAAAACAGAATACATATTCATATCCGTATCTACTATTCGGTATACTGGATGTGTTAGCAGTCTGGGAGAACATCTGGCTTTCTGTGCTGGCTGTGACTTTAATAACACTCTGTCCTGTGGTTTTGAAAAAAGGAGTTTAGTCATGATGAGTAACGTGCACCCTACTGTGTCTTCTCTACTGATGTGTTGCAGTCCAAGTTCAGGGTTTGAGAGCGAGCCCACAGCAGCTGTTGCGCCAGTGATGTACAGCGCTCAGTATCACATACACACACACGGCTTGTTCCGAGGAATTCAGGTGGGTGTACGTGCATACACGCAGCCATCATTAAAAAGGCTTAACTCAAGGTCATATACTGCTAGTGTCTCCGTCCTCAAGGAGAGAAACGCAATAACTTGATATAAACATAGACTTGTTGGTGTAGAAGAGATGTGTAGTGCAGTAGATACTGTCAATCTCTGGCTTTGTCTGGCTCCATTTCCATGCTTACATTTTTTATCATTGAAAAAAGAGATTTGTTTAAGGCAAAATCCTTTTGATTTTTTAAAAACATTTTACTGTAAGTGCTCAAGTAAGCCTCAAACCCATTCTTAGAAATCCATTCAAATCATAGAAACAACATTTTCTAAGGTGCAATAGTGAATATTTTTGCAATTCTTGGTAAACCGTTTTAAAAACAAATAAGGTAAATAAATGTTAATGTTAAACTTTTGCTCTTGTAGCTGCCTAAATTCCAATGTCCTTATCTCCATGCTTTATGTAAGAGCTTTGTTTTTCCTTATAAATTTGAATCACAAAGTTCGACCTCTAGTACTACTAAAGAACAGAGTGATAAGGGTCACGAATGAGGACCATTCAAGTCAAACCGAGACTTTTTCTTGTCCGCAATAACAGAGCACAATTATGAGAAAAAAACCTACAGTACCTTTATTTCTTTATATAGTGGCCGGCTATTGTGTGCTTGTCAATGTCAATATAATGTCAATCAGTCTAACACCTTCATTCATGATAAGGTGCATCACAAGTCCTGGTTTGACTTTAATGCTCCATACATCTTCTGCAGTTTTGACTGCTGATGAACTATTTTTGTTACACTCACTGAGTTCCCAGATGTGTGTCTTTGTGCACTTACATTACATGATGTTTTTAACCTGAGACATTTCCCATAGGATGTGAGGCGAGTCCCAAGCATCACCCCCTCTGTTGTGAGGTCGGCTGAGCCTAGTGAGAAACGCCCATTCATGTGCTCCTACCCCGGCTGCAGCAAGAGATATTTCAAACTCTCACATCTGCAGATGCATGGAAGGAAACACACAGGTAAGAGACAGTCACTTCATCGGTAGAGTGGTGTATACACTATGTCATTCTTTTACCTGATGCTTTGGGGACAGCATAATGCATAACCACTATATAAACAATCACTATGATATCCATATATATTGTTTAATCACGACTCAGGGTATGGTGCTTCAAGGAAGTAAACATGCTGTTATAGGAAAACCACAATTCCTTAACATTACGCCACCATACAAGTCTCTGTAAATGAATTTTCCCATAAAAATGATCAAAACCGATTGGAATTAAAGCCAGAACTATAGTCAGATCTGTTGTAATAGATTAACATATTCAGATTAAAAATGTTAACAACAGTGTTTGAAATTAATGCAGAGTACTGACTCCAGTGTATATCTAAAATGAATAAAAATTCTATAAATCCATTTAAATGATATTATTCTAAAATGTACTGTGTATATGATGTCACTATGTGTCTACATTTCATATCTGATTACACAATTTCAGTAATACAGTGATCTTTTAAAAAAATTTTTTTTTAAATGCTTTCTCAACCCTTAAGAGAAATAACATGGACATTCTTGAGTGAGTGATAATTCATTTTATGACATGTTTATCCAAACAACTCTACGTTCCAACACAGATCCATAAAAACTGGCAAAACTAAAAATATAGTCCAAAATTCAGAGTCCAGTTTCCCAGAACTTTCTGTGACAGCGTGAACAAGACATCAGAATTTCCTAATCGTACAGCGTGAATACAGCAGTTGTGTACACACACACACACACACACACACCATGGGGCCATTCAGAAACCAGAACTGCGGTTGTAACCATGGTGATATCATTGAACTGTCTCAACCAATTATTTAGAGCTGCTCTAACAATGTGTGTCTGTGCTAAATATTATCATTACTACAAACCAGCCACACGGACTGACATAGTGGTTAGCACAGTGACTCGCTAACATGCACCTTATACAGTACAGTAAGTTTGCACTGATGTACTGTATATACACTATTATCTGCACATCCGGTAGATGCTAAACTGCATTTCATTGCACAATACCTGTACAAGTTGATAACTGAATTAAAGCCCTTGTTTTTAAAGTGTAGATTCCTCAGGAAAACACTAATGGGTTAATTAACTGTCAGACTGCCATCTTAACTCAGTTCATCAGATGAATATACACCTCACATCCACATATTATAGTTATAATACTTTTATTATCTACATAGATGTTTAGACATTTCCTAATGCAAGCTAGCTACTGTAGCTACTGTAGCTAGCTCTGCGTATATTGTCAAATGAAAACTAGCTAACTTCCCTGAGCATGTTCTCTAGCTAGCCTAGTTTCATTTGTGTATTGTGTTGGTTAGCTAATGTTCTTGGGTGTTCTGTAGTCAATACCAGCCATCTATCTTAGTTCTGTTAGAGTGTATATTATAACATTATTACATTTCTTGGGTCAATTCCCTTGCTATACAGCTAGCTAGCTTTGCTTTAGTATATTGTCTATTGTTGACTAGAAACACATTCTTGAGAACATGCCAATTAACTTTTTTTTGTTTTATTTTATTTACTGTTAACTAGCCATTTTCTTGTTCATGTTCATTGTTTGGGTATGTTCTCTAGTATTAAATAACTTTCTTGGATATGTTCTCTACCTAATATTATCTAGCTAGTTTTGTTTGGGTATATCTAATGTTAGCTATCCAACTTTCTTGAGCACATTTTCTAGTTAATGCCAGCTACAGTATACACCATGTTCCAAATTATTACGCAAATGATATCTTTCCCTGATTTTCATAATTAGTCAATGCAAATGACAGTC
>JAQMYG010000037.1:23621299-23632161 GCA_030014215.1 Clariallabes teugelsi
AATGAATCCACATCTTTGCACAGATTTGGCCTTTTAAAGGCATGTGGTCCTAAAATTTTGATCAGCTGTAAAACAGCGTGTTTCAGTTTAATCGTTATTTTCAATTAATTGAATGCTCAAAAAATGTTTTGTCTCACTCACATTTCTTCTTGTTGCATGTTGAAGCTCTACTTGGAACCTTGTTAAGATCCAACCATGATATGATTTTTTGCCATTTTTCAAGTGGACTTAAACTTTTGATCGGGACTGTATTACTACTATGAAATTCCTACATGTATATCAATTTAAATAAAATTGAGTAGTTCTTGTGATTTCACAAAAACTAACAAACAAACAAAAAAAGACAATACACTCTCTCACATGAATTCTGCAGCAGATCATGAATTTGGGGATTTTATTTTATCTCAGTATTTAATTATCCATGACAATGATTAAACCTTACAGATAATCCTAACCAATCTGTGCAACCTTTAGGCAATAGACATATGCTATACGAGCAAGAATAGGTAGACACCCATAGTCTTGGGCATTCCCCAAACCTTTGCCACATAGCCTAAAACACACACAAGTGTCTAAATTCTTTTTGCATTAATTTAAAATTTTCCTTCACTGGAACTAACTGGCCTAAAATATGACAGCATGACAATGCCACATGCACAATGTTATCTTCATGAAGACACAAGTGGCCCATACTGGGTCCTGACCTCAACCACATTAAACAATTATGATGGGATGGAAAATCTGAAATGTTCAAAAACCAAACGAGAGTGTGATTTGGTATTTGTCTGCAAACAGTTAGCCATATAGTTAAACCATAATACATAAACCAGAATACA
Source organism: Clariallabes teugelsi (assembly GCA_030014215.1). Classification (NCBI taxonomy): domain Eukaryota; kingdom Metazoa; phylum Chordata; class Actinopteri; order Siluriformes; family Clariidae; genus Clariallabes; species Clariallabes teugelsi. The sequence goes on from JAQMYG010000037.1 coordinate 23,622,136, forward strand.
CAACCTTACTTTAGAATACAATAGGTCAAGACCAGGAAAACAAACCCTAACCATCCTTTTCTGAAGAAATTCAAAGAGACTTTAGGAAAGACTATGGGCACGAGCCTCACAAATATTAGACCAACACAATCAACAGCGACAGACAACACAGTCATATTTATTTAAGCATGTTCTACTTAAAAAGACACATCTGCAGAATATGGTCATGTGAAATGTGTCTGCGAGTGTACCTGCTGGCGGAGCTCACTGCTGGTCCTCTGGCTGTTGTGCAGTTTTTGCTCGAGCTCTCGGAGGAGCTGCCGCTGGACCCCAAGCTGCTCCTGGAGAGCCTGGTTATGTGCCTGAGCCTCCATCAAAGCCTGTTTCCATTGAGACGACTCGGCATCTGCTGCCTTGCTCATATACTGCAGAGAGAGAGAGAGAGATTGAGAGGAGAGATAAACCACAGGTACAGTAAATTTTGATATTCACATTTTATCATCACTGAATTCCATTATTTATTTGCAAGATCTATAAGAAACTGTTGCAAAATTGTGTGCATCAAAATTGACAATGTAGATGTTATCTATAGACAGGATGATACAGCCTTGTAAAAGTTAATGCCCCCTCTTTTAATTCTATATTTCTTTTGTATAAAGAATAATTATATGATCATAGCAGGTCTTAGTATTATGCAAATACAACCTCAGATGAACACCTTTTTTTTTTTTAACCATACCATTAATTATTTAACAACAATTAAGCCAAAAAACACAACCAAAATTAAAAGAGGGTACTAACTTTTACACCTGACTGTATATAGTCATTTAATGCATTAAAAAAAAAGTTTCTTTTTGGTCATACATATTAGCATATTATAATACTTGGAACAAAATGACTAAAGTAATGGTCAGGTTGGGGTAAAAAGAATGAGGAAATGGGACATTAAGATCAGATACCTCTGATGAATCAAAGTTAAAATAATTAAAATTAAGTATTTTAATGAAATTCAATAAAATAACTAAACATAACATTAATATTGAATGCCTGTTATGTCTTAATTCACAAGAAATTACATCTCAAGTCCCGGTTTGACTTGAACAAACCTTGTATATTTTGGTCAGTTTTTCATGATTTTTCCCAGCAACTTACTTAACGGTGAATGTAAAGACAGACAGTGCAGAGTTTTTGAGTGTGTGTGCGTAAGTCTCACCATGGCCTGAGATGGCGCTGCTGTACTGTGACGTCGAAGTATTTCCTGCGTGTGTGTGAGCTGCTCCTGAAGCTTGTCACGGCTCTGTAACGCCTCCTCCAGTTGCGCATGCAGCTCATCCATTGTGCCGGCTCTCGCCCCAAGCTGATGCTCCAGCTTGGCCATGTGCCGCTCGTACTCTTTACAGCGCTCCTCACATAAGGAGAGCGCCCCTCGTAGGGCTGCTGCCTCCTGAAACACACACACACCGGGATGAGGTGGGACAGAGAGAAAAAAACATATTACTGGATCTAACTGCTCTATTATTATTATGACGTTTTCATCATGCTGAAAATTAGACAAAGAAATCTGATCTGGCTGTAAGAACAGGGTGTGTGCGCGTGTGTGTGTGTGGTAATTATCTGGCTGTAATGCCAGGTGTGTTACCTGGCTGTGAGGGCAGGTGGAGGTGGAGCAGGTGTGTGCAGGCTCATGGATGCTGCTGGACTTTAGCTCCTGTCTGAGCCGCTGATTCTCGCTCTCTAGGAGCTCCAGCTGCTTCTCCAGGTCTGTCGCCCCCTACATGCACACAGGCACACGTACAGACAGGCGCACACAAACAGACACACACAAATGAAGCCTGCTGAAGGTCTGCACCGCTCTCGTATGTAAACTAGGGTAGGCTCAGACTCAAAGTGTGACAGGGAGTGTCTCAGCTCTCACAGATAAAAGCAGACTGAAAGGAAATGGCAAAAACTGAATGCAGGCACTGGACTCACTATTACTTGAGTCCTGATGGTTACTTTACCTTAATGAGTTCTCTCCTCTTAGGATTTAAAATATGATCAATGATTATTGTAAATGTTATCTCAAGCTAGCTGCTTTGAAATTCAAAACTAAAACAAAAACAGGTGAGCTCTCTCGGGCAGGAGTCTACACACTAGTACAAAATGAGGAGTGTGCTCAACAAAACCTTAACTGACAAGTGAAGATGTAAAGCTTATACTCAACAGTCGGATGTTGGCTGTTCATTTGGGTTTCCTTCTGGTTTCAGCCTAAAGTGTCAACATGTACCAGGATTTATTCTGAATCCAATCAAAATAATGATCTCAGCTGGATATAACAGAAGACATGTGATTTGTTTTTTGACTACCTCTCTGGACTGATTAGCTGGAGTGTGATACACAATCCCAGTCGTCTCATTTACAGTATATGAGAGAATTTGGGGGAGAATATTGCTGAGATAACCCTGATCTAATAATCATGTTGCTTATTGATTAGACATATCAAGAACAGATTTCTTTTCTGAAAGATTTTATTTATTCTATAGAAATCCAAAATATTGCTCTTTAGTTAATAATTTCTGGTCAGGAACATTAATCATTTAATAATTTAATTAATGAACTATTGACAGGCAGCCAGTCATTTTCCATGGCAATGCATTACAAAGAGCTTGTATTCTTGTGAAAGGAGCAGTGTTCTCTCGAATTCATGCAAAATTAGAATTAAGTTCTGTCAGTTCTCGAAATGTACAGCAACATCTACCATTTTTGTTAATGTTGATACATTAATGGTTAACAGATATATTTTTGTATACACAGCTCATTAAACATCATTTTCATCATTTGGATAAATTTAAACTTTAAATGTCTAATAAGTGTCATGAAATGAGTATCTAATCTTGCTAGTGTGCTTGCTAGTTATGCAGCTCAGTTATTACACAAGTCGGTGATGATTTAAACGCTTGGCTTCAATAGATTCCCTAGACCAATCCAAGTTTTCTTATTATGGATGTTCTCCCATTCTCTAGTCTCTAACTTTCAGCTCCTTTTCTTTTCCAGTGTCAATACAGGCCCAAGTCTCACTTACCAGCTCAGAGCGCAGTCTCTCCACCTCCTGAGTCCGGTCCACCAGTTTCTTCTCCAGCTCCTCAATCTAAGATGGGCACACACACACACACACAGTTTCTGTGGTTACTTTACCACCAACAAACACTATGAGATGCGTGTGTATATCTGATGTTTGAATGTTACGATAATTGTTAGATAACTGCTCTCTAAGATGTTATCAAAGCATGACAGTAATGACCATAAAAGTAAATTAACAGTGGAGTGACTGGTTGCCTTACTTCCCAAGGAGCCCTCATCTGTTTTTTTTTGGGCTCTCCCTTTTAGTTATGCTGCCATAGCCTGCTGGAGTCCCTGCTTGGCTATACTCAGTGCTGCTTAGCTGCCAGTGATCCAGACCCCCTCTGCCATCCAGACTTCTCTGACTTATCCTGTTGCTCCACTTCTGGTTAGAGACCTTGTTGTATGAAGGCCCAGTATGGTCTGCTTGGAAGTATGTGGTGGCGTTTCCACTTGACCACCGAGATGGTTTTGGACTTGGCTGATGCAGACAGCAGTTCTCTGAGGACTTGTGACTCCAGTCCCTCCATGATTCAGGACTGAAATTCCCACATAGAGTTTTGTTTCTGAGCCTCCAATAACAAAAGTAGACTCCATAGTAATCTAAACACATCTTCTGTTATACTGAACGTCCAGCCTTGTAATGCACAGTAGGACTACATTATTCATCATCACCCAGATGACGGGTTCCATTTCAGTTCGGTTCCTCTCAGGGTTTCTTCCTTTTGCCCTCTCAGAGAATTTTATATTGCCACCGTTGCCCTCGGCTTGCTCATCAGAGACAATCTGATCATTATGATTTGACTTCCTCACACTTTTCCATTTCCATAATTGTTTTGATTCTGTAAAGCTGCTTTGCGACAATGACCAATATTAACATATGAATGTTATATATGAAATATATGACTCATTATATACTAGCTATATTTATTTATAGGGATTTATTTACAGAAGAAGGTATATTTATTTAGGTTACTGTACTGTATGTAGCATAACCTTGCATAGTATGTAAAACTCTAGAGCACAGCAGCTCGTTAGCCATCACCGTCTGGTGTTGTTTTTTCTGGTACAGTTTGTTATGACATGAACATTTATGACCAGCACATACAGGCCCAGTGTCTATTAATTTGTTCACCTGTGTGTGTAGCCCTGTGATAAGAGCAAGCTGGTACGCTTCTTCTTTAAGCCGAGGCTGCGCGTGAGGTTTTCTCTCCCCAGCAATGTCAGGATAATCCTGTGGATGTAGTGATCCTGTACTCAGTGGTCTCACACCTACACAAACACACACATCAGTCAAAGAGCAACAAACTCACTTCTTCACTCTCTGTGCCATTACAGATTATTCACTAAAACCAGCAGTAGGTCACTTACTTGTGGTGAAGCCAGCTTGGCTGGGCTGGCTGTCCTGCTCAAGATTGGTGAGTGGACGCTCTTGGCTTATGTTTGCTTTGTCTTGTTGGTCTTGATTGACCTGCGGTGTGTGTAGCTGCTGTAGAAGCCGTCTGTCCGTGACGTCTTCGCTACGCAAACGAGCCTGGAACTCGCACACTTTATCTTGTAGCGCCTGTGAAGAAGACAACATTAACTGGTTATAATTTATTCTCTGCCTTGGTGTACGGATTCAGCACTGTCGTGCATCTCTATCAAATCATTGTAGTAATTTTTATTGTCTAGTTTTAACATACAAATACTACAGCTGTATAATTGATAAATTGGGTGACATAACCTACTATCATTTTCACACTGCAATTAAAGTTGTAAGTTTGAAACCAAGTGAAGCCCTACAGTAGCTATCTGTGTGTTATTTTGCAGGATGATGAAACATGAGCAGCATTTTTAAAATATATGTTTGTCTGGATTCACATGTAACTGGTAGCTGCTGTATAATGGGAACTGACAGGTGACTGAATTTGGGTCAAAACAGGAACACACCACAAAAGAGGCACCATAATTTAAAGTCTGTTTATGTAGACTAAAACATGAAACGTGTCATCACTGAAAACTTCATTCTAAAGTATATCATTAACTCAGTATGAAGTAAAAAATTGGATGCTTACAACACAGCATCAAGCACAGAATCAAGCACATTCACATTCATTACTACAGAGAACATTCTATGTGGAGAGAATCAGAGAGAGAACAAAAAGAACTAAGCTAAACACAAAGATGAACACAAAGCTAAACACAAAGATGGAGAGTGAGATGGCACTGTAAATGCATCATGGCAGAAATGGGAGAATGTGACCTTCTGTACAGGTAAGATGGAGATGTGAGACAAGAGCCATGAGAAAAACAAGAGAGCTAATCAGGCAGATATATCTGTTCTTTTTTCATGTACAGTACATAGATAAATCTTTTTATATTTTTTTCTTTATTTTTTATTGTTTTCAACATTGTATTTTTAATAATGACACCATTGAACTAATTTTACAACAAATATGTAATTGTGTAGTCAACAAAAATGTGTTAAATAACCCAGAATTTATATTTTTAGTTTTTAAACTAAAAATCTTGCAGGATGGGTTTTGAGTACTTGTTGGCTGCAATTCCTACACTCTCCGGTCCAACTCGTCCTAAACCGTCCCAATCGGATTGTGGTGGACAGGTCATCTGGTGCAGTACTCAATCACTCTCCTGTCTGGACAAATAGCTATTAAATACCCCAGAGGTGTGTTTGGGGTCAATGACTTGTTGGAAAAGAAATGATGGTCCCACTAAGTGCTAACCAAATGGAATGGCATGTCATTCCAAAATACTATGGTCGCCAATACTGTCACCAGTAAAGCCACATCATCACACCTCCAAGCTTTACAGTGGGAACTAAACATTTAGGGAATCGTTTATTCACCGTCTCTATATCTAACAAAAGGCATGAATCATAAATCTCAAATTTGGGCTCATTAGACCAAAGGACAATTTCCCCCTGATCTAATGTCTATTCTTTGTGTTTCTTGGCCCAAGAAATTCTCTTCTGTTGTCTGACTCATGCTGTCTTCTCTGAACAGCTGATGTTGAAATATGTCTGCCACTTGAAATCCGAGAAATATTTATGTGGGGTCTAATCCGAAATGCTGTAAATCTGCGGTTTCTGGGGGTGGTCATTCTCATAAACTTATCCTCTGCAGCAGAGGTAGCTCCTGGTCTTCCTTTCCTGGAACAGTCCTCATGAGAGTTAGTTTCATCATAGCGTTTGATGGTTTTGGCGACTGTACATGGGGATACCTTCAAAGTTCTTGAGATTTTGCAGACTGATTGACCTTAACTGACCTTAAAAAATAATTATAACAGGCCATGAGTCTGCCAATCTGTCATCAAAGCTAAATGTAGCTAGATTGGACAATCTAAATTATAAAACATATTCTGGGTTGTTTAACACTTTTTTGTTTACTATATAATTTCATATATGTTCTTTCACAGTTTGGATGTCTTCAGTACGTAACGTGAAAGAAAAGACACAAAGAAAAGCTGTGTACAAACTTTTGACTGGTAGTGTAGGTGTGTTAAGACTACATAGTACAAACTACCCAGTGTTCCAGGAAACTGACTTGAGAAATACTGAGTTGGAGAAAGACTAGATGCGCAATAGACTTTATCGACTTAGTGGCAATGATCATACAATCAAAAGATATAAAATAAACAATGTTACTGATGTCACCCCAAACCTTGTACTGGAGTGTTTTATTTTTTCCACGACAACAATTTTAAAAGTAAAGTAAGTAAAGTACAAGTAAAGTTTTTATTTACAGTAAAACCCTAGATTTCGAATAATTTAGTTTGAGTGTGTTGTCTGACTCATGTTAAAAAGGCTGTAGCAGTGCTAGAGATCAATCTTTTTAATTACAATGCAGTATCACATTTCCACAAAATCCTAAAAAAGAGGCAATTGTCATTGGATGGGTCCCTTGTTAAAAGTCACTTGAAGTGTTAAAGTAAATTTTATATAATAAACATTTGCATGGAAAACATACTGCCATAAAGTGCTGACACTGGAGACTCTTCCCACAAAGGTCAACAGAAAACTTCACAACATCGGCAACTAAGGGTTATTCTGTACTATTCATGGTGTACAGCATACAGGTCCCTGGGCATTAGAGTGCAATAATATAACCCATATATGTATTATACAATATAACAAGCAGGAAAATCAGCACACAATTTAAATACATTATGACACAATATAATTAGAGGATTAATAACACAATAATAAGCAGGACTGACAGTCAAAATCACTGAGCAGCACAATACTAAAATTCAGGATCAGTTTCCTTGACGTTAGTCATGTCATTAAGTTTTCTTAGCCAGAAAGCTTAATTTTAAAATAAAGAGTAAAATATACTCACACATGATGCCCCTTTAATCTATCTGACCGAGTCGGATTGTACAGTAAAATCGAGTAAGCTGGAAGGTAAAAGAGTGCAAAGCTGAAGCTATAGCAATTTTGCTAGGCGTTAACACTACAAACTGAGCTTGCCAGGACGTCAGGACACTGTAGGCTGGGTACACAGTTGTGACACACATGCACGAGTGTCCGACGTCAATGCTTTTGTGTTTGATCATAAAGTCGCTGCGCATTCAAAGGATAAACACCGGTCTCTCAAAGACATGAACACAGCTGGGCAGCATGTGATCAAAGACCAATCAGGAACGAGCATGAGTTGTGGACTGAAGAGACTGGAAACGCGGGTATGAAGAGTCCAGCTCTTTCCTATTTATGCTCTCTCCCTCTCGCTCACACACGCACACGCACACAGGCACACACAACATACACGCCATTTGAGAGTTATTTCAAGGTCCTTTAAGCACCTAATGGACTGCTGTACTAGATATCTAATGATATTAAATTAATAACACTTAACATTATATTTAATTTAATATTTAATTATTATTAAATTAAAAATGATAAAACTGATGATAAAATAATTAACAGGCAGAGCGAGATGCTTGTTCAGGGTTAATTTTGCCCAAACTGGTCAGAAAACAACATGTAAATCTTATGAAAATTTTAAAGTGAAATTCTCACAGGCCTATAAATACACAGAAATGTGTTCTCTTCCTCTTCGGCTTGCTTACACCCTTTTAAACACTCTCTGTTTTACTCTGGTTTAAACATGCTCTCTTCTTTATCCAGCCTAATAAAATGGGACTGAAGTTAAGTGTGCACTAATGGAATAAAAGCACAGGCTGTACAAGAAGGCAAAAGAGCCCAAGATTACAGTTACTAGAAGCAGCTTCAAGAGGGTGGTGTGTCTGATGTGTGTGTGTGTGTGTGAACACAACCTGATGAGAATTTAGTCAGTGGTACCTGTATGAGCAGCTGCTGGTCAGAGAGGGCAGGATCGCTGTGATCTGAGGTCAAGCGACGGTGCTGGAGAACAGAGTTGGGCAGGGTCAGGAAGGAGCTCTCCTCCTCACCATCACTAATCAGGAAATCCACTGAGCTTGCTGGACACACAGACACACACACATACAGTATACTTTGTGTACTAGGGATGCAGCCAGATACAAATACAGAACAGAAAGCATGCTTTTTTGCATCAGGCCCCATATTGTATATATTGGAACAAACCTTAAAAAAGAAAAAAATGTGCATTGGACATTTTCACTTTTATATTGGCACAAGCAAGGACAAAGACCAGGTAACGTGAGGTGGTGAGTACTTGTTGGCTGCTTTTCCTTCACTTTACAACCCCCGTCCACCAACAAAACAAACAAATTATTAAACCATGCACAACTTGGTGGCCGGGTCATATGTGAAAATGATTCCTCACGCTCCGAGAATCACACTTTAACAATTTGCATCCTGGAATATCCCTGTGCCATCAGAGAAGAAAAAAAAATCCTTTTACTGGAAGAATAACCATATCATTCAGTACATTCAGGTCATCAGCTGAGTTCACTTTATTGACCTGACCAACTGAATCAACTCCAGATCAAACCACTGCCTTCAGTGGCTTTTATAGTGGGCATCACATATGATGTGTGCATCGCTTCATGTACTTCCCTTCACGAACATTGCTCTGGGTAGACCTGGACTCATCAGACCACATGACCTTTTAACATACAGAATACAACCTTTATCCAACCTCAGCAAACTAAAAACATTTTATTTCTGATTAGTCTCAGTAAAAGCTGTTTATAGCCACACAGGTGTTTAGAACCAGTCCTGTGAGTTCTCGTCTGATGGTGTGAGTAGAAATGCGCTTTTTCAACAGACTTTTTACAATGCTGACTTTTTTACAATGCTGACTTTTTTACAATGCTGACTTTTTACAATGCTGACTTTTTACGATGCAACTTCGCCAAGCGCTTATACCCCTATCTCACCTACGCGGTTTCGCGCGGTGGCCATAAGTACGGTTCATCATGATTCACCACGAGTTTTTGGCGCTGTGAGTACGTTTCCATCTTTCCGCACGAAAAATTAAACATGATTAATTTTTTTGCCGGTCCTCGCGGAAGCTTGCGGACCTTACAAAACTTCGCGGAGCGCCAGCGGAACGTCAGCGGGCAATCGCGGCGACTCACGGTGCTTAACTCCGCATCTCACCGTGAGTCAAACCGCATAGGTGAGATAGGGGTATTAGATTATCCCTGTTCATGATTTTTTTTTCCCCACCCAGATGGTGTATAACTATACTCCCAGGTTTCAATAATGTGTTGATTCCAGTAGGTTTAACAATATCATTAGTTGTTTTCTTTGCTTGATGTGGCTCTTTTGAAAGAACAACTTTTTTTTGGGCCAGGCAGTGTATGCATATACAGATATTATTGGATACACCTAACAAAAAGTTATTGGCTTTTTCAATGATGGTCATACCAGCCCACTGACACACACACTATTCACCTCCTGTCACTTTACTATAGTTATTGGCGGATATTAGTGATGCGCGGGTCGGGTATTTTTCCAACCCGCGGGTCCCGCTTTTATGAAATTATTTGGCCCGCCCC
>JAQMYG010000037.1:23658014-23674307 GCA_030014215.1 Clariallabes teugelsi
AAAAAAATATGTAGGAGTGATATATATATATATATATATATATATATATAGCAATATATATATATATATATATATATATATATAGCATCTCTGGTCACATGTTGGAATTTTCTACTCTGAGTGCATTTTTCTGAAAAGTTATGCAACTGTTACTGCTCCCGAAACTAGTTCCTGCGTATTCACTCATCTTTCAGAGCAGACCAGAATAGCAGGATGAACCGCCACCCTAAACAACAGCCACCTCAATGTTTATTTCTCAAAGTAAACCTCCTGAGGACACCTCACTCTCGGCTCTGACTCATCCATGAGCAAAGGATTTGCAGACAGCACTGATCTAGCTCCTGTAATCCCCGTTTAATTGTATTTTCTTCTTCAACACACCTATTTAACCTCCTGAAAGGTGTCTTAATAAGCTGATGGGAATAGGAAAAACACATAGGATACGTACTAAAAATTGTTAACTTTCCTTGGGACAAGGCTGGGAAGCAGTGATTTACAGCCTGAAGGGGAAGACAGGAGTGGTCCAAAACACAATGTTCCATATACATTTATGTCTCACGGCCTAGGCTTGTTTTTAAAGCCATCAACACTCTCAATTCTCCAGTTGCTCTCACTTTCATCTTTGATAATTATGTTTTTTCTTTTTTGTGTGTGTGTGAAAAAGCAACATCATGTGCTGTAAACAGTTTACAGTTACAGCTAACAATATGGAACATCTGCAAAACAACCAAGACCCTGTGATCACTTATGCTGTACATGTAAACAGTCATACCCACACCAGCCTCTTTTAACTCTCTTGAAGAGAATAATGAGAAAACAAAAAGCAGCCTGTCACATAACCAAAAACTTTGTCTGTCCTAACCTTTGCCTGCAGCCAAGAACTCCTTGGAACAGGTTTCCCAAAACTCTGAGCCAATGAACTCCATTTTCTTCAATTTAAATGTCTCCTTACAGGTTTCATCTGAGAAGTATCTACAGTATATTTTATTTGCTGTTCAGTAACAAAATCTGACCAATCAGATTCAAGAATTCAACCAGTGACAAGGTATAAAACAGTTTTAAAGGGACAGTTTGGACATTTTTCACTGTCAAATGTAGATGTCTCTGACATTTGGTTCTTTACTTTAGCACTGGAACTACTGGTTACCAAGCCCATAATTACAAACATACAGTTGTAATCAAAAGTTTGTTCGCTCATCCCCAACTTACATATTTGCAAATGTTAATGTGCATTTACTTAATATTTGGCCAATGTAAAAAAAATCTATAAACAATAAAATGGGTAAGAGTCCTTCCATTCCCCATTCTTCCTTGTAAATAATTTCTATTTCGGAGATATTCCTAGGCCATCTTATATGCACAGGCTGTTTAAGATCATTTTGGGGTTTTGATTAGCTTTTTCTCCCAGCGTATGAAGTTCTATCTGAAAGTTTTCTTGGTCTTCCAGATCCTGCCTTAGCTCTACCATTTCTTAATGACATTTTCGACACTGTAAATTGTGAGCTCGAAACACTTTTTATAGCCTTCAACTGCTCTGTAGGCCGTAATTAGATTCATTTTTTGGCCCTCAGTCAGCTGGTTAAGCTGGGATACACTACACATTTTACTTTCCTAAAAGATTCTGAAAAGATTGGTAGTATAAACTGACTGACTGGCCTCCTTAAAATTTTTTATGACCATTCAAAAACAGTGGCTCATACACTTAACAACTGCGCCTGATGAGGCATCATAGACTCCAGAACTTGTCACCACACATGTAATGTACCAAAAGTAAACTTTCAAGATGAAGAAGAAACAGGAGAAGAAAAATACCCAAACATGGCAAGACAGACAGTTTTAATGTGTCAGCATCTGTGCTATGGAAGGTGAAAAAACAAACAAAAGCAGGAAAACTGCCTCCACTATGTTCAATGGCTATAGACAGTATGTATTCTCCAATCGTGACCAGCATACACTACGCGACAGCATCCAGGGTCAGCTATGAAAAATCAAATGTGTCCTACTAATGTCGGGATTAATCAGTTCTCAGTCTGTCTGTTGTGTAGTGCATTCCCAGCTTTAGATGAGGTCCTGGTTGCTGATTCATGGCCTAACAAGCTAATTAACTTCTGAGACTTTAAAACTTGATGAAAGTCAAAACCTTTGCATATCCCATGATTTTCAACTAATGTTACTTTTTAAAAACAAACTGTTGTTTACCTGAAGCAACGAAACAGGTCATTTGTTCATGATATGCACAAACCCTTGCATACAACTATTATAATAAAAGTTTATGTTCAAAGGAAAACTCTAAAGTCATCAGTCGTTTAGCTTTCTGTCCACCATAAAAAGTCTACCATTAAATAAGTTTGATTGCCATTACTGAAAGAGTAAACCTGGCTATGCGTGTGGGAGGGATGGCATACTTTCTCTCCTCTAGATCACATTGAAAATAGTACATCTTGTATGTCTGCGAGCACTTGTAAGCAGAAGAAAGCAGATACTGTAGCAATGTGTTACACTGTGTGGAAACTTGTAAACAAACTAAAAAGATGCATTAGTTAGGTGTCATGAAGGAAATGTACTGTAATTAATTGGTTTCTGCACATTTTTATGTTTTGTAGGATCTACGTACATACTTTCTTGGAGTTCAGCTAATTTTATTTTTTTTATATTAAATGAGGATTCAGCAACTCTAATCCAATACACTATGTCAAACATCTCATGATCTGCTTGATGTCTACAATGTTCGTGTCCCAAATATATATATTTGGCTGTCATATACTGTGGTGGTTCTTTAAACTATAAGACAGACACAAACCACAAAACAATTTTGAGTGTGGGGGCGGAGCTTCTGAAGGAGCACTGAAGTAAGAACTTGGGGCGGACCTTCTTACTGAGCACAGAAGCAAGGATTTGGGGGCATACCTTTGGAAACTGCACAGAGGAAAATGATTGGGTCGGAGCTTCTGAAGGAGCACAGAAGCAAGAATCTGGGTTGGAGCACTGAAGTTTATGAACCTGTACTAAAGCAAGGATCTGGGGCGGAGCTTCTGAAGGAGCACTGAAGACCCATCATGTGTAATTTTGCAAATACCTTACACACGGCTATTAAACTCACTCATTACCTGAGTTCAGGTGTGTACAGAGAAGAAAAATATGTCATGCCAGACACTATGATTTTGCTTCAACATGATACTTACTTAAAGACTGAAAGGATTACTCAGTGTATGACTAAGCGGGGTTTGTGAGTGTGTATGTAATGGCACTGTATGTTAATCATCATATTTTTTTTCATTATTATTATTAGTAGTAATAGTAGGAGTAGTTTCAGTAGTGTCACCCCTGCTCTAAACTTGTGGCACATGGACTTGACTAGTTTATTACATAATATTTATCAAGTGCATTACTGTATATTATGTTTAATAATATACATGAACTGGATTATATTATTTATGCACTTAACACATATTTATATTAAGCACTATATTTATATTTATTAAGTGCACTACATGAACTTGTAGCAAACAACGGCTCTTACACCCTATGAAGTGCACGCGCGCTTCCATTTGGGACACCACCACCTTAAATAAGACTTTTCAACGTCATCTCAACTTTTTCCCCCTTAACCGGTCAAACATTATTTCTAAAAGCAGTGGAAAAAAAATGTTTGTCCGTAGTCATACCAAACACAAGTACACACAAGACATACATAAACTCAAAACGGAAAATTTAAACAAGTCCTAGAATATTTTCCCCCTATTTCCAACACACAGTCCAAGTATGGAAAGGAAACAAACTTACGGTTTGACGCCGACACGCCAAAACTTTTCCTCCGCCTCCTACTCAGGACTCTTTTCCGTCTTTTCGTCAGTACCGCACAATATTTTTCAGCTTTATGAATCGTATCACCCTGACGTCGCCCGAGTTTGGTGAAATATGAATGAGAAAACGGTTGAGTCTAGCCGAGAAGTCAAGCGGGTAGCGTAGCGATGAAGCGCGGGAACGCGCGCTGCCTCGGAAAAATGACGGCGAGGGCGCGCACAGCTGACCGCGCGCTCTCACGAGCTGTGACGTAAGATGCGTTCCAATCTGTGAACAGTTACTCAAACTCACATACTTACATAGAGACATCTGAAGTATCTGTCTGTTCAACAATAGGTGAATAAATCACATCCTTTTATAAATAACTACTCAAACTTAATAATGTTACATAGCCACATGTTTTATATCTACATAAGTAAAACTATGTACTAAGAAGCCACGGTGGCTTAGTGGTTAGCATTTGTCACCTTGCACCTGCAGGTTCCAGGTTTCATTCCCACCTCAGGTTTGTGTGTGTGTTCTCCCTGTGCTTGGTGGTTTTCCTTTGGGTACTCCAGTTTCCTCCCACAGTCTAACGACATGCAGATTATAATAATTGGCCTTATTGTATGAATGAGTGTCTGACCATGGGTATGTGTTTGTGCCCTGCGATGGTATTGGCACCCCGTCCAGGGTGTGTCCTAAGTCTCCTGGAATAGGCTCCGCATAGCTTTAACATAATGCTTTTAATGCTACATAATTAGTATACTTTAAAAGTGCAGGTCATAAAATTATGAAATGTGTTTCCGGACCAGATGCATAGCCAGAAATTCTACAACGGTGTGGCCAAGTAATTGGCTGGGCAATTAGACTGGTGCAAAACACTTACCGTCATGCATAGAAAATTACATAATTTGCTCCCTATCTGCACATAAACTAAGCAGGATCTCAATCAGATAGCAGCATTTATTTGTTTTCTAGCAAGCTACAAAAATGTCATAGCTAATATAACATTAGGCTACAGCTTATAAAGTAAGCCAGCATTACAAATTCAGTATAATTAGTTCAGTATCATTAGCTAGTAAGAGCTTAAAGAAATCCACTGTTATTTCTGTCAGTGGAGCCATAAAAAGATTGCTTCCATGTTCGCTATACTAACTTGTTCCTTGCCTCTGGGCCATAATGAAACAAACGTTCAACAGCAAGTGTTCTTCAGTTTTATATTATACCTTGGAAAAAAGAATGTTTCAAAGTGTTGGCCTGCATGCAATTAGTTTGCATTATTAGTTAGTTTCTTTATTTCTGTTTAAAACATTTTATTCTGGAAGCCTTAATAGGGACATTCAGCTTTGCTTGTTTTTCTTTAAATGTTCCTCATGATGCATCATTGTGGTGTCACTGGGTAGAAGACTTTCATTGGGCTTGTAGTTCATTTAGCATTTATCTTGTGCAAACAAAATATTATCTTGGGCACACAAGTTAATATCTTGTGTATGTACAACTCACATACTAACCACAAAACACAAACGACTTATTTTCCTATGCCATTCCTTTAAAGGAGTGGTGAACATGAATCCAGTAAAGAAACTTTATTTCTTATGAGACAAATGCAAGCACATACCTGGATACAAATGTCTAAAATCCAAAAGAATATGCTGACCTGCTTTGTACTCTTTTTTATGACCTGCTTTTGAGTTGGAGGGACATTTCATTTTCACATATTCTAGGCTATTTAATCATTGTTGGAAAGATATTAGATTTTCCTTTGTGCTTCCCTTCACATACCACAGGTTACGAGTCACTAGAACAAACATCTATGTTAAGTCTATTGACTTTAACTGACACTAGGAACTCACAGCTTGGTAGCTTGAAAGCACTAAGATTTGCAAGTATCATGTACAATTTCAAAATTGCAAGTTCATTAATTGCTTCCAATTAAGGCCTTAGATCTATAATATCTCACAATGCACTCTAGATAAGCGATATGATTTTGGATGAGCTATGGATAATATTCAGAGATAAGGACTTTTCATGATATACTGTTAAGGTGAATCTGTACATGTATAATCTACATCTACATCTACAATAATGTACCAAATAAGGAATAAAACACATTCTGGTATGCTGCCATAAATAATAAAAAGTTGGCTGGTGTGATGTATCCTGATGTAAGCTACAGTTACAATAATCATAATAAAGTAAAAAAATTTTAAACAGCATATTCAGAAAAAAATATGTAAGGAATTTCTGGTTACATTTAACATTGTTGAATTTGTTTCATTACCAGCCTCGTATTCTTTACTAAGAAAAGAGAAAGCATCACTTTCATCTGTCATGAAGAATTTCCTGTGATGGAAAGCTTCTGGAATATAGCTGATGATAAAGACTACTTCAATACTGTTGATTATGTTTCCCTTTATTAAATAACATTGTGAATGGATTTTTACCAAAAAAAAAAAAAAGTTGTTTATTATTGTGGAACACCCACTGTACAAGGCCTTGTTTTGCTATAAAAGCAATAATGTATTAAAATGAATGGATAAATGTGTGATTTGAATTACAGCCTACTCTGCTGTAATAGTAAATGTATCACCTTCTGACCAATCGGGTTAGAGAATTCAACAGTGCTGTAGTATAAAAGGAATTAATCATACAATTCCATCTTGTACACAATCAAATCAACGCCAAGAACATCTTTATATCCTGTACGTAACGAGCAAGGTTTATGCTGTAGACTGCAGCTGAGCCGTTTAGATGAGTTGGATCTTATCAGTGTTTCCCGTCTGTTGAATGAATCCAGCTCATTCAGTATTGTTTCCTAGATTCTCGGCTTTTTTCACTTCCTGTCTCGGGTCTACTAGAGGGTGGGAGAAACAATGTACAAAACCTCCCATTTCCTGTCCTTTTCCTCTCTCTCTCTCTCTCTTTCTCTGTGCAATATGTACAAGTCATTGCTTAGGGTCTGTATATGTCAGTGTGTAAAGAAGATAATTTGCAGTGACAAAATGCACAATATGGAGATATATTAAAAATAGCCATTTGATATGGACCGCTGTAGTATATTTATATTGAGCAACTGGGTAATTTGGCTTTAAAAAATTTGCTGGCTCTACAAATTTCACCCTTGCTTCCAATTTTTGTTATTATTATTATTATTATTATTATTATTATAGATAGATAGATAGATAGCTTGATAGATAGATATACTTTATTGATTCTGTTAGGGAAATTATTGTGTTACAGCAATAAAACAGTACAAAACAGTAGTAAGGGGGGCATTATGTAATTGTAACTTGGATAAATTAATACAGTACTCATGCTATATATAAAAACAAAACTGAAAAAATAGAAAAAAGTGCAAACTTTTGATGAAATGTACAAATTGTCAGTGTATGTACTGTATGTGTACATAAAGTGACAGTGAATAAGGGGATATGTTCTGTATATGAGTTGCTACAGTCATCTGTTACATAGAGGTGAGACATTGTACAGTGCAATGGCAAACTGTAGGAATGATTTCCTGAACCGTTCTTTCTGACAGCGAAGCTGGATCAGTCTGTTAGAGAAGGAGCTCTGCTGCCTCTGTATGGGATCATGTAGTGGGTGGGATGGATTTTCCATGACTGACAGGAGTTTGTTCAGCGACCTGTTGTCTCTCATTGTCTCCCGCCTGTCAAGTTTGTGTCCGGTTACGTGTTCAGCTTTGCGGATGATTTTATTTATCCCTGCATCCCTGGTACTGATGCTGATCCCACAGCAAACCACAGCACTATTAAGGGCACTAGCCACAACAGACTGATGAAACATTTCCAGCATTTCCCTGCTGCATACATTGAAGGATCTGATCTTCCTTAGGAAATAAAGTCTGCTCAACCTCTTCTCATCCTAGGTGTGCCAAAACTAGGCATTCCAACACCTTCATGACTTGTGACATCAGTGCAAGCAGTCTGAGGGTTGAGGCCAGAAGAGATGGCCTTCTTAGTTACTGGTACTACATCCACTCCTTTGTGCTGCTTATTATAATAATAATAATAATAATTATTATTATTAATATTATTATTATTATTATTATTATTTAGCAGATGCTCCATTCTACTTAACTTAGAAGTGGGAATACAGAACTCGGGATTACTTTCAAGCCACAAAAAAGTTCAGTTGATTTTATGCAACTTCCATTCAAATTCTGACTGAGAATCGTTAACATGTGATAAGTTTTATGTATTTAAGTGAATTGACAGTGTTATAGAGTTTACAAACATAGCATCTGTATACTTATTGATCCTAAACAACCACCTACTGTATATATACAGCCCTTTTTTTTTTTTTTTTAAGTAGTGCTAATTTGTTTCCTGTTGATGCTATAAACAGTCATCTTGGTTTCTGTGTTGCTGGACTCAGGATTGAGGACACCACCAAAAGTTTACAAGTAGTACTTCCTAGTTTTGTTTGGTTTATTTATTTTCCTAGTTGGAACTCAGAAATTCTGAGTCATGAGTATGCAGCATTAGCCGTCAAAATAAAAGGCTCTCTTAAACTAAGCTGTGCAGTAAAGACAGCTTGTTATCTCATTTTAAGCGTCAATGATTTTGTACCTCAACATTTAAGCTGCAATATTATTAACATAGTAGTTTCATGCACAAAGGTTAACGGAGCTCACAGAGAACAACCTGTAGATTGTGACAGTGTTAAATAGGCAGCAAAAGCCACAAATCATCTGTAAGAGCATCTGACGAATTTGTACTATACAGAAATTCTGAAATCTTGTAATTTACTTTAGCATATATGATTCATCTGGACCAGGCGGCAAGTCAATACGAACCCAGCCAACCACAAATTAGCAATGCAATAATACAATGTAATAAAGTGTAGGGTTTCTACCTTGAAAAAATGGTTATTTCAATAACCTGTCCTCAGAGGGTTAAGGCACTGAGTTACTGAATGGAAGGTCAGTGGTTCATGCCCCAGCTCCACCAGGGTGCCATTGTTGGGCCCTTGAGCAAGGCCCTTAAACTTATCTTCTCCAGGGGCATTGTATCATGGCTGATTCTGCACTCTGGCCCCAATTATGCTGGGATATGCAAAGAAAGAATTTCACTGTGCAGTAATGAATCTGTGACAAATAAAGGCTTAACTTAAAGTTTTCTAGTTTTTTTGTGGAGATTGTTACAGCAATCCTAGCCCGAAGTTAAGGCTAAACATAATGGTTTTGTTGTCATGGCTCCAATAACAGCCGGCAGCATGCTCACAGCATGCTCAGAATATACAGCGACACCATCACAATGCTTATGCATTTTCCATCCACGTCCATGCCACAGCAAGATGAAAAATCCCAACTTTTCAAAATGAATCACCAATCAGCTTCTTTCAGTCCTTTTGAATCAGCTGGTGAAATTCTTTGTTTTCTTCCTGCTTGAGGGCTTATGTGAGGCACCACAGCAGTCCCCATGGGATCACAAGTTTGCGAGTGCATTGGAAAGAAGGAGAAAGTGGTATGTTTTCTACACATTTTAAGAACTGATATGTGAACGACCCCTTAGAGCATCATGTTAATTTGACTTCAAAATCATTTTGGTATTTCAGTGTCTTCTTGTCTTTATTCAGGCATCAATTAAACATACTTTGCTTATTTGCTTATTTTGTTTGTTCAGGCATGAAAATCACTCAATGAAGATTTTTTCTTTAATGGTAGACAGCATGGCAGTTTAAAAGTAGGCAGCATTCCTAAAATCAGAGCAGATTGTTTTATAGATATCAGATTGTACAACACACTCACATACACACTCGCACCTCCTTCCTTTAAACTTATCTCATTTTAAAGCAAGCTATGACTTTAAAATAAAAAAGCATCACTAAATATAATAAAATAGCAAAAACCACTTTGGTTTGTCTTCAGTTAAAATAATTCTTCATAATAGTAAAAGCATAATTGTTGCATGTTTTTTTCCCCCAGCCTTGTTTAATAACTTCTCATCCTTTCTTACAACTTCTATTCTTCTTTCTGACCCTCCTGCTTGCGTTCCCCAGCTGATCCATCATCTTCCTCCGCCATTTCAACGCTGAGAATCTCCTCTCCATGATGGCGTGGAGTCATGCGGATGATCACTGTGCTGTCTGTAGTCTGTGCCACCATGTCATCCTCGTCTTGTGTAACTGTGCGCTGGATGGGTGAGCGATGGTGAACGGGTGAGGGAGGGGGTACAGGTACTGCTGCGGTGGATGCTGAGGTGCTGCCGGAAGGCTGAGAGATGGAGACATGGAGAGACAAATTTAAAGTTATAAGAAACATTACTTATCACTAAAGATTTCAAATGACATGTAGTAAATATAAAGGAAAACTCTAGAAGTGGCAAACATTGTCTGAAATGCTCCTGTACACATATATACTAGAGCCAGGCATATCTGGTGTGAGGCTGAGATGATTCGTATCTTGATACACTATCAGTGGTCCGATACATTAAAGAGACATATACAGCAACACGATATGATGATATGGTGTAGTTATAATAATGTTTTGATCAAGAGGTGACTTCTGGTTCTTAAACAAGTACAATGTTGAAGTGCCAAAAACCTGCAGTTCCTTGAATGACCACTAGGTCATTCCTTGTTGACTCTTGTACTCCTATGTTAAAATGCCTATAATAAATATACAGTAATAAATATATTTTCAGCCTGATACCAAAAACAAACAAAACAAACAAACCAGTTTTGGTCTTCCTAGCTAAATTTCCCATTCACAACAACTTATGGGATGTTGTGACATTATGCCATAAAACTTAATAATTCAGTGTAGTTTAACTTTTCACAAGAAATGTAGTAGTAGCAAAGTAATGTTAGCATATAAATGAACGTTATCCACCTTAGCATTTTAGTTAAGCTAATGCTATGCTAGCTAACTTGTAGTAACTGAAGTAAGTATACATGTTCCCATGTTCACTCATTTTTCCATTTATTAATTAATCAGGGTTAAGGCAGAGTCAGCTCCTGACAAGGTGGCGATAACCAGAGTTCCAAAGAACTTAGGGCTTAGGCAATATTTTCCATACTGGCCAATCGGTCAGCAGATTTGGTCAAAATTATTCCTAAATTTTTTAGGTTGTTTGAATTATATTTGAACAACTTACAAAAATTTTTAAATAATTTTGGCCAAATCTACCAACCAATAGGATAAATTTGGCTTTATCACCAATTAATTATGGTTTTATAACCATAGGAAACACATTAATACTACTAATATTCTCTCAATACTTAACCTGGCTGTTACAAATCAAGAATAAATTCTATTACAAGAAACTATGAATATAGCCAAAAATACCCCAATTCCCCTAAACAGCAATTCTTAATGGAGAGGTTGGAAGAAAATGAGCAGATTGGTTTGAACTGACAAGAAGGCTACCATAACCTAAATAATTACTCTGTACAACTGAATTGAGCAGAAAACCATCTCAGCTTATATGTGACAAAACTTGAGGTAGATGGACTAAAACAAGAGTTTCACCCCAAAAGTCAGGAACTGAAATCTGATGTGACAATGGACACAGGTTGCCTTTTTAAATATTTATATAAAGAAACCCCCCCCCCTAAAGCTAAGGTGTCAAAAATTAGCTGCAAAATTTCCCAGACCACCAGATACAGTACAGTATATAGCTAAGGTATGCACCTCTAGTGTGGCTCCAGTATCTTTGTAGGTCTCTTTCAATCTGGCAAATGTTTCTCCTTTGCCCACAACTAGGGCGGCCTTAAATAGTTTGGGAGTCTCTGGACGTCTTGGGATCACCTGACCAGAATCCTTGCCCAGACCCTTCTCTTCTGGAGGCTTCTTATCCTTCGTTAGCATCTTCCTGAGTAACACAAGCACAGAAATGAGCTCCATGAAATAAGACACGATGATCAGTTCATGAGAACACATGGCAATACAGAGGAGACTTTACTGTATATACTGTACTTTAAAACAACTGATGAATGTAGGAAAAGACTTGGCATGTTAATGATTTGAGCATTAAGGCCTGTTAGAGCAGTAAATATTGCTGTGGGCCTTCCAGACATCCATGGACCTGTCTTTCACATTTGAATGATCAAATAGCTATCAAGTAAAATGACTTTAGTGAACAGACACACACACACACACACACACACACATACATACACTAACTGGTAATGAATTGGATCCAAGGGTGAGCAGTAAAAAGGTATCACGAGACCCACCTCTGCCTAATCATAATTAAACCTCTATTAACATCATCATCATACACACCATTTTGGTTCAGGACACCTTTTTAACTCGTACAAGCAGACCTGTGCTGTAATTGAGTCACACAGACTAGGCATAACTGGAGTACTGAGAGTGAAAATAAGAATCCAGTCAGCTTTTGTTTGAGATATTTAATATACAGTCCCTATGCGGTCCATAGATTTTGAAACAAAGATAAGTCTGATGGCATTTGACCTCTTTCAGCTTTAATTCAAGGGGCTTGACAAAAGTGTGCCATTAACCATTTTAGAAATTACAGCCGTTTTCATACACACACAAACATTATACACATACCCAAACTCTCAACATGAGGCATCAGTACAAGTGAAGGAGGCCGTCATCAAGTTGGGAAAAAGAACCATCAGAGAGAAAGCAAAAAACATCGGGAGTAGCCAATACAACAGTTTGGAAGTAGGAATTAACTGGCAAGTTCAGCAACAGCAAATGGCCTGGAAGACTACGGAAGACAACTAAAATGGTTGACCGTAGAATCCTGTCCATCTAGCCAAGTCAAATACACTCTTGAGTTAGGCATGTCTACAGTCAAGAGACAGCTTTATAAATGTAAATACAGAGGCTTCACAGCCATGTGTAGCTAAAGGGAAACTTACAGTTGATTAGTCATATGGAGTAATGAGGGAACAGACCACACCTGGCCATGCAACAGCTGTCAGCCATTTATAATCCAACCAAAAATGGGTGTGTATATGTATTTAAACGGCTGTAATTCCTGACTTGTTAATTCTATACTTTTTTCAAACCTCTTAAATTATAGCTGAAAGTCTTGACTTTGCTCACTCACATCTTTTTTATTTTAAATTCAGTGTCGTGGTGTAAAAATTTCACACACACAGTCTGAAAGCCAGATATAAAACCCCCAATCTTTAATGTGGGGGTGACAGTGCTAAGCCTCCATGCCATTTCATAATCCTAAACAGATATGTTAGAAAAACTTACTGTTAGGAAAAATAAAGGACCTAGAAACCATTAGTTACCAGCTACTATTGGGAAAATGTCTTCAGTTCCCCAAAAGTACTCTAAAGTATTTACGGTTTAAAAAGCAATAAAGAGGTCATTCCATTTATGTTTCTTTGGATGACATACAATTTGTTAGTACTGTTTAGAGAGCATCAGATCTACACCAATCCACAGTAACATTGTGACCACTGAAAGGTGAAGTGAGTAATATTTATCACCAACTATATTCTGTACACCAGCAAACTGGTGACAGAATCATGTGTACCCAAGTCTCACCCGAGTCTTTGTGAACGAAAGGCTAGCCACAATCAAGCAGTGAAGGTGTAATAACTTTCACCGCTTGATTGTATAGACCCAAAATCATTTATTTGCTGAATTTATCTGAAATTTGTTTGATTGTATACCTTAAACATAATATAGCTGAAGATGAATTTCATGCTTGTCTTTATAAATAAAAGTCAAAAGACCCATCCATCCATTATCTATACTGTTTATCCTGTGACGTCTCAAGCCCTGAATTCCAGGGAACTTGGAGCACAACTCAGGGTACACACTGAATGGGGTGCCAACCCATTGCAGGGCACAAGTACACATACACTCATACATTACATGCAAGTTTAAAATGCCAGTCAATCTACAAAGCATGCCTTTGGACTGTTGGAGGAAATCACAGTACCCAGAGGAAACACCCCAAACATGAGGAGAATGTGCAAACTCCAGTCAAACAGGCTCAAGGAGAAATTTGAACCCCTAACCCTGGAGATGTGAAGCAATAGTGCTAACCACTAATCCATCATGCCGCATGTCAAATGACATTATGTATGTAAATTTGAAGTGCAAGTTATAATAAATGCCCAAACCAAAAGTGTCCTTATACTAAGTTGACTTTAAATTACAGTATGTGTGTATAAGAATAACAGTTGCTGATCAAGAGCCCTTGTCCTCTCACTTGGCTTTCTTGCGCAGTATTTTCTGCGACTCCGGGTAATGCACCATGATCTCGGAGAGGTCTTTTTTATCCAGGATGAAAAGATTAGCGAAGCCGTGTGCCACCACATTAGCTGTTCGCCTGTTCCCTCCACCTACAGCCAGCAAGCTGATGGAGAAATGCATTTATCTGCTTATACACAAAAGTAATAGCCAGAAATTATGTTAACTCAGAATACAATTCAGTACACTCACCTGATTTCCCCAAACACAGATCCGGCCCTCAAAGTCACAAACACTGTTTTACCATCAGGGCCTCCAACCACTTGAACCTCTCCAGCTTTGATGATGTACATCTCTCTGCCAATCTCACCCTGAAACAGAGAGAGCAGATTTACTTATACTGTATATAATAATAATTAAAAAAAAAATACATTTGGCCATTTTGTGTCCAACAAGTCACTTACTTGATATTCATTTCTGATATTCAACTGTTGTAATATCACATTCACAATCATGTGGTTATACTGAATATATGCCAGAAATACAGCCATACTAGTTTTTGCTATACTATTGTAATCTTGTAATACTATGGAAGCATGGAATCTGCATGTTTTTGGACTGTAGAATGAAATTGGAGCACCCGGAGGAGATCCATCAAGCATGGGGGGAAAATATTTATAGTAGTTTCCTCAAAAACTATATCTAATTTAAAGAAGTGTATCAACAGCATATAAACATGTAATCTTTGTCACGGAGCTGATACCACCGTCCATTGATTAACACCTTCTGGCCAATCAGATTTGACAATTCAACAATGTTGTTGCATAAAATTTAAAAACTGTGCATCATCTCTAACCTTCTTACAGACATAGTCTCCTGGGAGGTAGACCACAGACTTTAGTCTCTTCAACATGTCAAATATCATCTGTCTGTCACAACCCTGAGAATGAAAGCAAGGCATAGCGCGATAAGATGGCAAGAATTGATTTAAAAAAACTAACATCACAGCTTGGTACGTACTGTAGCTTAAATATAGTCAAGCACATCTAGTATTTCTTATTATAATATGACAATAAACCAAATATAACACTGTTACACCTGTCTGAAAATAGTCGTATTTTATATTTTTGACACTAATTTTATGCATTTATTTCTATAGTAGTGGCAAAAAACCCTATCATGAGAAGAAGAACATTCAAAGCTTGAAAATAGTGATCTTGTATTTGCTGTAATATAAACGTTTAAAAGGAAACACAATATAAATTTGCCTACGTTTATGATATTTTACTGTCATTTTTTCAGTGACATCAACTGTGCTTAATTACTTTTAATTACAATCTTTGTGTCTATCATTTACAGAAAATAAACGGTACTATTCCATGGTCTACTGTAGGTGAGTGTCTGTTCTCCAGTTACTCACTTGGAAGAGGGCCACTTTGCTGACAATGGAGTAGTTCACATCCACTGCGATGTCTAGGCGCATCTTATCAGGCAGCTGTATGAGCAGCTCCTGTTCATCTATTTGTAAAGACAAATCCCCAACTTTGACTATAGAAAAAGGCAACTTCCCCAAGTTTCCACTTACACCAAATTTAATTAGCAAAGACATGCTCGATGGATGAATATTAGTTTGATAGTGGTGTTATGGTTTTAGCAAATGTGGGAAGCATGTGTCTAATTCTTAAACTGTGTTCAATCACTGTGTAAAATTCAATCACTCTTTAATTATATTACAGCGCTATTTAATTCTTAATTAGCTTTAATTGCTCAGAAGTTGTTATTTAATTTACTATGACTCATTCATTTTAATATATTGTAATTTCTACATTAGCGTTTAATTCACAGGGACATATTGTAACGACGCGGGTCTCGCCAGAGCCAGATTCATGAGAGAACACTCTGTTCTGTGCGTGTCATAAGCACTCTGAGAGGGTCAACATCCTCCTATTTTGCTGACCCTCTGAGAAGCCCTGCATAAGAGCTCTTATAAACGTTAATACATCCTGTGGTGGGGATGTCAAACCTGCACCATGTAACACATATAGAGGAAGATCGATATAATTTAAATATTTAACACAAGTCGTGAGGTGGCAGGGTGTTGTAGTAGTTAGCATTGTCGCCTTGCACCTCCAGGGTCTGAGTTCGATTCCTGCCCAGGTTCGATTCCTGTCTCTGTGAGCATGGAGTTTGCATGTTCTCCCTGTGCTTGGTGGGTTTCCTCCGGGTACTCCGGTTTCCTCCCACAGTCCAAAGACTGATAAACACATACATGCACAACAGGGCATGACATTAACTTTTTTGCTCACTGGCCAATGTGGCTAGTGGATTTCCGGAGTCACTCGCCATTCAGCCTT
>JAQMYG010000037.1:23935393-23945793 GCA_030014215.1 Clariallabes teugelsi
TAATTTTTTAAAATTATTTTATTTTATTTTATTTTTTTTACAAGTATAAATTAATAATGAATAAATAAATGTACCCTTCGTTGGCTGTATTCAGACGCTTTACACTTTTATGAAGCCTTAAAGGCATTATGCCATAACTTGTTGATAATGACAATATGTGACACAAATTAAATGAATGGCAAGCAGCATTGTTAGCATCTTAAATTATTAATTAAACTAACTACTGCAAGCATAAAGAACACAATAAGGTTATAGAATGTATAAAATTTTTTATAAAAAGACAAATACATTGTTATTGGCATAAAACATAAACCAAATATTTAAGTGTTCACAACATTTTTGCTCAGTACAGTATGTTAGCTACTGTAATAAGCAAGATCACTTCTAATCTTACATTAACAAGATGCTTGAAATAGAAGCCAGAAAAATCCACAGCGCATCGGACCAAGTGGGCAGGATGTGTTGTCCAGGTAACCATCAATCACTTTGGTGCACTAACCAGTCTGCGCATCCATGCATTTCTGTAAACTAGGATTGGTGAAATTGTTTTGTTCCTGTACTTCCCAAATGGGGTGTACAGTATCTTACTGTAGGTCACAGTGGTGTAAATTACAATGTAAACTCTAGTGTAAAGTTTAGATTAGAAAATCAATGCACTTTTGTGTGACCATCATCTAAAAACATGTATCTTTTTAAAATGAACAGAGTAAAAGTAAATAGTATCACATTTAAATTGTCAAGTAAAGTACAGATACATAAATACATACTTAAGTACAGTAACTGAGTACAATAAGTATTTATACTTACTTGCCACCTTTGGATATTATTTACATATATGAGGGTGTTGAAGTCAAACAGTTTTGATTGTGCAAAATAACGGAACACAGTTATGAGAGTAAAAACTACTGTTCCTTTATTTCTCTATATACTCCTCTGCTACACCAATGCACATATCCTAACTTTTCACTAGTGATTGTATACCATCCAGGTAGAAAGTTTTCTCAGTATCCCAGACCCATGATTTGACTGCTTGCTTCCAATCTCATCCAATCTCACAATATTAATACTGTTAATAGAGTAGAAAAATTATTAAGATAACATGTTGATAAGAGACAGAAATTACATCCTAAATCCATGCCCCATATGTATGCTTATACTGAAGATGAATAAACGAATGAACTAATTAATAACCACAACATTTGATTAAATTTCTTTTGCCTTGTACTACTGATAATGGTAATGTTTTTTATTTTAATATACTGAATTACAAGATTATGTGCTGTAACACCTTATTTTAATGTGTTATCATGTACAGACTTGGATGAATTTATTACTGACTGCAAAATAAAATTAAAAAAACAGGTTGATATATATATTAATGATTTCCTGGATGTTGGGTGAAGTTACATTAGAAGTAAGAGAAAATCCATGTAAAAGACATCCATAAACTAAAATATGAATATTGGGATCTCATGGCAGTGCTGGATGGGTTCTAGACTGCACTAACCAACCCCCCAAAAAAAGACCTTGGCTCAAAGAAAGAGGACTGCTTATATGGACGGGGCACTCGTCACCACACAGTGCCTTATCTGCCCTGCTTATCTTGAAAGTTTTCAACCAGGAAAGCAGATGGAGGGCCAGTCATATAATAATGCAGTGAGTCAGCTACAATTTGCATCCATTAAGCTTTCTTTCCTGCACCATTCAATATATGTCTGAAAGAAATATATAATTTAATTCAAGTCCATTTTTAATATAAACTTTTTCAACTGCTACTCAATGCACTACAATTACCGTCAGAAGATAAGAAGCATCCTTCAATAGCAGCTCTTCTGTCATTTCATGCTATCTGTGGAAGATTCATATGTTGTACACTATAAGTGAAAAAAACTATTATATTTAAATGATAAGCCATTGCTGCAAAATTAAAGGCTTAAAGAGTGTCATAAAAGATGGCAGAGACATGAATTTAACAGAGGACACACACTGTGAAAATCATTTCTGAAAAAAGAAATTCATTTTGTAATGCCATTTCTTGACATTTTCTTTATGAAATCTTGGTACGTTTGATTACAATTAACTTCACTGGCGTGTCACAGAACAGAAAAGTCCAAGAGGGCCTTTATTAGGTTACAATGGCTTATACAATTTAACAGCTGCAAAACACAGTTAATAAATATTTTTTTATTATTCAATATTTTTCTATGGTGTGAAACTTCTGAATGCATTATACTTTTAAACTGCTGTTTCATTATATTGTTATGTGTTTAGTCTAAATGCTATTTTTTGTAAGGCATGACAGGTTGTTACACATTATTTTAACTTTTAAGGATGACACAAGAGACAGCAAGAAAGTTTAGGATCATTAAAATACAAAAGTGAAAGGAAATTAAAATGGAAAGATAGAATAGAATAGAATAGAATAGAATAGAATAGAATAGAAAATAAAATGTAGAATTATATATTTTATATTTTTATATTTTAATTATAGAGCGTAACTGTAAACTGAGCTGTAAAAAATATAAAATAACAGTATACTGTAATAGATATAAAATAGCACTAATTGTAATACAACTAACATTAACATTAAGAAGGGTTTTAGCTTCTTAAACCGCCCACCGTCGACACCACGCGTACCAACTACCTGTTGGAGCAGATGGTGAAGGTGAAGAGGCTCGTGGTGCTGGTTGGAGAGTCTGGAACATCGAAAACTGCCACCACGCAGAACTTCCTCGCCAATCTGGACACCGACACGACAATGGTTCTGACTATCAATTTCTCATCAAGAACCACCTCCATGGACGTCCAGAGGATCCTGGAGGCCAGCGTTGAGAAAAGGACCAAGGACACCTATGGCCCTCCCATGGGCAAGAGGCTGCTGGTGTTTATGGACGACCTCAACATGCCCGCACACAAAAAGTCAAAAGCTTTCTCCACTATTTAAGTGAAGTTAAGTAACCGATGAAAACGAAAGTGAAAAGGACTTGCACGCTTTTGACCGTAATCTAAGACCATAATCTAAGATTGTGATCTACAGATACAGCAAATAGGTTGTTGTAAACGTAAGCTAACCGTAATCAGATAAATATGACAAATATGTTGTTATATGCATGAGCAAATCTTGAACCGTTTTGATACAGCAACAGGTGTTGTAACCACAGTGGATTTACTCAAGACGACTGTATGAGGTGTTGAATCTTTGATGCTGGAAAATAAAATACGAGAGACAAAGAATTCAATGGACTTCGTGTCGTAAGTAACGAATCTGAAACAAAGCTACGCGTCAAAACTAGTGAAATAATATGACCGCATCCACACAAAAGGTCAAAAGCTTGTGTTCTCCGAAGCTTCCGTATCCAAACTAGCTACAGTAGAAACAAGAGATTGTATTGAAACTGAGAGAATGTATTGTGGTAAGATTGCTTAAAGAAAAAAAATTTCATACCTGTATTAAAAATATTAATTGACTATAATCCATTTAGTAACCTGCTGCCTGCAGAACTTTATTTGTATCTTGTTTTTACTTTTAGATAAATAAAAAAAAAAAGAGGACTCATAATCCATGATCCTCATGCATGTTCATAATTATCATTATAATTATATTAACAGATAAGCTGAGGACGACATCTGACAAAAAGGACTACATTAATTGGATGCAGTTCAATGAAATAACACTTAATGCAAGACATCCTACATCTTGTGCGTTTCATTTTTTTTTACACAATTATCACGATTTAGCTTACTATTTTGTATTTGCAGAGTGGAGAATGCACAGTCAAAAATGCTGTGACTTCTGTTGAGAATTACAGAGAAAATCAAACTGACTCATGGAGACTCATCTTAACTTTCAGGAAAGGTGACTAAACTGACTTGATCTATCACGATAACCACTCCATGCTTGGCTCGAGTTGAAAAATGTAGCTAATTGGGTGAAAACTGTTTAAAGGGGCATTCATGTCTTCGCACAGTGCCCTTCATAAGCCTGCTCAACCAGGAAAGCATGTGGGAGGCTTATCATACTGTATGCTAAAGCATTAAGACAGTCAGAAATTGCTTATACTGTATTAATGTCTCACACCATTCAGTCACCCAGACTGTCTTTCCATCCTTCATTGACCCATTGCCAAAAGGAACCTTTACCTCAGGTAAACAACTTAAAAGCTGTAGCTACTTAGGTCATCCTTGCTTGTTCACATCCTGATTGTTTCATACATTTAGAAACAAGTATATATTAGGAAAACCTCCTGCTTCTGCAGTAGATGCATTTTATACACATTTTGGCTACATTCATAGTTTTTCCTTGCCACCATCACCAACACCCTTGGCTTGTCCATCAGAGACAATCTCCTTATTATCTAAACACATTTTTTTCTCACTCACTTCCAGAAATTTTCTTTTTATTTTGTTGAAGCTGCTTTGAGACAATGACCATTGTTAAAAGCTCCATATAAATAAAAAAATTATTGAATTGAATTCACATTACAAGCCACATTTCTTTCAAAGTTTTTATGTCACGACAGCAAATCTGTCATAATTACAATGGACTTTTATCTGACTCCAATGTGGGCATATCTGTACTCTGAAACAGCTCGTATGAACACATTGCTACAACTTCACTTATTCGGGGTTAAAACATGTCATGAGTTTGTATGATCACTCGTTCATTTCAAAAGATACAGTAGATGCAATTTTAGCAAAATATATGCTTGGGATTTTTTTCTGGTGGAAATGTACAGAAGTAAAAGCTGTTATGTTTTCTTCTGATTTTTTTTTTTTTCCAACTTCTGTGTTTCCAGCTGATCATCACCTGCTTGGTTCTGTGTTTCATTCTTTCTAATTACTGTACGTTTTCTGGACTGTATCTTTTAACCCTAGCTACTGTATACAGTATAGTGTATAAAATGTGTTCCTCTAATTTGACCTAAGTTTTACAGAATGGAAACATGTCCTGTGAGTGGTAAATGTGAAATAACATCTGCCACAATGTGAAGTGTTTTTATTTCAATCATCCCAATATTTCCATTTTATGCTCTCACTCTGCTTAAAATACAGAATTAGAAAATACCCTTTTGTTCTTTCTATTCTCAGGTTGAAGTATTCCAAATGATTATAGCAATGAATTATTTTCTAATCTCCTTCAAATGATATGGAGATGGCCATTTGCCAATTTCTCCCACATAGAAATCCTTAAATCCAGGCATTGGAGGCTGAATGTTCCAAGTGTTTTCTAATTTCATGTAGTGGTTCTTAGAAAGAATACTCCACTCATTGTCACATTGTGTCGGCATCCTAGAAGTGGTACAGTTTAATAGGATAGTACATGTAACAGTTTTCCAGGGACATCCATGGTATGTGAAACATCATTATGTACATTGGATTTTAAATGCTTTCTTGGGTAGTGGCTTAATAATTTATAATAACTAATAAATAACAAATTTATAATAAATAATAACTTAATAATAATTTTACTGATCAGGAGGTGAGGTGTCCAACCCACAGTACCATCAAACTGCCAATGCTGGACTCTTGAGCAATCCCTTAACCCTCTCTGCTCTAGGTGTACCCTATCATGCCTGACCCTGTGCTCTGACCCCAAACTCCTAACAAGCCGCGATATGTAATGAAAATCATTTTCTTTTTGCTGTACTGTACATGTCACAAATAAATGCCTTTTCTTTGTACATCTTTAACTTGAGTTATATTTTACCTAGGGTATCTCTATTTTTACTCACGAATGGTATTTGTACAGTATACTTTGCCCATCACTGATACACTAGGTTAAAT
This sequence comes from Clariallabes teugelsi, assembly GCA_030014215.1. Taxonomy (NCBI): domain Eukaryota; kingdom Metazoa; phylum Chordata; class Actinopteri; order Siluriformes; family Clariidae; genus Clariallabes; species Clariallabes teugelsi. Next base: position 23,941,178 of record JAQMYG010000037.1, read on the forward strand.
ACTACTCAAGTAAACGTGGAAGTCCTCCATATACATTTCTACATGAGTAAAAGTACAAGTACTTCACTTTAAATTTACTAAAGTATCAAAAGTACTGAGCTTGTTTTAGCTTTTGTCATAGTCAAAAAGTCTCTCTCTTTCTCCAACCTCTGTTTTCAAACACCTACTGTACATGATTAAGCTCTACTGTATCTCAAGGGAAGACATGATTCTCTATGGGGTTCAGGTCAGGTGAGTTGGCTGGCCAATTTAGCACAGTAATATAGAAACCAATAGATGGTAGTTTTGGTCCTGTGGGTAGGCTCTAAGTCCTTCTGGAAAAGGAAATTGGCATTTCCATTAAGGTTTTCAGCAGACGGAAGCATGAAGTGCTCTAAAATCTTCTGGTATTTGGTTGCCTTGACTTTGGACACCACCAGCAAATATCATGGCACGCAAAATGATCGCAGACTGTAGAAACTCCACTCTGGACTTCAAGCAACTTGGATTCTGCACCGGTCCATGCATCAAGAGCCACCATACATGCATGTGTGTGGTGGCTTTTGATGCACGGACCGCTGCCTCAATCCACTCCTTGTGAAGTTCTTTGCTTTGACAATCTTCTTAAGTGCTGTCATCCCTGTTGCTTGTGTACACTTTTCCCTTACAGTCAACTATCCATGAATTTACACGAATAATTTACTCAAACTGAAATATTCCAAAACTTTAAGATACTGGATTTTGCTGGATCAAATGCTGTAAATGTAATTATCGGAATTTAAATGTAATTTTCGGCTTAAAATATTTTAGATGGTGTATAATGAATCTGTAATATATGAGAATTTAACTTTTTATATAAGATTATGAAAAACAACTTTTTTTTTTTTTTACACACATTTAAACCATTAACATAAAAACCACTTAATTAGTTCATTTAATTAACTAATCCAAACACTCTAGTAAGCATTGTACATAATGGCTTACAGTGGTTTATTTCAGAAACAGAAAAAAACACATTTCTCTTACCCCTGATGTGTGATTCAAGCAATTTACTAGGGATACATGAATAAATCATATTTAAAAAATTGGCACACAAAAAAATAAAAGATATAATTAAACCTAGCTGTTCTGGGTTTGGTTCTATATTTATTTTAATTCTATGTTTAGACCATAACATTGAAACATTTAAAATAAAGGAGTTGCTTATCAGAAATGCAATTAAGTTACTAGCAGCCTTAAAATACTTAAGAGCTATTTTGGCAAGATTGAAACTGATATCCTTCTCCCTATAAGACAGTTGAACAGTTCAGCTGACAGTAAACAGCATAAAGATATTTTAACAGGGGTTCATAGTGTAACAATGACTTTCCAAAACACATAACATGCTCATTTTGCAAAGGATCTTTAATAGCGGTGTGTGCATATTACTGTGCAGATAAACACCATTTCATTAAGTTTATGGGACAGTGTGGCAGATTGCCCCATTGGCCCTCAAAGGATCATGGCATAAGCTTAGCACTCCGGGCAGTGCCATCTGTTGGCATGACAACTAAGTAGAGTGCTCAAGACTAGGAGTGGACATATAGTGCCTAGTGACCTTATCTACAGCTAATATTAGCAACCATATGTGTGGGTGGATAAAGGGATTTGTTAAGGGCTATACAAATGTATTTTAGTAAATAAATAAATAAATACATAAAGGATGTACATTATATACAACAAAGCATCAAGAATCAAATTCAATCAGAATTTTTTACACACCAAACCAAGTATAGACGTTGACAACAGAAAGCAAAATATGCAACAATTTACATTAATTTATTAAAATTATATTTATAATATTATATTAGGTACTGTAAGATACATTATATGACCATCTACACTTACAAAAGTATGAATATTAACCAGGTTGCATATGAAAGATAGCAAAACACCTGGTGGCATGGGGTGTAGTGGTTAGCACTGTCGCCTTGCACCTCCAGGGTCCGGGTTTGATTCCCGGCCAGACCTGATTCCTGTCTGCATGGAGTTTGCATGTTCTGCGGGTACTCCGGTTTCCTCGTACAGTCCAAAGATACAGTATGTGGCTTAGGCTTATTGGCATTCCCAAATTGCCTGTAGTGTGTGAATGGGTGTGTGAGTTTGTGTATGTGTGTGTGCCCTGCGATGGATTGGCCCCCTGTCCAGGTTATACCCTGTCTCGTGCCCTAAGCCTCCTGGGATAGGCTCCAGGTCCCCGCAACCCTGAATACAGGATAAATCAATATAGAACATGAGTGAGTGAGTGAGCAAAACAGCTTAAAAATGTTTCAAAATGAAATGTATAGAACATACAGGTTAGAATTAAGCAAGCATAAAAATGGATTTGGACATTTGAGCCTGGTTGTCACAGATAATCCATAATTAATATCATGAACATGATTTGATTGCTCTGCTAGGGGCACTAGTTTAAAATAGAAGTTACTTGAAGGTTGATAAGTTGGTTAGCATCATCTGTTTGTCATTCATCAGATCACCAATAAACTAAAATCTTTCTATCTCCGCAGTCTGACAGGTCGTTAAAAAAGAACAAACATGACAATGTACAGGTGCAATCGTGCCTGAATCATGACAGACTTTTGAGAAACAGCAGCAAGGATTGTTTCAGACATGAAGGAGAATTTTGATATACAACTTATTGCACAATACATTTATAGAGGGAGAGTAATGCAAAAGAAAATATTCATCAGGCTCAAGAATAAGAAATCAAGGGTGAAATTTGGCAAGATGACATGCACAAAAAACAGTGTGTGTGTGTGTGTGTGTGTGTGTGTGTGTGTGTGTGTGTGTGTGTGTGTGTGTGTGTGTGTGTGTAGAAAGAACATTTCAACCAAACTGTGCTAAAGGTAGAGTCTGGGGCTCTTTTTCCAACAGTGGTGTTGGTAAACTTGTATTCATTCATTATTCATGGGATTATAAAGTCAGAAATGCACAGAGGTGTTTTGAATGAAAACTGGCAGAAATCAGGTAGGAATTTTTTCTATTGACAGAAGTGGATTTCTCAGCAGGATAATACTCCAAAGCATACCAACACACTTTTGAAAGAATACATCCCAGAGCCTCTGACCTAAAGGTCCTACAGAGCATGTACAGTATGGGATGCAATGGAGAGGAAATGAACAGATTGAGTCCATGCCCATATGTTGACAAGGAAATCTGTCAAACTGTCATGGTAGAGAAGCAACGGACTACAGAATCCATCAGCCACTGAAAGTCAGGTTTATGGTCACATGCTGATAATGATGTACTTTGTCACTAATGGGTGTATTTTAGTTTCAGATTTAGACCATTTATATCGACAGTCATAGTTCCTGTTTCTGTTTTGATTTTGTAAGAGTTTCATGAATGATGTTCTTTAAAGCGACACCTGTTCCTGCATTAAGCTTATATTTGAAAGAAACAAAAGAAGGCAAAACAAATTCTAAAACACTATAACTAATGGCTGTAATAAAACTAAAGTTAATTTTTTAACATTTGAAAGTGCAACATAATATTGAACTTTTGCAGTCACATGATTACTGAAGAAATGGGAGAAGTACTATTAACTGACATTAGGCTACTAGGTATTTTTGCTTGATAGTTATGTTTGAGGTACATTTTGGTGCTCAAAAATAGCAGAAAGATTAGCTGATGATGATCCAATTACCTGATGCTTTTTCACACAGATCAAAAAGTAATTGATAATTGCAAATTGATAGCTTCTGTTTCATGATTATTGTCATATGCAGTATGTCAAAAGAGAAACAACTATGCGAAAATGGATGAAGATGAGGTAATTGATGCCAAGATGGTGCCGGTGAGGTCGACTGCCATCACGACTGCTCCGAAAGTTTTCTATATTTGTATCATTTTCTCTTATTTCATATTTTATTTCTTTATTTGCATTCTCTATTTTATTTATTTATTTTAATTTATTTTAGGTCATCGGCAGTTGTGTAAGCATTTACCTGTGTATCATGCTGTACTGTATATGTGACAAATAAAATTTTAATCTGAATTTAAGACATCAAGTTCTAAATGTTTGCTGTGTTACCATAATACTGTATGAAAATTAATGGTGCAAAACATGTGATTCCTCCTGGATTTGACGGCGTTTTCTAGCGTTTGCTAGCATTACCTCATTCGGTGCTTCTGTTGCTAATGCAATGATGCTATGGAATATGCTGTGCTTTACAATTCATAAAATTATGTGCAGGACACTAATACTGACATTTCAAGCTTTCTAATTAATAGCTAACTAACTGTTCCAACCTTGAACACCAAATGGAGTAAAATGTAAAGCTAATGCACTATCAAGTGCCCTTGTTCAGGGGATAGAGAGGGATTTGTGTCTCTAAACTGATGTTCAGAGGGATTTTGGAACGACTTAGAAGCAATTACTGAGGTGACAAAGTGTGTTGCTTAAGTTGTCAGCAGATGTGTTTTCTTGCTAATAGTGCTTCCATGACTGGTTTTGAATGTGGGTTTTGGCACTAGCATCTTGTAAATAATGTCCCTTTTACCATCACAAAGTGCAAAAGGTCTGCATATGTACAATATATATATATATGTACTATATAAGAATCAACCCAAATATATATTATGTAAATTACCATAAT
>JAQMYG010000037.1:23981657-23998034 GCA_030014215.1 Clariallabes teugelsi
TATTTTGATTGTGTAAAGCTGCTTTGCGACAATGTCAATTGTTAAAAGCGCTATACAAATAAAATTTAATTGAATTATGTGAATAAATACTACCTTTATTTCTCTATATAATCCAATGCCACATTAATGCATTAGTGTTTTACCATCAAAGTTTTCTCAGTACGTCGGGAGCCATGATCGGACTGCCTGCTTTATGCTAGCCTCCCAGGAACTCCATTAACGGCCCAAACATGTAGAAACGGCTTGGAGTGAGGTCAGGACTGTACATCAGATGTGGCAATAACACACAGCCTATTTCCTATAATGTGCAGTTGGTGTTGGAGAAAGATTGTGTCTACAGTTCCCTTCGCATTTAAAGAGTTGAAGACAAATTATCCATTGGTTTCCAAGGATCAGAGGTTCTACTCTCTGAGTGCTACAGTGGGCTCTGAGCCACCTCGACCAGGATCGTCAATCACGGATGTACGACCTTCTTTAAAATGTTTGCAATGTTCAAATGTTTCACTGCAACTAAGAGTCTCATCACCAAATTGTGCTTGAAGTCTTCTGTAAATGTCAGTCGGTTTTATGCATTAATTTATGAGAAATTTCATAAGCCTCTGTTTGACTTGAACACTCCTAGTATATCGTCATAACTTATAAACTGTAAATGTCACATCCTTTCTTACCTTAAGATCTGACACCTCTGTGTAGCACTGCTCGGAGCGAGTGTGGTCAGATAACTGCACATTCCAAAAGCATGGTAACTGGTGCACAAGAACTGGATTCTGTTTTATGATTGCATTGAAAATATCCTGCACATATAAACATGCACAAAATCTCTTTTAGAAAGGCTCGACAACATGTTTGTCGTTAACAGAGTAACAGCTTGGTCATACCACCCTGACCTGATCGGCGAGGGAAGTGGAAAGCATGCTCATTAGCTCTCTCTCTGCCGTTAACCTCCACATCTGTTCCCACCCGAGCTTCCGTAATCGCTCCAGATAGAGCAGGATCACTCCTGCAGCATTCAAGGAGAGCCAATTAAAAGCATCATTATTAGAAATTGTTCTCTTAACAGTCTTTATCCTTATAGCTTGTGCCTGCACACACACTCTCTTTACCTGTGTTGAAACCACGTCCCAGAGCAGGCCAAGGTTTGTGGTTCTTCCAGAGGTTTCCTAAGTACCAGTCACTCTGATTCTCCACGAGTCCAATCACCTGCTTTGCTGCAATGAGAAATACTTCAGGTCATCCATCTATCCTACAAATAGCATGTGGCTGATTTCATGACTGTAGTACCATTTATGTCGCACTGATATTACATACAGTATACATATATTTATGTACAGTAAAGCAAAGACGGAAATATGGAAATTGTCCTTCACCACAACCTACGTGCACAACACAGTTAAATAACCTAAAAAAACCTCTTAAAACCTATTTATAGCATTTATAAAGTGAATTTCAATCTCATTCCTGTCTCATTTTACCTTGAAATATAATCATTAAAGTACTTTAAAAATCTTATTATCCTTGGATTCTTGTATAATCCATTTAACAGCTCATGTCTGTAGCATCCTTTTCCATGAGTCATCCTTCACAGGCATTGAAAAATGCGCATTTACACAATCATGTTACCTTTATACAGTATATTCAGCCCTATACGATACATGTTCAACAGGAAGATTCCTGCAGATCATAAGTAGATGAAAAAGTATATATTACTTTACTTTAAAAAATGCATAGGTGCCTGGGACAGTTTTTTTTGTGTAATGAATGCAAATTAAATGAATATACAGTGTAATGCATTGCTGGATGGGGCATCTCATGGGCTCTTTACCCCCTGGGCCCCATGCACTTGGTTTACTGGTACATTTCTCACTTGGCCAGCACTGCCTTTTTTGTAGTTTGTTCTGCATTGGCATTTCTGTGTTATTAAACTGGACGGGCTAGCCTTTAGTCCCCATGGGCATAAACAAGTTTTGGGTGCCCATGATCCTATCAGGTATTTGCTGGTGATCAATACTGTTCAGTTCACCTGGCAGTGGTCATGATGTTATGGCTGATCAGTGTACATATATGCATTTTCTATAAAGGTGTTCCCTCACTACTCATTTCATGACTACAAATGTTGCAACTTTGGTATTTCATTGATTTTGTTACACTCGCTATTGTTTGTACATCATTAATTCAGTTATTGGATGAAGTAGTGTATTTATACCATGGAAATAGTAAAAATCCACAAAGCCAGTGAAATGAAACGGGCTTTGTTTGAAGTCTAATAGGGTCTTAATAGAGAGAGAAAATAGGGTCTCAATAGGCGAATAACACAATTTTGGACACAAAGTAGGCTTGAAAATACAGACTGTCACAGGAGCACAGACACATTCATTTCAAAATACTGTAGATGTCGATCTAAATGAGCAATATGTACGCAACAATGGAGCCCTAGATGACTTGCACAATAATCTTTCTATCAAACCAAAAAATCCAAAGTCTGGTATTTTGCTTTAATAATAGCTCTTTAGATCAGTGTTTTCAAGTACCTTCTATTCACTACTACAGGGTGGGTGAAAAGTAACTAGGCATAAAAAATTGGTAATAAAGCCTATTTCTAATAGAAATTTGTTTAAACAAATTGTACATATACTTTATTACATAGGAAATTACAGAATTTTTTTTAATTTAACAGCCAGGGATGGAATGCACAAGGACTTTGTTTTGAAGGAAGTCATTTGGGACATTGCTGAGAACCTCCTCAATCTCCAAGTCCTCCAGTGTGCAAGGTTTTGTCCTCCACACCTCCCCCTTTGTGAAGCCCCACAGGGAAAAAAATGACATAAATTGAAATCTGGATGCCATTCATGAGGTCCACGTCATCCCAGCCAATGTCCTGGAAAATGCTCGTCTAACCACGCATGCACAATAAGAGCAAAATGGGGTGGTGCTCCAAGGGGTGGTGCTCTAGTGATACTACAAGTTCTATAGACATTAAATACTGCCTAGTTACATCCTGTATTAATTGTTCCAGCAAAGACACAATTTAAGTATTTAAAAATCATCTGAGAATGCAAAGAGTTGGCAGCTTTACAAACACCCTGCATGTTAATGTTAAAAAGAATGTGATTTTGATTTAAGAAAAATGCTGGAAAATGTCATTTATTTAACAAATGAACAATAACAATGCTCTGCTCTAAGTTGCTGTTTAAGTTCCCCAGAGGTATGTGACATAACGGCAGTGGGTCTAAGATTGTATTCCATTTTAATGACATGATGATGACTGAGATAATAACCAACTACGGCGAGCAGTATGAAGTTGTTCTTTTCCTAAGCTACAACTTTGGATGTAAACAATGTTAGGCTCCACAACTTAATACAAATAAAAACTCAATATCTTATTTTAGAACAGTGTTCAAAGCTGAGAGAATATTTCAGGAATAAAAAGCTTTAATCGCTCCAACAAATAGATCCACTGCACATTCCGGATCATTTGGACATTTATGTTAATAAAATATATGCTTAAATGTCTTTTACACTAAAAGTGGGCTGTGGTGCCAAAAGGTTTGGGAACCTCTAGGAAAAGCTATATAGATTAATTACAGTAATTACCTGTGAACTTTTTGAAGATGGCCCATAGCTCAGCAATATCCGTGGCAAAAGTGATGTCAGTATCAAGCACAATGACTTTTGAAAGGTCAGAGGGCAGCGCTTTGGTGAGAGTGAGTTTCATCAAGCCATAAATTCCTGAATAGTGTTTGTTGGGTATCCATGAAACCTCCGGCTAAATTATGAGAGAGAGAGAGAGAGAGAGAGAGAGAGGGAGAGAGAAAGCTGTTAGCATTTAGGATGTCACCAGTATAACCTTAGAACTGTTCGGTCTCTTTCCTTTAGGTTTGTACTCTCGTAATAGCATCACTGTCCACACAAGGGAGTTGTCGGTAATGCCTCTTTCATCTCACCACATACATATTTATTGATGGGAAGCTCGACAAAATGATCTGGTGGACAGGAGATAAAAGGCTGAATTGCAGAGATGGCATCCACTCAAGAGTGCAGAGTTCCTGTGTTTTTAGATGCATGTAATGATTACACAGGCTCGGAGCCAAACAACAGCACAATCAGATGTAAAAGCACACACACACACACACACACACACACACACACACACACACACGAAGAAAGAAAGAAAGAAAGAAAGAAAGAGAGACTCAATGTGATAGCACAAAGAGACACACAACCATTGAGAATGTGTACAGTATATGATGAATATGTGGGGGGATTTGATGAATATGCATCTGCGATGTTCAAACTGTCTGTATAATGTGAAAACAAAATGCGTTTTGAATGTCAGCACACATATGCCACCATGTAGTGCGACCCAACAAAACAACTTGGAAATGCCTAGTGAATAATTTAAAAGTCAATTCAGTAGCAAATGTTTTTTTTTTTTTTTTTAAAGAGCCACATAATCATTTTAAACACGTGAACACAAAATGAAAAATCCTTCGCTCTACGGTCTCTGCAGAGTGTCTATGCTGAGAACAGAAGGCCTCCCAGGGGGAGCGCCAGTGTCAGAATGCTGCAGCGTGCACAACCTGATGGCTTCCACTTACAAAAGCAGCAAGCGTCACTAGCTTTGTGCCGCCTGACTTAAAATTATGGTGTATAAACAATACTTGCACAATGCTTGCATTGTAACAAACTCCCAGCATGCTTCAGCAACAGCCCCACCTTGAGCAGCACCCTTGCAGTGTTCCAGCTAGCCAAATTTCAAAATACTCCCAGCTCAATGCCAGCTAACAGAATATATTTAGCATATACTGGGTTTTTAAGCTACTCCTCAACAGTCCACATATAGTATAAATAACTGATCATTAACTGCATCATCCTGGTTGCAATCAGAGCCTATCCTGATTTAAAGTGGGAGAATCATGCAAAGTCCATCACAGGGCAAACACATACACACACCAGTGAGCAATTTAATGTAGACAATCTGCCTGGATCGCTACACGGAGGAGCCTAGAGGAAATCCACACTATGACATGCTTATGCTACCCACAGTGCCGTTGTGTCACCTGATAATATAACTATCTCATTTAAAAAAAGAGTTCCAGGTAAGCTAGGACGATCTAACTATATTCACTGCAGGCATGATTGCCTCTGGGGCTGTGGGGGCAGCTTTATTGCCGAACATTTGGTCTGAGACCTCAAGATCCCCATTCAACCATGCTCTCCTCTGTTATGGAACGTAGACCTCTGAGCTCAGGAAAGATACAGTTCGAAGTCTACCCTTAGCTCTTCTCTATTGTGTATTTCCACAGCTTGTAGAAAAAGACCACAGTGGTCACATGAGTGCAGGCTTGAAACTTCTAGAGCACAGTCTCAATGTCAAGGTAAGACTGGAATTCCAGGAGATGTGGTTCCCCTTGTCAAGCCAGGTGAGCTCTATACTTTAAATTCACCTTTACCAAATTTTATGGGTACAAATTCAAGTATGGCTACAGTAGATAAAAAACAGAACAGGGTCCAGTACCAGTGGATTCCAAGGCACTAACTAGGATCGGGGTGCCTGGTTGTTTCAAATCCAGCAAGACCACAGAATCCTAAACTACCTGAGAAGATCTTGTGAATGGGGTAAGCCTTTCAACAAAGGACACCTGGGTTTAGCAAGAACGTTACAGGTTCCTGATCATTTTTGGGGGCCTAGTTTATGTAGTCTTGTTACACTGTTCAAGCCAAGGTTTCTAGACAGTTTCCTGTAAGATTTCATCAATGGTTGATTTCATTCAGGATTTCAACCAGGTGAACTGAGCAATTAACTATTTACAATTAACTAATTAATATAACTAGTTAAACAATTAACTGATCAACTATATACCAGTAAGCTTACAAGTGGATCATGGGCCAGAAAGAAAGGTACCAGAACACCAAGTGCACTGCAGCCTTCTGTACACCAAACAGTTAAAGAGTCCAAGGCTGCCGACATGGCCACCAAACTCCCTAGATCCCAATCTGATAGAGCATGCATGGAATGTGCCAGACAAAAATTCCAATCCAAAGAGGCTCCACCCTGCAACCCAGAGCACTCAAAGGATTCCCTGCCAAAGTCCTGGTACCAGACACCACAGAACACACAGAGGCCCTGCAGAGACACACCCCAAGGGTCCAGAGCTGCCCTATTGGCACAAGGGGAATTTAAAACCTCGGTGGTTATAACATTAATGTTTATAATGTTCAGTGTTTACTTGAAATTCCAGACACTATAATGTTAATATAACAACACCTAGTTTTGATAAGTTTCTTCTGAGGGAAGAAACTGAACCACTCTGCTCTGAAAACACATTTCAGTTGATAAATAACTATATTCCCAAAATGTAAAAATGTGTTCCTTTGAAAAATCCAAGAACACATACAATCCTATGCATATTTAATAAAATGGATTAAAGTCACAGCTTCAGTGACCTTTGCAACAATATACAGCCTACTCATAGGAATTATGAATATACAGTAGACATAAAGAATAAATTATATATTTTGCAATTTAAAGTATATTTTATTACTGCATTGCCATAAAATCTGAATAGATACCATGAGTCAATCCACTGGTAGGTGGCAAAGAGTACACAATAGCTGATGATTTACTGTCCTGGCGAGTTCTGCTATTTGGTTCTGAGATGGTGAAGTTCTGAACAATAGATGAGAGGGGCTTTTTGCGAGTTTTACCTTCAGTTCATCAGCGTCATAAAAGCTGACTTGCACCGACGGCACCATCCACGACTGGAACAACGTGCTGAGGATCTGATTGGCCACCGTGTCTGTTATGAAGTGAAAATGCAAAGGATTTCTCCTGGAGGCAAAAAGAAGAAAATGGTGATAAAAATGAAAAGCATATTCAGTTGGTACCATAATTTGAATCAGTGTTAAACCATGTATTGTTTACACAATTAGAGAATATGACTGTATACTAGAGAAAAATCGATTCAGTGATGTATTCAATTCATGTATTGCCAAACTGACTTATATTTGTAAAAAATCTATTTTGTAATATTTATTTTTAACTTTTAGATGTTTGTATTTGAAGTGGTAAAAAGTCGCAGTCCCTCGATAATCTTGCAAATGGTGTGCTTTAAACTAGTCATCCATTGGCACACATTGGTTGCGAAATTTGCAAAATTTGTTAAGAATTTTGTTAAGAAAACTTTGTGGATGCCATAAAGTCACACCCATATGATTTCTGAAAATCTTATTCTATATTAATAAATATATTATATAAGTCTCAGTTTCATTTCAGTTTATATTTATGGTGGTGTAAAATACTGTAAGTTCATCCAATCCAACCTTGGCAAAATACTGTATGTCTTCATACAGCTTATGTAGGAACATGTCTGGGCCGTTTAGGTCCACTAAAATTGCGAAGAACCAGCATATGCAGTACTGTAAATACATCCTATACAATTGTTTGCTTTACAACTTTTTGGCAACAGTTCAGTCTCCTAAGACCTGGATTCTACTGTTGTACACACCGCATTTTCTCCTCACTGTTTGTCTTTATTAGCACCTGCTAACTATGAACTTAATCAATGCCTTTTTCTGTCAAAAGAATTACACTTAACGGTACTATATGAGGATGCTACAAGGGATTATAGCCAGTGTAGTAAAGAAAATGTCATGTCTTCATATGAGAATATTCAGGTTCTCAAGAGGTTAGGGAAGAGCCACATACAGGGGTGATGATCAGATGTCTGCAAGCATTTGGTCATACTGTACATAGTGTATATATTATAATCTCTGTATTATATCATCATGAACTAAATCACAGAGGGAAGATGAAATGTTGTTTCCTTTAAAATGAATTGAACTGGGTGTTCCGTGTTTACCTGTGGAATAAGATGGACTTGACCAGGGTGACCACGTCTCGGCTGGCGTTGTGACCCGCACACACACAAGCCACGTGAATCAACTGTATTCACACAAGCAGAAATGATTATGAAATTAAATATGAAGTACAGGCAAAATGCAAGAGAGAGAAAGGACATCATGTACATAAAAGTTTTTCTTAACATCATATTTTTCTAATTTGAATAGTTAAATAAAGCCTAATAATGCATGCAGTTCTATAGTTAAGCCTATAATTAAGCCATCATTGAAACACTAAGACATACAGCATGATGCCTTAGTGCTCCGATGATAATTACGCTACTTCATGCACATTTTAGAATCTAAACTATATCTCCCCTGAAGCTTTACTGGCAGTTTACATCTGCCATTATGCATCTCTATATAAACAACCCACATCCCCCATGATGCTACAGTGTTCCTTTGATTTAAACTCCAAAACAGCTTAACCAGTGGGGCCAATCCTCTTACCTCACACTTCTCTGCAGTAGGTGAGCGGACACACTCGCTGTGATTGGCCCGTTCCTCTGCTGTGTTCTCCACATCCTCTGCTCCCGTATCAGCTGATGCCACCCACTGCTGGTTGCCATAGTTACCTTCAGTCTGTCCCTGGGATTGACTGAGCTGGAGGCGGATCTGCCGGTTCTCTTCCTCCACCTGTCGAACCCGGGACGCGAGAACCTCCCGCTCGAGGAAGCGCGCCTCCGTGGACTCCAGAAGACATGGAGCGAGGAGCAAGGAGCGGCCATCTGCTATTACATGACCAGATTTCAAGTTTAAAGACTTTCTTAACAGTGTTTAGTAATGTTAAATTAGGATACTGATGATGGACCATTTCTTAGAAAAAAAACAATTTAGTCCTATTTGATAGCTACGTAGCTTTATCATATATTTAATAGTTCTAACAAACAGCACATGGTTGTAAACTCCTCTACTTTAGTGCATGCCTTCAACTAAATTACAAGAAGAATATGGGCGAACCTGTCAAAGTGAGAAAACTGGGGTGGAATTCCAAGGACTGTACTTGAGTAGGAGTTGTTGAATAATAGGAGGAAAAGATTCAGACATGGTTCTAATCAAAATCAAAACTGACCTTTAATAGGTAGGAAAAAATCACAACCTTGTTCCACACAGTGGAAAGAGCAACAAATAAAGTTTTTAAGGCTATGAATGGTGTTTGCTTATCAAAAGATCTTCCACAAACTGCTCTTGGTTAGGACTTGCTGAACAGTATGAATTTGACAGGGAGGTAGTAGGTGAAGAAACTGTAACACTAGTGGAGAATGAAAGAGGTGGGAATTTATACTGTAGGACGTTAACTAGGTGCTTCAGGCTTCATGGTCTTTCTCCCACACCGGAGTTATTTCATAACATTTCACTTTTGACAAATTTCTCTCCACTGCGGAAATGGAGTGTATCCTGGTAACACTAGGCACACTGTGGGAGAATTCATGCCTGATAGGATGTGAATCTATTGATTCGCACCATACACACATTCAAACACCCATTCATCCAAGAGGCAAATTAGAGTAGCTAATCCAAATACCAGCATGTTTTTGGATGGCAGGAGGAAACCAGATAACCCAAAAGGAAACCCACACAAACACAAAGAGAACATGAAAAATTCCTTCCAGAGTGTAGCCTGAGTTCAGGATTAAATCAAGGACCTTGGAGCTATGAGACAGCAACATATGCCACCTCCAAACCTCCCAGTATAAAAAATCTAAAAATAAATTAAGAGTACTGAATTTCTAAACTATATGTTTACTTGACACAGGTTAACTTCAAGACAGATGACTTTCTTTCTTGATTTATTGATAAGCTGCAATTTGGTCTAATATTTAAGAGAGAAATGCCAGAGAGGGAATGACTTGTGATAGCTGCTATAACATAAAAGAACTTTTAGAACTGTATTAAAGTAAAAAGAAATGATATATCTTACACTGATTTTACTCTTAAAACAGCATAAAACTGTGTTTTAATTCTTACATGTTAATTATATATTTACGTAATATCACATGAGAGGGAGTGCTGTTATACCAAATATCAGCATGGCTGGGGTGTCTTTGACACTTGCTTTTATACAACAGTTCCACAAACACAATTTTTATTAACAGATTATGATTTGTTTGTTGTTTAATCAGTTACTTTGTTCTGCCAGCACATATCCAACCGCGCATGACAGAGTTGGCGACCAACAGTTAGCAACCAACTGTTGGTGTAATTAACAGGAGTGAAAATCATTTTAAATTCTTACTGGTTGTAACTCTGTTGCACAAAAGTTGAGGAGCCTAAACCATGGGTGCAGTGGACACTCAGAGAAACTTATGATATTTACTTTATATTTCCTCTTATTCCAAATAAGATTATCCACAGGTACAGGGGTTTGAATCCCATATGACTTAAATGGAAGGCTAGTGCTCTATGAAGGGAGAACAATCCCTTGTTCCACACACAAACACAAAGAGAACATGAAAAATTCATGCCATTGATCAGGGGTTAGAGATGCATTTGGGATTCAGCCATGTGTTCGAAGTTAGTTAGCTTAGTACTGTAGCTTGTGTAACTGTGAACAAAACAACACAAACTCGAATGACTTAGAAGCTAATTAATGAGGAGACAAAGTGCTAAGATGACATAATATTATCACATGTGTTTTCTTTCGCAGAGAGTTGTTTGTCTTTCTAGTTCTATGGACGCTTTCACCATCTGATAGGCTGCTGAGTCATGGTGTAGTTAAAGATTGTTAGAACATCTGTAATGCAAAGAGCTACATATTGCTAAACATTCCAGTGCTGTTGTACTCTATATTGGCACTCATTAAATGCCTATTATCCAATCAATTATGGATGTATAATTAATACCAGCACATGCAAATTGATATGTAAGGATAGTTTTGGACTTGCATATTTGTTAATATTTAATCATATTTCTCATATTAAATCACATTCGTCCTGTTAGGCATTTTAAAATCGGATTTTCTGGTTTTGAATGTAAAATATTTTATGAATGATTTTAAAATATATTGGTTCAATGCTGGCACTTGGTATCATTTTCTCTCACTCTCTCTCTGTCTCATCGATGAAGTGCAGAGAGCCTGGGGTTCAGAGGGGAATATTCATCACCATTTTGATTCTAATAAAAGTTATATAAACAAGCTCTGGCTTTTCATCAGTAGGGTAATGCATCACCAGCGCAAAGACTCTTCTGGATTGCTGGCCCATTAAGCAGACGAATCTGAACTGCACCTTATACTAATGACTTTAATGAATTTAGCACTTATATCCAGATTAACAGTAGAACACTAAACGAACGCTTCTTTTCTTTTCCATCCATAAAGACAAGTCAGGCCTTCTTCCCATCACTCAGGCATAATAGTCTTCATTTTCAAAACAATTATGATGTTGACAACTTATTTATTTCTCTGTGTTGGTTTGTTTGATGAACTTTTTTTCTCTCCTGACTGCCTCCATTAATACTCAGTTCACAAAGGGAAGGATTTTCCTTTATAGAATTTCTTAGTTTCTTTTTTTTTTCCCCTTGTGGAAATCTAAAAAGAGAAACTGGACTAATGTGCACAAGTTATTTTACTTTTTTTTTTTTCTCACAAACTATTGGACAACACCTAGTACTTTTGTAGTACACATTTATATGGCATGCCACTTTAGGGCGCTTTTAGAAAGTTTTAAAAATGAAGAATTCATGTAAATTCTGTAGTTGAGCATATTCAAATAATTTGCCTGCTATATGGGCTTCATGAATAAGAATGATGATTTCATATATTACTAGACAGGCAAAAAAAAAAAGAGGCAAAATTTAATCAGCTGCTGTCTTAACTTTTGTGAGGAGGTGTACTTATGCTGTCCACTTCTTTTAAACCATGAATGAAATCCTTCATCCATTTTCATTAAACATATATTTTAGAGCCTCATTCCTGTACAGGTCCTTATTCATGATCAAACTTCAGCATTAATTTAATGTACATTTAGGACACTTTTCTGAAGCACTTTTTCTATCTTTTACAACATCCTCATTCATGACCAAGTGTCATGAATATGCTGTTAGTATAAGCAATTAACAAGTAAACAATTACAGACACATAGAAAGTGCAATCAACTCATAATGACAATTAATTCTTGCTGTTGATGAGATGTAAAAACAAAGTTGCATAAAATCAATTAATTAATTAAAAACTATTAATATCTTATATGTTGTGATTTGTGCCTTTCACACACTGATCAGCCATAACATTATGGCCACGCGTCTAATATTGATTAGTAATATTGATTAGTGTGTTCTAACACCTTTCTATTGGAACCAGCATTAACCTTTTTTTCAATTTGAGCTATCGTAGCTCTTCTATTAGATCGGACTACATCGGACTATACATACCTGCCTTCATATGCATCAGTAAGCCTTGGTCACCCATGACTCTGTCACTAGTTCAGCGGATTTACTTCCTTGGATCACTTTTGGTATGTCCTGACCACTGCAGGCTGGGAACATCCCACAAGAGCTGCAGTTTTTGGAGCTCTGACCCAGTCGTCTAGCCATCTGCAAAAGCTTACTGATGCACATGGGGAGTGAAGGCTGGCCCGTGTAGTCCGATCCACTAGAAACGCTAGTGTAGATCAAATTGATGCTGGTTGTGATAGAAAAGTCTCAGAACAAACAGTGCATCACTGTTAGGGTGGAAAAACGAGAGAACTACTCAATCTTAGGTGGTGTAAATTCTCCAACATTGCTCTCTAAAATAGTTATCCTATGCATGTGTCTTTTATAAAGGCATTATGTAGGTACCCTTTAAACGAAATGTCACCAACTATACAGTATATGTAAACTTTTTGGATCTGTGAATGTAAGCGTTAATGTAGCTTGTACCCATTGCACTTAACTTGGTTAACAAGCCACAATATGCTCAAATGAGTCAGAACCAAATAATTCAGTTTAATAGACTGATAATATTAGTTTCACCCCTTTAATTTGTTATCATCAGTGTCAATATGGCTACCTTCTCCATACACATTCAAAAGAGATGCAACTAAAATAAAATAAATAAATAACAACAACAACAACAACAACAACAACAACTATTATTGTTATTATAATTATTAATAGCTGGAGCCTGTCCCAGCAGACTTAGGGTATGAGGTGACGTACACCCAGGATGGGATGCAGAACCATACTGTAGCAGGGGACACACACATGCACACTACAGGCAATTTGGGAAGGCAAATTAATCTAATCTGCATGTCTTTGGACTGTGGAAGGAAACCAGAGTACCCAGAGGGAACCCACCAAGCACGGAGAGAACATGCAAACAGGATTTATCTATCTATCTATTTTTTTTATTTAATTATTTTCTTTACTTATTTTCCCAAATTATGATTCTAAAGTTTTCACGTCTCTAAAATTTCTATAATGTTACAACCTAGAACTGAAGAGATTTTAAATAATAACAAATCAGACTACAATCATAAAAAAGCAATTAATAAAGGTCAAAATGTTGAATGCGTTAAGTATACAAAGTTTAATTCTATGCATTTTGCAATCTAATAGTATGTCCTGATACAGTACATGCACTGATCAGCCATAACATTAAAACCTTTAAAACAGTATACTCAGTATTGTGTAGGCTTCCTTTGTGCCACTAAAACAACTCTGGTTCCTCGAGGCTTGACTTCACAAGACCTCTGAAGGTGTGCTGTGGCGTCTGTCACCAGGAAGTTAACAGTAGATTCTTTAAGTGCTGTAAGTTCCAAGGAGGGGCCTCCATGGAACAGACCTGTTTATTCAGCACATCAAGGACAGATCAACAACCTTGAACTCTTTGCCTTCTAAGCAAAATACACAGCAAGCGGTGGTGCATTGGGTGTTCTGTGGCCTTTCTATCATAAGCAAGCATTAGCTTTTTTTGTTATCCCTTCTGTGGGATCGAACCAGATAGACTAGCCTTTGGTCTCCATAGGCATAAATGAGGCTTCCCCATATCCCTTCACCAGTGTACTGCTATATAATTGATAATCAATTTTAATGTTATGTCTGATCAGTGTATATGTATAATGTATACATTTATACAATGTTCCACTGTAAAGCACATAGTACTGTCCAGGGTTTCGGGTTTGATTCCCGCCTCGGAAAGTGGAGTTTGTATGTTCTCCCCATGCTTGGTGGGTTTCCTTTGGGGATTGTTTCCAATTCCAAATTAGGCTAGTTGGCGATACCAACTTGCTTGTACTGTAGTGTGTGTATTAATGTGCTCTGCAATTGACTGCCACCCTTTAAGGGTGTACCCATCTCCAAGTATAGGTTCCAGGCCCCATGCAACTCTGTTTTCAGGGTAAGCGATAAAGAAAATAAGTGTGAGAAATTGCGTGAGTGTAAAGCACATTGGGTCAGCTGCTGTTGTGCGATACAAATTCAATTATTTGACTTGACATTAAGATTCAAAACCAATTTCAATTTAAAACACTGATTCAAAATTCATTTCCCGAGGCAGATTAAAACATTTATCGGGTGGCTCCAGGTCCACAGATGAAATGATGCTAGTTTCTTTTAAGGTTGTTGAGGTTGCTGAAAAAACTGTTTTTGTAATATTTTGTAATTAAGCGTTGTTCATTCACTGGATATGGAGTAAAAGTTTCAGTACTGAAAAAGCTTGTTAAACATGGGCAAGATAACGGGCAAAATGAAAACTCTGTTAAACTTTAAAGGCACTGCTTTCTGTGTATAGTATACATGATGTGTGTAAGTAGCCCAATGCTACACAGTAATACCATTAGTCTTACTTAGTGCACATTTTGATCAGGTACCAAAAACTATACACCTGCAACCGGCCCAGTGGTGTGTAGAAAAAGCAAAGTCGCAGTTTTTCAGTGCCAAAAGTTCACACAGCATTTAATGCCAAGGTCTATGTGTGTTTATAATATCGTGCAACCAGGGATCTGACCTCACCTCTGTATTTAATCAAAGCGTTTAAGTGTTTATGTTGTGCTCATTCTGTACACACTGGGAGAAGACCTCTTTGCTCAGATACAACCTGTGAACCAAGCCTTGACCGATTCAAACCTGCTGTAAAGATTCTAGCTTGAAGCTGTCTGAGATCTGAAACACAAACCTGGCTTCGACACATGATGTGTGCATTTACATATATTTTTCTTTCGTCTGAATGAAAATGCTAAGAGTCAGACAGACAAGCTGAGAAAAAAAAGTGAGAGATGTTAGTTTTTGAACCTTAATTATAAAAAAAAATGCATGAGTCTTTCCAAGGAAGACATGTGCGCACTGAACGTGCTGCTTCTGAAAATTAAATACCTCCTGGACATCTATGTTCCCTAATGAAGGTTCTGTGTAGGTTTAGTCAAATTCTCAGAAGAAAGAAAGAGTTGCAGATATAGGAAAAGTGAGACGATGACGGATGATGGATGACGCCAATGCCAAAAGATGTATAGTGAAGGCCTATGCTTCGCAGGCAGGCGGCACAATGGAATAGCTAGTGCACAACTACAGCATTAAACGTCGACTGTACAAGCCAGAAGTCCACAACACTACCTTCATTAGTTATAACCTGTAGAATATAGCAACCGCACCCTACACTGCTTATTATTGAGGAGTTCCGTGGGTTAGTCTGATCAGAGTGGCATCGTAGCAAAAGTTCTTCTTATGAACATACATTCAGCTTTTCGCAAGAAAAGACACCTTGTGGTGTTACTTGTTATTACCATGTAGCCACATTACTACACCTCTGATGTTCATAGTATATTTGATTATTTGTTGGTATTGTATGAAAGTTAAACAATTAGTGCACATCTTTTTTCTTTTTTTTTTGAGTGGGGCGGGGGGGTATTTTGCTCCATCCACATGCCATCTGGCACATTGGGAAACGGTCACTCCCCACCCCATCAATGATCAAATGTAATTCACACACTACATGCAATTTGGGTTCGCCAATTGCAAATACCCTGCATGTCTTTTGATTGTGGGAGGAAACATGCAACCACCATGCACACAGACCTGAGGTGGGAATCAAACCTCGACCCTGGAGTTGCAAGGTGACAGTGCTAACCATGAAGCCAATGAACCACCATACTACCAGTACACATCTATTCTATGCTTTCTTTAAAAAAGTATATGTGTAAGTTTGGTCAAATTCCCATGAATTATTTTGAAGGACTAATATTTGATATTTACTAATATAAGCAATATTTAGCCTTCCCCCTATATGGAAAATGAAATAGCCAGTACATATCTGTGCTTCCTAATAATGATTCCCTGATGGTTTGATGAAAACCCTGTGAATGGTTCAGGAAGAAAAAAGTGTGATGACTATGGACCAGTGTAACCCAGGTTAGAAATTAGTGTATTTTAAAAAATAAATAATAATAATAAAGAAAAAGATGTATGTTTAAGTAATTGTACTAAAATAATAATAAAGAAAAACAGAACAAGAATGCTAAATTTAAATGGGTATTTAAATTTGTTGATGTGCTGTGGACTTTT
>JAQMYG010000037.1:23998134-24014441 GCA_030014215.1 Clariallabes teugelsi
AAGGAGAAACATCATTTTATTTTATCTGTGCTGTTTTGCTATTTAATTTCATGTTTTCATTTTCATTTCCTGGTTTTACACTTTAAAGTAAACAAACAATTTGAAGTCATTCTCTTGGTCTGTCTGTCTGTTTGTTACTGCTGTTTACCAACACTCATATATATTTGCTCTCC
Source organism: Clariallabes teugelsi (assembly GCA_030014215.1). NCBI lineage: Eukaryota > Metazoa > Chordata > Actinopteri > Siluriformes > Clariidae > Clariallabes > Clariallabes teugelsi. The sequence goes on from JAQMYG010000037.1 coordinate 23,998,308, forward strand.
AGTAGCGATTCTAGAATCTTGACTGGTCCATTAGTGTATCCCTTCATATAGAGCCGTATAGAAAAAAGCCTGTAACCACAGTGCACTGCTAGTGGCGTGGGTTACACCAGGGATGGTGATGACACTGACACTGACTATGACAGTGATGATGCGAGAATATGGATAGTGGACATTGGGATTATATTTTGAAATCTTAAATTTTTAAAGTATTTTAGAAAAATAAAACAAACACACGAACAAAGAAAAGAAAAAAATAAGAAATCCCTCATTGCTACATCACAAATAGAGAAACTTAATCATTTTATCATCAGGACTGGCACTGACTAGTAAATTCACCCTGTGGATTTTCATTTTCATGTTTTACTTCTAATCCACTGCTAATACCTACTACTATTAATACATACTACTACTACTACTACTAATAATAATAATAGTAATAATAATAGTAATAATAATAATAATTATTATTATTATTATTATTATTATTATTAATAATAATAATCATAATAATCATAATAATAATAATAAGGAGAAGAAGAAGAAGAAGAAGAAGAATACGACTCTTCTGGTCTTCTAGTTCTGCTACTACTACTACTACTGGTACTACTGATAATAATCCCACTCACTCTCCAGGTTGCCCGCCAGCAGGTAGAGCCACGTGAGCAGGATAATGAAGCTCAGAGACGCCAGCAGCAGCTTTAGCCTCCCTCGGCATGGGCAGTGCATCATGGGATGGCGGCAGGTGGAGGAACAGGAGGAGGATGGGCTTCACGTGGGACTCGGCCTCACGCTGCTTCCCTGCAGCATCCTCTCATCTGGAGATGGGAAAGACACACAGCTTACTGTAAAACCTGTTGAGCACTTAAGTGACTCAAAGACGATAATATAATGGAAGGAAAATTCCGAGTCAGGACGAAAGCCTGAGTCCATAACCAGGAAATGTTACTTCATATTTTATCAGTTGGTAATAATAGAATCATTTATGAATAAAAAAAAATAGTAATATTAACTAATTAGTAGTGCTGTCAATCGATTAAAGATTTTAATCTAGTTATTCAAAGTCATAGACTCAGACTTACTTGTATTATAACCATGCAATGTTATAAACAAATGCATAACAAACTGCCTAGAGGAAACATTATGCTTTTTTTAAAAAAATAAAATCTCAAACATTAACATGTAACAAATGTTAAATAAAAATTTTCTCTTGCAGCCGCAGTCATATTGTGAGCCCTGTCTGTTCCTGTCTGACATATGCTTTGGCAAAAATATCTTTCTTGTGTTTTTAACACACCCAGAGTGAATAGGTGCAGTTGCCAATTGTCATCAATTAGATGTGCTGTTACACCGAGGTAGTTATGGTTACTTACTGATCTCCAGTAAGTGCAATAACAATAGCTTCTACCAACTACTTCACTTTCACAGAATTTTTTCAGTGTCTTACATTTGACGTAATCTTATAAAAATAGCTCCCCTTGAAGGTAGCTCAAGCACACAACTTTGTTGATGAGACTTGCTGTTCAGCACACCTGGTGATGTTTCCTCAGTCACCTTATTATCTGTGCTAAAATGTCATTATTACACACACAGCAGGGTAACCATGCTGTTATTATGGGAAGCAATTAGGGTCAAACTCGATTAATTTCCCGTTAAAACATACTATTGTGCAGAATTTCCAGATTAATTACATGCGATAACGCATTAATATTGACAGACTTACTAATTAGTCAAAATTGGTATAATATGAAATACAGAATTGAGCCATATTGAGTGGATTTTATATTGTAGTAGGCATTAAGAAGCCATAACAGTTAACAATGGGGGTTATGAATGAATATTTTAGCATTTGAATAAAATATGTTGCATATGAAGGAGATAGTCGTTTCCATTTAACATAATAATTAAGGATATTGTAATTATTTTAATAGTTAATGTCAATTATTGCAACTAATTATTAGGGACAGGTTTCAACAGGAAACACCCAATACAATATTAGCGCAATATCACTACCTGATCCAATATGTACCGCGATTCTATTAGTTTCACGATTTTATAAATGTTGCAAACAAGATGCTGTGCTGCCTGCCAATGTGTGGACAATTCAGCACACACAACGCCTGTAGGATTATTGAGGAATGGCTACATTGTACCACCTCAAATGCATACTGTACATATACTTTATAAATAAACGATTAATTAAAAAATAATAATTCTGCAGTCAGTGTGGTGATATGTGAATTGCCACAAAAGAGAATTGCAATACATAACTGTCTAATTACAATCTAAGTATCTAATCTCTATTACTTGGGATTTTTTTAATCACTCAAGTATAATTTTTTTTTAATGGATGATGGGGAAAAAAACACCGCTTACTAGTCAACTTTGTTGGCTTTCATTTTCATTTCATTTTCTATTTTCTTGCCATACTCTACGATAGTAAATATATGAATTTATCCATACCATTACTTTCAAAAACGAACAATAAAAATGCGTCCTTGGTTTTAATGATTACTTCTTTTTGTTTCCTTGCTAATCTATTCTATTGGTTGAATATTTACTCTGGAAACATTTTCCGTATCATATTATGTAAACAAAAATGATAAAAATTTAATCACAATATGCAGATATAAATTCAGGGGGATTGAAATAACTTCTATTATTTTTTTCCTCAAATAATATGAAATGATACAGAACTCTCTATAGGCCTATACGGTACATGCTTTGGTGAAGTATTTAAAAAAATTTACCTGTTACATTTCTTTCCCACAAACATAAAAGTTTGATTTACTCTATTTTTTGCAACATAAAGCTTTATTTGTCTTACTCTTCCCACCTCAACACTCCACATTACCCAAGCAGCTGTTCATAAGTACACACTATGTGCCTCTTTTCAGCCAACTCTTTCCAGCCTGCTGTCCCTTCCATGTGCCCTTACAGCAAATTGGCCACTGCTTCATCGTTACCCTTTCCTGTCTCCTAACAACGTGGACATCATTATACGCAAGTGAGTACTAGCCAGAATACAAATTAAAAGTTTTCATTTCTCACACATATGACTTTTTTATTTATTTAGCCTAATGAAGTGAGAATTTAAAGTAAGCCCAAACTTAATAAAGCATGTATTTTTTTATATTATTTAATCCTCATCCTTAATTAGAGACACAGACAGGCCAATGTTCTCACTGTGCAGTGGTTCTGACACATTGTTTTCGAAATATGTTATGAGTTTAAAATCTTTACAACATGAGCTTAATACTCTCATCAACAAAAGCAGACATCGCCAGACAGTTTGGAGTTGCTGGGAATATCCATTCCAGGCTATGGAACAGATTACGAACATCTGGTCACATTGCTGATTGAACTAAGTCTGGAAGGCCAAGATGGACAACACCAAGACAAGAGGGACTAATTCGATGGCACAAATTGAGAAATTGTCCAGAAAATACTGGCATTATTACTGCTGGTATTACACACGATAGGTCATAGGACTATTCAACAACATTTGGCTGCAACTGGACTTGCATAGATCATGGAATAAAATCAAACATGCTTATTTTCTTGACAGCAATAAATTTTGTAAGAAATATGTGCAACAATTTTTTTGTCCATGAGTATCCATTGAAGGTAAGCAGCAATTGCACTTATCTCAGCCAGAGTCTTCTAATGGCCAAGAAGCTCATTAGTATGCATAACATCGCACCAGGTGTTCCCCATGCCCGCGGGTTAAATCGGTCATAGCAATCCATGCTCACTCAGTGCACGATATTAACGCATGCCTGCCTGGCCCGGGGAAAATAAGCTCTGTTTACTGCGGAATACCTCTTTCAGTTGTTCAATGTAAAGTAAATTTTTCTACTTTGCAACCAGTTACTATTAGACTCCACCAGTCATCTGTTGCCCAATTAGAGGCTCTGTTGCTGGCTTGTTGATTTGGCATCTCTGAGCTCAAATGCTTAAACAGGACGTGAGTGTAAAATGTGAGTGAGATATGTTACTATAATGTTGCTGAAACTGATAACAAAAACATATATTCTGTCCATCCCAGGACTCTTATTTAAAATTTGTTCATAATGAACACCTTTGATCTATGGATGCATTAATACCATTTGATTTCATACAGAATGAATACATGCTTTCTGGTACATGCTGATATCGATACCAGATCCAGCTCAAACTGTTCTCCCTGTGGGTGTAAAATGTGAATCATAGCTTAGAAACACTTTGATATGCAGCTACATGTTACAAAATCATGACATCTCTAAAGATTATGTGGTATATCATGTTTGTCGTTAATTATTTGTACCTTATAGCACTTATCATAATTAGGAAGATGGGATCAAAACACAGGGTCAGCCATGATACATCGCCCCTGGAGCAGATAGGGTTAAGGGCCTTGCTCAAGGGCTCAACAGTGACAACATGGCAGTTCTGGGGCTTGAACCACCATCTTTCCGATCAGTAGGCCAGTAACACACAGTCTTTACCAACTGTATGTGCATTAGTTATCTGGTTTGCCTTGGACAAGATCAGGTTTTTCCACTTTGGAAACAGCTGCTTTATTGTCTCCAATGCAACAGAGTCTCTCATTATCAAGGACAATAGGGACTGATCATTTGACTGGCATCATTAATCAGGAAATGTATGCAAATCATGGTCGACTCATGTCATCTGTTGATGAATGTGGCAATGTATACTAGGATTAAGCCATGTAGTATCACTTGATAGCGGATGTTGGTACGCTGCATCTTACAATGAGAGTATGAGTAAAATGAACTGATAACGGTTATCAGCATTAATACAGATGCATTCCCTATACCGGGATGCCTTAATGCATTCATCATCTCACTATTCCATTTCATGACTCAGTAAAACGTTGAATAGGAAAGAAGGATGTACACAGACAAGTCATTCCTGTGAACGATCAGCGAGTGAAACGTCTGATCCTAGAAAATCAATGGCTAACTTGTCGTAGCCTCTGTACACACAATCATTCACGAACACCACTTACACACTACAGGAACTCAGCTTGGAGTTATTGCCACATCCCCGGTACAGTCCTGACCTCACTCCCAGCCATTTACACATGATCAGACCTTTGAAGGAGTTCCTGGGAGGCCAGTGTTTCAGATGTGAAGCAGGCAGTCCGATCATGGCTCCGGCATACTGGGAAATCTTTCTACCTCGATGACACTTGTGAACCTTTATTATACACTGCATTAGTGCGGCAGGGGAATATATAAAGAAATAAGTAAAAGTAGTTTTTACTGTGTGTTCTGTTATTCTGAACAGTCAAAAGTCCTGGCTTGACTTGAACGCACTTGTACTTATTAGAGCATCTTCTGATACTTTTTCGAAGCTTCTTCCTTCTATCGTCTCGGGGAGCTATCACTTGGGATCTAAATCTATATTTAGATGTCTATAAAGCTGCTCTGTGACAATTATGTTAAAAGCACTATACAAATAAAATCGAATGAAATATATGAGCGAAGTTGCATCATAAAATCTAATACAAATGCAGGTTGTAAACATGAGGTGCGTTCGTGGTGGTTGAGAGCAATTCCTATTTACATCTAACCCCTGGATTTCACGATGATGGTAAAAGCTCAGGCGCAGACACTTGTTCCAATGTGAAACGTTGAATGGCCTGGATCAAACAGAACACTGTTAAACAGCAAACAAAGCAGCAGGGTAAAGCTCAATTAAAGATGTAGATACATCATGCCACGTGGCTCCATTAACACAGTCCTGTCTACATCTCTCTTAATTAAAGAGATCGAAGTGGGAGACTCTCTATCACTCCAGCACAGACAGATTAACAAAGGAGGGACAGGGAGATGGAGCAACGGAGAGGCAGATGCTGCCCCTGATTTTATCACCTTAATTAATCATGCTTCACTTTAATTAGACGCTCGCCTGTAGGCAACAATATTGGATGCTGCCAATAACAGAAAACAACAAGTTTATTAAAAGCAGGACACTGCTCTAAGAGAAGACGGATACAGCAGACCAAGGGTTATTAAGTTTTTAAGTCCATGGGGACCCGATGGACGCTGTTGCAGGTGCTGAGTGAGCAACGGGGTTTATGTTTCTTAATACGTGCCTGAGAGATCGGGTCTGTGCTTGTGACCTGAAATCCCAAGACTGTCACTGCTGAGCTCTTAAGTCAGACCCTTGACCCTTAAATCCTCCGTTTCAAGCTTCCACTGCATTAATAACACAAGCTAAATAAATAACCACAGTGCTCCCAGAACATGCCTTCATAAGTGCAATATTCTTCATAGAGAGAGAGGTATTTGTATTTTTGCTCTCTTGGAGATTACACTAAAAACTTTGCACTTCTATTCAGAAATTTCAGTGTGTTTATATAACACTCTCGAAAGGTAGAACTTCTGTTTTTTTTTCCAGGATTTCCCTAAAAAGTAAATTTTCCTGTAACACTCTGATGATTTACATTTTTCATATGAGGCATGGTTCCAAGTGCAACAAGGAACACTTTAATGTAGATTTCTTTTAGGTTCGTCTCATACGTTTCTGTTTGTTATGCCATGGACTTTGTTTTTCCTCCCTGTCTCTGTTCTTTCGCTAAAGCGTTATGCAATTGTGCCAATGCATTTAATTACTTCATCTGTTCATGCCTCATTATATCTGTCCCTCACTGCGAGGTCTTCTTGTGCAGCTGAATCATTAAGTCTGTTCCACTTGTGTATTTCCTGGTTTTGACCCTTGTTTGTGTTGTTTTTGGCACTGATCATAGATTATCCTTTCTCTCTCTTGCTCGCTTTTCTCGCAGTCTGTCAGGGTTTAATAATTGTTTTTTTCATTAACAGCACAATTCCTGTCATGAATGTTAAATAAACAACTCCTTATAGAAAGATCTGTCTGTTATTTTAAGCCTTTAATTGTCTGAACACCCATTATTGTAAATTATTGAAAGAGCAAATTGTACTGCAAGTTTTTATTAATATGAAAGATAAATAATGTCCTCTTATTGTCTATACTGCGTAATCCTGTATACAGGGTTGCAGGGGCCTGGAGTCTACCCCGGGAATCTTTGGGCACAAAGCGGGCTACACCCTGGACAGGGTGCCAATCTATCACAAGGCACACATGCATACACACACTCATGCACTATAGGCAATTAGGGAATGCCAATCAGCCTATTCTGCATATTTTGGACTGTGGGAGGAAACCCACCAAGCATGGGGAGAACATGCAAACTCCACGCACACATAGACAGAAATTGAACCTGAACCCTGGAAGTGTCACCAAAAGATGAATAATCTCAATAAAACAAATTTAGTTGGGTGGTTTTCTTTCAAACTAAGAAGTGAGTTGGCTTCAAAGATTAAAATTCTATTGCAGATGAATTTCAAGTTTCATTGTAATTTTAAGGTTTCCAATTTTTTTACGGTGTTTCATGACTTAGCAATCATTATAGAAATGTTGCACAATAATCTTAAATCGCTTTTACAGTAGAAGAACTTTAATTTGAGGTAAGGCTGCACGATATGATTGGAAAAAAAATCACATTTCGTAAATTTTGACACATATTGCAATTGTGGTTTAAACTATTGTATGAAACTATTAAGTTTCCCCCTAAAAAATTCCATCCATTTGCAGTTAGACAACTGCACGGGTCCATGTTGCAAATTACATATGCAATTAATTCTGCAGCACATATCTTAAACATTACCATATAAAGATATATTCACGGCTTTGCACGTAGGACATTTTAGCTGCTGAACATCCACATTAAGACTATATGCAAAATAAGGAAAGGAGATCCGGCTCAGAGAAGATTTACATAGACAATTATTGGCATATTATTAGTCATTTCAGTGAAATATGAAAAATCAGAGTAGAATGAAAACGAATATTTTAATTTCATCTAATTTCTGTAGACGTATAGTATGGATTAGCACTGTGTTATGTTTTATTGATGTTCTATTAGTTTAAGAGTTAATATCACTATGAATTGCCTTGGGTGTCCTGATGTAATCAGTGACATTAAATCCAATCATTTTGGCTTTCTTCAATGGATGATTAAACAACTTCTGTAAGTACATTGTGTTTATAGTTTGATGTTGTCAAGCTTAACATGTCCACATTGTCATAGAAAAATATTATTCATTCATTCATCGTCTGCTGTATACCGATTATCCTGTATAAAGGGTCACGCGGTGCCTATTCCAAGAGTCTTTGGGCACAAGGCGGGATACACGTTGGACAGGGTGCCAATCCATTGCAGGACACATACAAATACACACACACACACACACACACTTATATACTACGGGCAATTAGGGAACACCAATTAGCCTAATCTGCATGTATTTCGACTGTGGAAGGAAATTGGAGGAAGCTCGAAACCTGGAGGTGCAAGGTGACAGTGCTAACCCCTAAGCACCAGGATGGTCATATTTTGCAATTTGCTCGTCCATTAGAAACTTGCATTTTATTTTTAAAAAGTACTGGATCTTAACCATAGTGCATTTCTAACAGTCTAATGTATACTCTTACATCGTCTATACTGATTTATCCCATATGCAGGGTCGGAGGTAAGGGGGGGACGGGGTTATTATACTTAGGACCTGAGGCGGGGTACACCCTGGATGGGGTGGAGGTGCAAGGTAACAGTGCTAACCACAGAGCCACCATGCCAGCCATAAAGTATACTTAATAAAGTTAATATGAAGTTAAATCGAAGATCTCTTTTCTTTTTTTTCTTTTTTTTGTGAATTGTGAAGTCTAAAAGGTGATATTGTGACCCAGTTCAACCCAGTGTGTTGTGTCACTGCATCTTTTTACCGCACTACAGGTGCTACAGAGGTGTGTATAATACTGCCTTCTTCCTGGCTGTTTTATTCCTTCCTTTTTACCTGGGTGTTTATTCACAGTGCCTCTCAAGGCCTTTCTCTAGTCACATGTCGTCCACACAAACATTCCCACAAAGAGTTAGCGATGCAGTCACTTTCTTAAACCTCAGGGACAGGCACAAGAAGAGTGTTAAAGCAAAGCAAATAAGGAGTTTGTGCTTACATCGCTCTGGTGACCTTGGAAGGGAACGGAAATTTTTTTTCTTCAAGCATAACCAAGTTTTTCTATGAAGCACAACTTCAGGGAAAAATACTCCAAATTCTGTAATGAAATATAATTCCAAGCAATTTAACATAAGCTGACTGAGGCGGACGACCCTGAAAACAAGGAGGAATAATAAAAAAGAAATTCAGATAGCCACACATAGTAGAAATAAATCAAATAAATGCACTAAAAGGAGAATAAGAAAAAAAGGCTAATGGGAAGATGATTGGGAGCACACACACTCTCACATATCACTGATCCGCTAAATCATCCCTGATAAACCATTTCCACATGAGGTCCAGGAACAAACACATTGTTTTGGTTATTTCCGTGCGAATTTGGTCGATTTTTTAAAACGCTATAAATTTTAAAAACAATGTTGTCCCGGAGGTGGACGTCATTCCCAATATCTATACTATGTTCCAATGCTGATCCAACGTTAGGATCCCTGCTGGGGTGTTGATGTTGAATGGCACCAAATTGGAACAAGGGAAAAATAGTTTTGCCGCATACAACAAATTAATTACTATACAAAAGATTGTTAAAAATAATGAGAAAAGCAATAGAAAAACTTCGGTTTACAGCATAATCAGCCTTTCTTCTACCAGTTTCAGTTTCACTTTGTCACCGTGCATTCCATTTTGCTTAAAAGAAGTTCTAGAGAAGCATGTCACTCATGGTTTATACCGCTTTATTCTGTATACTGGTTGCGGGGGGGGCCTGGAACGTCTCCCAGAAGACATAGGGCACAAACTTGTGTACACCCTGGACAGGGTGCCAATTCATCGCAGGGCAAACACACTACAGGCAATTTGGGGACACCAATTAGCCTAATCTGCATGTCTTTGAACTGTAGAAGGAAACCGGAGTACTCGGAGGAAACCCACCAAGCACAAAAAGAATATGCAAACTCGATTCCCGAGGTGGGGAGTTGAACCCGGAACCTGGAGGTGCATGGCAACAGTGCTAACCATTACACCAACGTGTAGGATAAGCAAGTAACGTTTTTCAAATTAAACCTTTTGTTATAGACAACCTTGTATGAAAAAATGAGCAAAGATCCAAAGGTAGTGTTTATTTTGCTGTTAAACTGTTCACATTTCCTCTGTCCATAAATTACACTAGAAATGCATCTTTATTCATCTATGCTCCAGTAACTGCTTTCCAAGAAAAATAAGGTAATATAATGGTAATATGATTCTTTTTTCCTTGTTATGATCGTGTTTCAACTCCATCTCTCGACGCCCCCCCCCCTCCGGCACTCCATCTTGCCGTCGACAGCTGGAGATCACTACAAAAGGTCAGAGCTTGTGATAGCAAATGGGGGGTCCATATTATGCAGCCAGAGGGTGTCATGACTGTTCACTGACAGCCCCCAGCCACTTCAATGTCATCTGAGCACACCAAGCTGCGCTCATCATACTTCTAACGACCCAGGAAAAGCACAATTTAGGCTGATTGCAGGTCAAACCTGCAGTTAATTTGTTTAATGCTTCGATCCACTAAGCTAAAAGGTCTCTTTAAGCCCCTTTTAGAAATGCCCTTCAGACAAATACAGATGGCAAATACTTTAAAAATGTTTCTGAATACCACTTTGCCTGAAGCAGTTATTAGTGGTAGACTGAAAAGCATTTGACAATCTATCTTTTTAATTTGCCATTGAATTGAGAAGGCTTGTTGTATTTGTATAGAAATTTTCATTTGCTCTTGCTCAAATTTTGTTTGAAAAACTTTGTGTATTTCATTGTGATAAATTTAAAATCTGATTCTTACTGCTTGATTGTACATAACTTTTTCCCCCTTTCTTGGGGGCGCCACAATTATTACCACTGGTTTTATGCCAGATACCCTTTTCTGCTGCATTCCATTTCTCCAGGCTTGGGACTGGCACCTCAGTGGCTGGGTATTATATATGGGCAAAGGGTTAAGGGCCTTGCCTAAAGTAGCAAACCGGTGGTGGAGGAGCTTGAATCCCAGAACCTCCAATCAGCAACCCAGGGCCTCATCCCCCTGAGCCACCACTGACCCATTGCACCACAAGACATCTGGTGGTGTGCTACGTTGTCTGGCACCAGTAACACATTTTTACATTTTGGAAACAGAAGTTACTTATTAACTAAAATGCATTTTTTTTTCTGGGCAAAGTCGTTCAGTTTTCCGCCCTCAAAGCATATTTCAACAACCAGAACTAGGTATTTTTATATTAACATTACAATGTTGGGAATTTCCAGTATACATTTATCTGCCATTATATTATAAACATTAACGTTATAACCACTAAAGTTTTAGGTTCGCCTTGTGCCAACAGAGCTGCTCTGGCCTCCTGTGGTGTGGCTCCGCAGACCCTCTGAAGGGGTGTCGTCTGGTGCTTTGACTTTGGCAGCACCTTTGAGTGCTGTGGGTTCCGGGGTAGAGCCTCCATGGGTCAAACTTTTTTGTCCAGTGCGTTATATGGGCTCTCAATCGTACTGGGATTTGGGGAATTTGAAGGTCAGGTCATCGATCCCCTGTGGTGCAGTAGGTGTTCTACCATCCTTCTATGCTATAGCCAGCATTGACTTTTGTCAGCAAGTGGCGCTTCATTGCCGTTTCTGTGGGACCAGACGGGACGAGCTGGCCTTTAGTCACCACAGGCATGGGTGAGTGTTGGGTGCCCATGATCCTGTCACAAGTCTACTGGTATGTAACTCGAAATTTTAATTTTAATGTTATTGCTGATCGGTGTATATACTTAAACCACTGAAACCGGCTGAACTGAGGATTATAGGATTATCACAGTAGGCTACACTTGCTCAGTTTCTCTTCCTAGGTTGCTCAGACTTGAAATGAATCATAGGGCGAATCTAAATATTATGCGCAGTACGTGGCTAAAAATAATAGCTTTGATCCTCTACACTGTACTGTATAGTACATGATGTATCAGATTGTTACACTCACAACTAAGAAAATATCCCAGCAACAAAGGGAACCATAGACTGAACACACACAGTCTTTCCTCCTGCCTAGTTATATTATTAAATCTGCTGTGTCACACACATCTATTTTGAAGTATTCCATCTCGACCAGATGATGGCGTCTCTCTGCAGGCATGGATCTGACCCGTACTTTCGTTTTGTGCCCTCTGTCTTAGATTTCATAATGGATTTTACAGTTGTTGATCTTGTTAGCTTTGCATTTCTCACGCTTCCTTTCAGTCCAGAGATGGTGAAATACAAGGCTGACACAAGCTTAACCCAAGATCAGGACACCCCACTGTTTATTGACTGGGTAGGGAGTCTCATAAAGTGTATGTAGACATTATAAAAAGGCAATTATACATAGTTTGTGCTTCATAGTGTGTGACCACAAGACCAACATTAAACTAATTAGAAAGTAATTACAGATTTTGGGCTCCTGGGGACTTTAATACACTTAAACTGACAAATAATAAAAGAAACAGATTTTTCTTTTGCTGGTTGTATTCACAGCTTAGCCTAATGACTCATGACATGTTTTAATATGATAACTGAAAACTGAAGGATGCACTGCAATCATAGCTAAAGTATTCACTGATCACAAACAAACCTTCTTTCAGCTGCTCCTGTTGAGGGGTCACCCCAGCGGACCATCCGATCTATACACAACCTGGCACGGGTTTGACACCCGATGCCCTTCCTGGCACAACGCTCCCATTTTATCCAGGCTTGAACTACATCCAGTGGCTGGGTAGTATGGGGTATAGCAACCCACCAACGATGGGGCTCGAACCCGGATCCGGCAAAACCCCTAAATCAGCAACCTAGAGCATCTACCTCCATCTAAAATATCCACTGATCACAAACTATAGTATACTGTATAGCTAGACTTTACTTCTTGTTTCTATAGTTTACTGCTCCACTCCTACACCCCTGATCATTGTCATTATCTGCTTCTTGTTATTATAGTCTCACTTCGTCTTGGTTATTTACAGGATATGCATCTTTGCTTGCATTGTTGCTATATTCTGTTTCTTTTTACGTGCCTCTTTGTATTTGATTCATAGTTTGTGTTCTCGATTATTACTCTCTTTCTGAAGCTGTCTATCATTGTGACCTTTGTGCAATATCGATGTCAGACTGTAACCTGGATTTCCTGAATAATACCTGATAGACCTGAATAAACAGCTTCTGCTTGAACACACAGCAGCCTCCACATAATCATTACACTCCTTATATACAAATAGGAGTACAGTGGTACCATGGTGTATTTCAGGATTTAATCCGTTTCGAAGGCGAGTTTTTGAGGCAAAAATGTATATTGCGAAACACATTTTCCCATAGGAAATAACGTGAATGCAGATGATCTTGGTTCATTTGCTATATGGCAAAAATTCTTCGTAAGTTCTTAAGGCAAAAATTCAGGCTTATGACGAGGTACCACTGTAATTAGTGATATGGTAGGGTCTTCAGTGAAGATGCATTTATTCATAATTTTTTTCCGAAGGTGTCTCTAGTGTCAATGCCTCTTAACAGTCAGAAGCAATGAAAGTCTTCAGGGGGAAGGCTTCGTGCTTTGCGGTTTCTTTGCAATGCGACAAGCTGAAATTAACTTTTACGAGAGAGGAATAAAGATGATGATGAGATAATGAATGTTTCTAGCTGTGTTAGCATGAGCAGTAACAAGAGTAAACTTGTTTCATTGCTGTTCTGCAACACTAAATGCACCAACAATAGAGCAGGGAATCATATTTAGACTCGTCGATGTGATTCAATTACATTTTTGAACATTGTGATTTTTTTTTTCAATTCGACAGCAATATTGTTTATTGTCTGGTTTGTTTTAAGCAGCCAGATTTTTTGCAAGTTTTAATGGATACTGAATGGATTCTGTGTATCTTTATTCTTTATTTGGAAGGGGCAGTGCATATTAATTACAATTCTGAAAATACGGCAAAAGGTTTGAACAATATTTTTTCAATAAAAATCACCAAGCCGACAGAGCCTGATCCTGCAAGATAGAAAATATTATCTGTGAACAATCTCAGTGTGCTTCACTTCACTGGAAGTCTTTCCTATATCCCCGTGGCACAAAAACCTCACCTGCACGCCATCTCTCATTGCTCGTCATCACAGTTCTCTCTGATGCGATCGTACGGCGCCTGGATCACGCTTACACTTGCAGTTAGGCCACTCGCACCGCCTCTTCGTGTTTACATCCACATTAATTATTGCTTTTGGTAGCTCGACATATCAACAGTCCTAAGCACTGACTCAGCCTTTAGCCAAAGTACAGTCTGCTTTCTTGCTCATTTTGCGTCTCAAAAGGTGCAGGTTTCTGGGAGGTGACAGTTTATCCTCGCCCCGAGCACACATAAAGAGAGGGAAATGGAGAGAGAGAGAGACGAAAGGAGAGAGGCAGAAAGGCAGAGGGAGGATATAAGGAGAGCCGGGTAACTTTAATGAGGATCTTTTGTCGAACCAGCAACAAAACAAAATGCTTACAGTCCGCTGGGATAAAAGCTCTAGTAAAGCAGAACTGAGAGAGAGAGAGCGAGAGAGAGAGAGAGAGAGAGAGAAGAAGGAAAAAGGGCTGTGGATTTGAAATATGGACGCACAGAGACCTCGGCGACGTTTACAACCAACACTCATCTTATCTGCTGTGGGAGATATATATAAAACTACAAAGCCCTGAGCATGCAGCCTTTTGTTCCACCATACCCATCTCCCTTCTGTGCAGGTCAAAATGCCACAGTCAAAGCTGAAAAACTGAAAAGATACTATTGCTGAAGGATGACTTGAAACATGGAACATTATGTGCTCGACCTAATTTCTTTAATGCACATCAACAATAAAGTTTTTTTTTTTTTCATTATAATGATATTGGGGGGAAAATATTCAGGGCATGTAGACCTTAGAGTCACAAAGTAAAAGCATACACACGCACCTCACCAAACATGGGAAGAATATTAACACGTGTCTATGTCAATAAATTGACAACATGGAGGCTTAGTGGTTAGCACTGTCGCCTTGCACGTCCAGGGTATGGGTTCGATTCCCGCCTCTGGAGTTTGCATGGTCTCTCTGTGCTTGACGGGTTTCCTCTGGTCACTTTAATTTCCTCACACAGTCCAAAGACATGCAAATTAGGCTAATTGGCGCTCCCAAATTGCCCGTAGTGTGTGAATGAGCTTGTGAATGTTGCCCGGAGTTCCTACCATGGTATAAAAATGGGAATAAATACAGTGGATACATAAATACCTTGTTGGACTACAGAGTTTCCGAGATGGATGGATGGATTGATGTTCATAAATTAGGGCTGTATTGAGTATTCAATCAATTAAAGAATTTTAATATTAAAGTAATAAATTTACAACTTTCGTTTAATTATTAAACCTTTAATTTTTACCCCATCTGGTATACTTGTTTTATTGCTAACAATTAAGTGATTTTCTTTGCATTTTCATTTATGTTCAAAAACTTTAATACATTTCCAGGTTTAAAATGCTGTAAAATTTCTAATACCTTTCATTCATCTTCTCTACTACTTATCCTGTGTATAGGGTTGCATGGGCCTGGAGCCTGCAATACCGCCTCCATTTCTAGTACCTAATATACAAAATTACAGAAATACCAAGTTAGAACTTAAAAGAAAGTTTACAGTGGGAGCCTGTGCGGACCCTAAGGGGTCCAATTTATTTTCTTGTGCAATTTATGTAGCGTTTATAATTATTTGAATATTTGATAATTTATTAAAATCATTTTGAGTACAGTATTTAGAAAAATATTGGCAAATGAGATGAGATAATGAGATAATTTCTAAAATGAGATAATTTATAAAATTATTTGCTGTTAGCCTAAATTAATATGATTTAATTTTTTCATAGTTTTAATTTTAATAGCTGAATATATAGCAGTGAGCTCTATCTTCGATATTGTGGTCTAAAATCCACAAGCAATACAAATTTGTAATCCGTTGGCATGTATTACTTATAAGGATTATTAAAATCCATTGTGTTTTCTTTTTTTTTTATCAGTTATGAAATCCTACATGAAAATAAAATCTATACAAACATCTTGTCTACGCACAATATATTTA
>JAQMYG010000037.1:24024317-24035556 GCA_030014215.1 Clariallabes teugelsi
ATGAATGAATATGACAATACGAAGTGACATGCATGAATGCCATGGTCAGGTGTCCACAAACTTTTGGCCATATACTGTATGTATATATGCACAGTATGTATGCATGTATGTATGTATCGCAGAGACACTGCTTTGGACTTAATGATGATTTTAAAGGTTTTGTTTCACGTTTGAAAGTTATAATGAATTATTTTAAAATGACTAGAATTACGCTTAATGATATGTTACTTGGATAAGATTTCATTTGCTATGGTATCATTTTTGCACTGTGAATAAATCATATCTAAAAGGCTTAAACTGTTAACTAACAATTAGTCATACCTAATTGTTAGTTAATTTAAGTCTTAGAGGTCTACAAAATGCGTCTGTAAATTTTCCAGATCATGCATTCTGGCATGCTTGATTCTCTTTCTGTTTCACTCAACTGAAAAAAGCACCAGTTCGGTGTCTGTAGTTTTAGATGATCCGGGGATCAAAGTCAGGCCTTGAACCTGGACCCTGGAGATGCAAGGCGACAGTGCTAACCACTAGGCCGCCCAGGAATAAACAATACTGTGCAAAACTCATTTCTTCATATTAAATTAAATTAAAAGATGAAGATTAAATTAAAGAACTGGGAACATATTATTTAGTGCCCAAAGATACAATATATGTAACAACTTAAGCAGCGACCTCATTTCCTCTCTTGTCTGTTCCAACCAACATTCAGCATCACTGCTATACTAATCACACGCCTGATCATTTGCACTTGTTTCTCACAGGTTCATGCCTTGTGTGTCACTGCTTAGGAACAGAGACTGGACTTCAGGAATCCTGGAGAACTATTGCTCAAGACTACATAAAAAAATAAAAAATACAAGACGGTCTGGGCTTTTTGGGAACAAAATATGAATAAATGAAGGGTTGGGTCAAGACTTTTGCACAGTATTCTATATGAATGTATATTTTTGCAAATCCAGAATCATCCCTCGTCGAGAAAGCAGTCTGATGTAAGATTCACTAGAACTGTCAGAACATTTCCACCTTAAATAAATGATGGCCACTGCTGCTTTACTCAAAATAAATATAAAATAGGTGAGTCCTGGGCAAAGTTGAGCTCAGAGTCAGAGGAATGTCTTACCATATTTCTTTTTTTTTTTCTCCTTAGGATTGTTGTGAAGGTCACGGTTTAAAAATTCATGCAAAGAGCAGGAATTTAAAAGAGAGTGGAGATGTGTGTTTTATGTACACATGCAATAGAGAACCATGTAACTGTTCAAGATGATCAAAAAGTGAATTTTGAACTTTTTAAGAAGTTAAGAAGATATCTTACCATGTTACAAAAACTGTCAGAAATCACCAATGTACTATAGGAAAGAAAGAAATTATTTTTTTACTCTATCTAGAGTAATTGAGTAATTGTATTGAAATCTTTCTCTTATAGTCTGATTGCTATCAAGAAACCCATAGATTATGCATTGTTGTAGTAAATATAACTTACTACAATTAATGTGTTTTACAGATGTTTACGATTAATTGAGCAGCCCCTATAATGCACACATATATATTTCAAGCCTTTTAAACCTGGTTCTAAGCTAAAATTTAAGCTTATTTGGAAGCCTTGTCGGTGTGTGTCAGATTTCACAATGTGTATTTGGGTTTTCAGATATGTCAGGTAGAACAAAAGTTATCACTTTTATAACATGAAACTTTTACCCCAATGTGGGAATGATTTAGCAAATATGAAGAAACTTTAGAAATGAGCATAATATTATTATTATTATTATTATTATTATTATTATTATTATTATTATTAGGTTATAGAAACAACCCGAAAACAAACATAAAAACATATGATCATGTATCTGCTATTTCTTTGCCTGTGTGAACCTTTTTTTTTTTTTTGCTCAGTTGTGTTTAAATAGTTTGTTAAAAAAATAATAATAATCAGTTCATTTTTTACTTTTTGCCTAAGTTGTACTGATAAAAAGGACGTCACTCTATATCATGGTTAGATGCTAAATCTTCAACACTTCACAACATAAATATTTGAATGACTGTAATTCGTTCTACTGTGATTTGATCTTGAAATAAAGTCCTGTAGAAGGCAGCACAAGAACAACGTTTTTGTTTGTTTGTTTGTTTGTTTTTTGGACAAATTGTTGTTTTGTTGTTAAATTCTGCTCTGTGGACAGAACTGTCACCCCTATAAAGAATATAAAACACTATTATGTGTAACAATGCGACTCAAATTTTGACACTGGTACATGATCACTCCTGATATTTCATGCTGCCTGCCCCCAGATAAAACCCCAGCCAAACTGTGACCTTATAGGTTAAAACCTTTTGTTCTGCCCCGTTAAAGGGCTAAAGCTTACATCAATGGCCGGAATAATGGGCTGAGGTGGCAGACAGAGAGCTACTCCTGTTCTGAAGGGCTCTAGGGAGAGGGAGGGGGTGAGGTAGCGTGAGTGTGTGAAAGAGAGAGGGAGAGAGGAGGGGGGGTGTGGGTATTGCGAAGTGAGGATTGAGTTTCATCACCTGTTTAAGTTACACACATGCACACATAAACACACACTGACACACACAGTCTCTCTACACCCCTGGGATGGGCAGCAGCTGGTGATCCGCATTTCCACAGCTTTGCTTGCCAGACCTTTCCTGGATTGTGTGAAAGTGACGCCTCACATGGAGCAGCCCTCTGCTCTCGTAAACACAACGCAAGCACAGTTGCAAAAACCAAGCATCACATCGGAAGCACAACATTGAGGAGAACTGCTTTAAATCCATGAGTACAGAGGAACAGTGATAACGGCGAACGTTGTTCGTTCTGGCTTAAAGAAGAACGTGTGTGTGTGTGTGTGTGTGTGTGTGTGTGTGTGTGTGTGTGTGTGTGTGTGTGTGTGTGTAAAGACACAAAAAACTCACACACTTAAACAGAAAACAGTTAACTTATTTACTTCTACTTTAATGCTAGTTTGCATGACTAAGCTCACTTAACTAAACAATAGCTTCTGATGTTTAAACAAAGAAGAAATGCTGGCTGGATCACCATTTGTGGTGATACGATAAAAAAATATATATAATTTTTTAAAGCCTAAGCAACCTACACACTGTACCCTGCCAATCCCTGATAGCATCAGTTAACTAACTTCCACAGCCTAAATAAAGTATATTAATAAATAATATTAAATATTAAATATAAATAATAAAAAGTGAACAAAGATTTGATGATGAAGTTGCCTGCCTTTAATGTAGCTTTGGAGGCAGAAAATGAAAAACCCATGTTTAAATTAGGTCTTAATGCTGTACAGTTGTAAAAGTTGTTGTTTTTACATAACTAGCATGTTAGGTAAAAAAAAAATAAAAAATAGATCGAAAAAAAGTAGATCAGATAAAGATGAAGTTTTGTCTTAAAATGACTCCAGAATGTTAAAATTCACTTATACCATTTCAGCTTATTTTAAAGTCAATTATTTAAATCCTGAAAACATAATTGCTCATAACTTCACTTCCATTTTGATAGAAATTTGATGTCATTTACATCGCAGATTTAACTTCAGACAAATACCTAAGGACTAGCAAAGTTTCATTAAATTCTGTCCAGCCAGTTTGGCCTGACACTGTGACAAATTCTGTCTGGACAGACATAAAGACATAAAGACATACATTTTGAGAAAAAATGGACAGGACTACACCTCCAAAGTATGAAACAAAAATATATCATTAAGAGCTCATTCTGAACAATGTACTGTACAGTACAATTCAATTAAAATATAATTCAATATTCTCAAATCAGCACATCATAATTATATTGCTTATAATCCCTCATTAATGAGACTAACAGATATGAAACATGTCTAGGTTGATAAATTATATTTAGCATGATTTAAAAGACAAACACTCTTGCACCCTTTTAAATCAAAGTTTTAATAAATTCAGTTAAGTTTAGTTTTTTTTTTTTTTTTTTAATCCCTTTTTTCAGTCACTATTATACTGTATGATTTTATAGCAGAACTTCTTAAAGGTGGGTACCTTCATTTTGAAATGCGTTGTCGTGGTGTTTGGGGTGAGATTATCAATGACCTGGGATCAATGGACACAGTACGTGCCTGGCGTCACACATTCCCATCTCTATAGCAACTTGTGCTCATTCATGTGTATGTGTGTGCAAACAGAAAGAGATTCAGCAACCACTGAAAGTTATCAGATGGGTTAATTTTTCAACTTCCCTGTGTAAATGTTGTACAGTCATTAACTTAGAGGTCACATAGACACACACACACAAATACTTTTAGCTTTTAACTGCCTCCTAAAGTTTCTCCCATATGTGTGTAATCTAAACACGTATGGATTTGACCTTTACACCTTGACCGCGATCCCCTACTGTGTGTCCTTCTGTTTAAGTCACGGCAAATCTAAAAAAGATAAAAAACACTCCGCATCATATCAGTAACCGCTATGTAGAAGGGAAAAGACGACCGTATACAAAAAACGGTTTTAAAAAAGGTTTATCTTTCTCTAACCTATCTAATCTCTGAATAGAGACTTATAGTGCGACCTTACAGAATTTACATTAAGACAGTGGATATTTAAGAGCCTTCAGCTTAGTTTAATGTTACTGGAAGCTGTAAAAGACGTAAAGAAAGGACGCTTGCTGCAAGTCAATGCCTTCGTTAACAAGCTCTTAAAATGTGGTCAGTGGATGAATAGGAAATTCTGGCCATGAAGGTCAGAGAAACTTTTACGGCACTAAAGTGCATTTACATTTATTCATTATGTAGACGTGTTTATGAGGGAGTCTGCAGACCAAGCGAAGAGCTGGATTGCTGTGTT
Source organism: Clariallabes teugelsi (assembly GCA_030014215.1). Classification (NCBI taxonomy): domain Eukaryota; kingdom Metazoa; phylum Chordata; class Actinopteri; order Siluriformes; family Clariidae; genus Clariallabes; species Clariallabes teugelsi. The sequence goes on from JAQMYG010000037.1 coordinate 24,029,133, forward strand.
ATACACAAGGAAAGCAGCTAGATAGCAGGGCAGCCTGTAGAACAATGTTAGAAGTGCCTAGGCTTTGCCTAACACAGTCAGTATGTTTACATGACATTGTGTTAGTCTGACTGAAACCAGACCAAATAAATCTCTCTCATCTAAATCGCTTTATCTTGTATTCAGGCTGGAGTCTATTCCAGGAGACTTAGGGCATGAGGCGGGGTAGACCCTGGACAGGCTGCCAATCCAACGCAGGGCACACACACATATACACACTCATTCATACATTACAGGCAATTTGGGAACACCAATCAGCCTAATCTGCATGACTTTGGACTGTGGGAGGAAACCGGAGTACCCGGAGTACCCGGAGGAAACCTACCAGAGACAGGAATCAAGCCTGGCCGGGAATCGAAACCAGACCCTGGAGGTGCAAGGCGACAGTGCGAACCACTAAACCACTGTGCCGCCCAGTTTTAAAATAAATTTATACATTTATTTAAAGTTTAACTAGTTAAACTAGTTAATTTTAAGTTGGACTAGCACACCCCCAGACAATGTGGTTGGGATTTGAGCTACTCCTGCACACACCTCAATCGAACACAGGAATCGGCCTAAGCGCTCTGCAGGCTTTGATCAAGAAGTCAAACAAAATGTATAACGAAAGAAGACGCCATTAACAATACGGAAGTGTTGTCTGCCATCGGATAACAGCATAAATACAAGGGATAGCATACATCTCGTTTGCACAAAAAGTAAAACATATAGCACAGCTGAAAGGTGCAGAAATGTAATTTCGTCTGGGTTATCATCGGTTGACTTGCTACCAGTTTGCCACTTGTTAATTGAAGACAAAGACAAAGACTTACAAAGACTTGATGATTGAACCCAAAGACTTACAAAGACTTCTGGATTGAAGTCAAAGAGTTACAATGAGTTATTGATTGAAACCGAAGACTTGGGAAGACTTGTAGATTGAAAACAAGGACTTCCGAAGACTTGTTCAAAGAAAACAATGACGTACCAAGATTTGTTGACTGAAAGGAATGACTAAGGAAGACTTACAAACACTTTTTTGAAGCTGAAAACTTTTAAAGACATTAAAGAAAAAGTATTTGTAAGTCTTCTAAATAAGTCTTCTTCTTCCATCAACAAGTCTTTGAAACTCTTTTCAATCAATCTTAGATCATCACAATTTTTTGTCTTCAAGCATCAAGTCTTTGTAAGGCTTTGTAATTCTTCATAAGTCTCCATTCACCTTGTTCATTCAACACAACAATTGACAAAGACTTAGGAAGGGTTGTTTGATGCAAAGACTTGATGATTGAAACTGAAGACTTACAAATGACTTATGAAGACTTGATGAGTGAAGAAGGCGAACAAAGACTTCTGGATTAAAGTCAAAGAGTTACAAAATGATTTGATCTGAACTTGATTAAACTTGATTGAAACTGAAGACTTAGGAAGACTTGGTGATTGGAGACAAAGATCGTTAGTCGATTGTTTTGGTCCATTACATAATACTAACAAGATGAAAGGGGGCATATCGCCACCTAACTTGGTGGAGTTGGACATAATTCAGTTAATAAACTGATTACCCAATTCCAATTAGATTGCCTAGACAAACTATATCCATAGCTCAAAATAACTGTCCATGTAATTGTTTTAAGAGTTACATAATTAGATAAACATGTAAGTATGTTGTGCTTACCTGGGAGCCATAGGGTGTGGTCAGCTTATCTGACCCACGGCAAATCTCTGTATCCGCTTGGGCCCGTTACGATGATCGCTTGCTCATTCAGTTATGCCACAAGATCCTACTGCCAACTCATTGACATAGTGGATCCAACAAAGTACACTATATGGTAATAATTATGTAAATTCTCAAATATCGCACTTATACATGGTCCTTCCCCAAGCTTGCTGCAAAGTTGGTACCACTCTACAGTATGTGTCTGAAATGTCTCTGTGTGCTGTAGCATTATGATTACCCTTCCCTAGAATGAAGGTGTTTACGATGATCGCTTGCTCATTCAGTTATGCCACAAGATCCTACTGCCAACTCATTAACATAGTGGATCCAACAAAATAATAATTATGTAAATTCTCAAATATCGCAATTATGCATGGTCCTCCCCCAAGCTTGCTGCAAAGTTGGTGCTTATAATAAACCTGTTCCAGCATACAAGTGAACCTACACAGAGCCCTGACCTCATCCCCACTGGAATGCTGACTGTACAACAAACCTTCTAACTCAACATCAATGCCTGATCTCACTAATGCTCTTGTGGTTAAAAGGCCAGGAAATCCCACAGCAATGCTCAAAAATCTAGCATAAATATTTCCCAGAAGAAAAGAGGCTTTTATAGAGACAAACTTTGGAACATACACATAGGTTTTGATTATAGATGTTTGATGTTACTGGCCCTCATTCAGGCAACGGTTGTGATTCATGGATTCACCCCAGTAAATTAATTAATGACTTAAGCACACTGTCACCTCACACTTCCATGGCTGGGGTTAGAATTTTGGCTTAGGTCTATTCTTCATGTTCTCTCCATGCTTGGTGCATTTCCTCTACATAATATGCTGATTGGCATTTCCAAATTGCCTATAGTGTATGAATGATTGTGAGAGCGTATGTCTTCTGCCCTTTGTTCCCTGGGATACACTCTGGGCTTGCCACAACCCTACACAGGATAATCAATATACATAATGGATGGATGGATGGATGGATGGATGGATGGGCTCTTTACCACTACCTCCACAGGCACTCTGCCATGGGTGTCAGTTCTTTTCTTGCACAGGTACTTGTCATTAGCAAAACCAGTGATATCTCTCAGATTTGATGACATCTTAACAGCTGAGTGCTGCTCATGTCCCAACAATGACTCTCCAGTACTAGAATATGAACCACCACTTAGAACCTAACCCATGGAGTGACAACTTGCAGCCCATGCTGTCATGTGTTCAATCATATACACCTCAAAGAAATACTGAAAAAAACAGTAAAACTATCAAGGTAGCTTTGACAACATGAACATGATTCCAAACCTTTCCCTTGGAAGCTACTGGACTTTCCTGGATATATGGCTCTGACAGCTGGAACATCTGCAAGTCTTCAACACTGACATATATCATATTGCAACTTTGATGTCCTTAAACTCAACTGAATAGGCTTTATTCTTTTGTATTTCCATGTCATGTGGCAAGCTTATGAGTCCCAAGAGACCTACATAAGGATTCACACACACCCAAAAGAAGAGGAGAACACATCAGATATGATTGAGGTTAAATTTCGACCTTTTTGCCCTCCAAAAGGGACACTGCAGACACTCCTGACTGGCCCTCTAGCTGACACACCCTTTCTCATTGCAACTGACTGGAAAAGTGTGGGAAAACAAAAGACCTTTAAGCACTAGATCATTAAAGGGCAGCACAATAAGTTTAGTGGGCAGTGCTGCTCCATCATAGCTTCAGGCTCCCAGGTACAATCCTTCACATAGGGGGTTATTCCTCCAGGTTCTCCTATTATTTCATTAAAAAAAAGTTAGGATCATATCTCCTCAGAGTGAATATGTCTGCATGTTGTCCTTAGACAAACTGGGGTCCTATCCAGGTTGTATTCCCAACTCATACCCATTGTTCCTGGGAAAGCTTCTAGATTCACAACAATGATGACTGGGGTAAAATTCGTACTTAAATTGAATGAGTGAAAGCTACCACACTTTGTATTAGCCTACATATCATTGACTAGCACTCAGGCCTGGTTATTCAAAGTAGGCATTCTCCAATGATGCAGAACATATTTGCCTAATCCATGCAAAGACATGGTGAGTGTGTACCATGGTGTTTATTAGTCCACATTAACAACATTCAAAAGGTAAACATTAGCCACTTCATCAGATCGTTTCTCTATCATTGGAATAAATATTTTTTTCTGCGCATGTTTGTCCCATGTTAAAATGCAAAACATTAAGCCCGGTATTGTGCAAGTTTTAGGTTCTCCGTGTGTCCGTGGGGTGGCTCTGGCCCCTTGGGGCATGACTCCCCAAGCCCTCTGGGGGTGTGCTGTGATGTCTGGCAACAGGATGTTGGCCTTCTTGGGTCGGACTTCAAGAACTCATTCTTACCTCCCAGTAACTTTATGTAACAGAGCATTTCTAATAAACTCCCAGGGAAACAAGACACCATGAAGCTCAACTCTACCTCATGGTCCATGAACACACTCATCTATCATTAGTCAGCAGGCTTCTCTCCACCCTTGCTGCAAACTGAGAAAACTAGGCCAGCCTCCCCTGCACTCCCTGTTAGCACATTAGTTTTTTTTTTTTTTCAATAATAGAATTGTTAACAGACGCACCATTTTTAAAGGTTTGTTTTTTTATTTTTGTCTACACACTTTAGATGTTTTTTTAGTTATGAGTATCCATAAGCCTTAAACTAATTTAATTTCCTTTTAAATTAAAATTGATTACAACAGTGCAGAAACAAAATGTGTAAAAGCCACACGTTACCACGCATGGTTTAAAGAGAATTTCCAAGGCTTTAAATGTGTGTTTTGTTTTGGATTCAACCAAGAAATTCTGAAGGAAATTAAATTGCCATAGACTGACAAAATTAGTTCTCTCTCCTATGAAGTTAGTCATCCAAAGACCTGACAGGAACTTACGGTGTCTTTGTAAATACAGTATGAGGGCAGAGTTTATTGTACATTTGAAAACAAAAGGTACAGAGAAGCTTGCAGAGCGCTATTATATATTTATGGAGTCCTGCAGCCACATCAGAGCAGATGGAAGAGGAAGTATTTCCAAAGGCTTTAGTCAGTCGAGTGGGAGTGTGCACGGCTGAAGCACGTCACTCGAGTGAACAGAGAGCTTTCCGGTACCAGCACATGAATCACGTCACCTGCTTTTCATAGTGCTTCAAACACAAACAAATCTCCAGTGGCTCTAAACAAGCCACCATCACGGGTGCCGTAAAGGAGTGTGGGATTTTCTAGGCTCTAAGTAGAAAGGAGGCTCGGGAGGAACTGACAGAATGATAATTATAAAGAAGAATGAAACCTGTCTGTGGAGGAGGGCTCAGGGCATTAAACCGTCAGGGGCCAAATGCTCATACTGCTCCTCTCCTTTCTACTCAAATGACCCTGTACTGATTTATGGCATTCTTTTGGGTTACCCCCTTTGTCCCGGGTTTCATGCTTTGGTTTAGAGATTATTAGAGGTGATAGATAGTAAAGATAGTAACACATTATATTTATGACTTTGAAAACATATTTAACTTTGATTCTTTTTAGCCAAAGTCAAAATTTCCATTACATAGAATACAAATATATCAGCACTATCACACTGACAACAATTCCCAACAATACGAGGAGTGTTCAAGACAAACCAGGACATTTGGTGTTGCAGGATAACAAAAGATCTTTATTTAGTGCTTGGATACAATCAGGGGAAAAAATTTTCTCAGTACATTCTTAACCTCTGAAACGCTGGCCTCCCAGGAACTCATTTGAATCGAGGTCAGGACTGTATGGCAATAATTCCCAGCCTAGTTCCAGTAATGTGCAAGTGGAGTTCGTAAATGATCGTGTGTACAGTTCCCACAGACAAATGCGTCTCGTCCACAAGTTGCCGTCACACTTGACAGGGATGATCATTCACAGACACAGGCCATATACACTGCCTGGCTGAAAAAGTCACCATTTAAGAAGGACCAAATTATTGGCCTGGTTGATGCAAGGAAGCCCCAGATTTTATATTAATGTAATTAGATTAAGAACACTCACTGTAAATAGTGCTGAACAACTTTGTGGAATAAATAAGGCCAGAAAACAAAAAAAAACACACATAAAAGGAAATTGCTTAAATGCTTGGTGAAGTTACAAGAGAATTTCCACACACACAATACAAGAAGAACCCACTCAGCTGAGTGGCTGTAAGGAAGCCACTTATTAGTGAGACTAACCAGAAAGATGGTTTCGGTTTGCTAGGAACTATAAAGATTGGATTTTGGGGTAAGGGAAAAAATCATGTGGTCTGATAAGTCAAGGTAAGAAGGGAAGTGTATGAAGTGATGCACCAATCATGCATAGTGGCCACTGAACAAGCCTCTGGAGGCAGTGTTATCATCTGGTGATGCTTCAGCTTATTCAGGTCTAACTCATCAACAAAATGAAGCCAGCAGATGACCATAGGTGGAGTTTTTCTTCCCTGATGACACAGGCATATTCCAGGACTCAAATAGTGAAAGAGTGGTTCTGTAGTTCTTCCATTCATAAAGAATCATTATCACACAAGAATTCCCCGCCACACTGCGTGCCTAAAGGCGGTAAAACAAAATCTTGTCTTTCAAGTAATTAATAATAATAAGGAATAAACCACAATGTGCCATGCTGTTATAAGAATATAATCAACAAGTAGTGAAGTGTCATTCAATG
>JAQMYG010000037.1:24088342-24102681 GCA_030014215.1 Clariallabes teugelsi
ATCTCCACATCATTGCATTCAGTTTTTATTCACAATTTGTTAAGTGTCCCAACTTTTTTGGAATCCGGTTTGTATAATATCTCATGTAGAGAATGTAACCAACGTTTAATAGAAAGGTCGTGTGGAGGTTTCCATCATTGAACTAAAAGGTTTTTTTGCAGCAGTCGAGGCAGCTAACCAAAATTTCCAGTCCTTTTCCTTTAGAGGAAATTGAGAGTTGTCATTCAGCAGTAAAAAAGTACAGGGTTTTCATTAAAACAATTAATGAGTAGAAGTGAAAAGGATCATGTACAGTATGGAAAATACTAAAGTAAAATACAAGTACAGTACATCATATATATTGGACATTTATTGTGGTAAATTTATTGAAAATTTATTCTATGATTATGCTGGCTGAGATGAGAAAATGATCACTGCAAAAGCACCAGTGATCACCAACAGGGGTTAAATCTAAAAGAAAGTGGAAAACTGATATAACTGTCTTTCATGTTTTTGACATTGTATGTTGTGGCAATCACCGCACACAAAAGCTGTCTGGCACTGTAAAACCGCAGACAGATTGCCAGACAAAATGGTGCCTCAATCAGTTCTGACGTCACATGCAAGGTCCAGTTGGAATTCTGAAAAATGCTTAAAGTGAAGATGTGCAGTAAATTGAACCTGGTTTTGTTATTAAGAACTTTGACATTGATTGGGACATTTTTAACTGTCAATCATAGGGATTATCAAGCAGCTTTCTGTTGTCTCAAAGAGAGCATTTTTTGACAAAAAAAAAAAAAAAAACCCTACAGAGCCACAGCACAGATCTCGAACTTCCCTGTCAGGACAATCGGTTAAGTAAAATGCTGGTGAAAAACTCACTGAACCACGACTAATCTTTGCTGGATATGTGCACCATGCAAGTTTTTACAATGTGCTCACAGACTGATGATAAGGTAAGTAAAATAGAGGCCAGCAGTTACTCGAAAAGGGTTACAAGACAAACTGAAAGCAACAGGAACAACATTTACACGGAGAACAGTTTGTTACGAACTGCACCACAATCTCCACATTTCTATTCCTAGACATTGAAAAATAGGAACTCCTTTGGAACAGTATAATCTGGTCAGATGAAACAAAAATAGGACCTTGTCAATAATTCACCACATCACATTTCTCTGTAAATGGTACCGGGCATTACACATCATCAAAACATGAATGGAGCTATATACTGGGATATATTAGAGGAAAATGTAATCTCAAGAAAATAGACAACATTTTGAGGTTTTAAGACAATGATCCTAAAGTTATAGCCAAAATAACTCAAGAAGGCCTTGTGTGGCCGAGCCAAACGACTGATGGAGCCAAACCAAGGATGCCTTCTGTATGCTTGTGAAATTGAAGATGATTTGCCAAGAGAAATAGGCCAGACATCCGGCAAAAATTTAATTAGTTCATGCCAAAGGTGTCTCACAGTTGTAACTGCCAACAGTCACTTTGCAACAAAGTTCTAATGTTGGTAATTTGTAATGACCAAATACTGGAGACTATCTAGTGCATTGAGAAGTCACTCTGAATAATGCAGCAAGTAATGTAAAAGTTGTTTTCTGACTCTTTAATAAACATATCCTTTGTGGCTAAGATATCAGGAATCGCATTTATAGCACTCTTTCTACAGTAGTCTACAGTGTGCCATCTGCATTATGGGAGACGTGCAAGAACTCAGCGGGAGGGATCGGCTCACAGCAAGCACGATGGCAAGATGCTCTGGAATTCAAAGAAGATAGCAGTAAGAGACTCCTGCTGCGAGAGTGAGAAAAAAGAAGGAGCTGGCCACCACAGGCATACTGTAGATTCATCCATAATTGCACACTTATAGCCGTGCACTTGGGATTATAAATTAAAACACATAACGATTTCTGGAACAGAACAAAGCTCATTGTAACTTCTGTTTCGTCTTTGTTTTCTTTTTAACACTAGATTTAAAAGCAGGTTTTAAAAGTAGTGAGAGTCTTCTATTAAAATTTGGCTAAATCATCTGCGTACATGATATGCATATTCGCATAATCAAACTTGACTACATAAACCAATCACTAATACAGTAGGATTTATTATGCATCTGCACACTCACTAACTCAGAAGTCACTGTCCACAAAAGAGTGCAAACCTTTCTCAATTGTTTACAATGTGGACATTACTCATTACACAATGAATTAAACAAAAAAGGACAACAGCTTTACAAAGCACTCATATTGGTTACTGCTTCCAGAAATATTAAATAATTGCACCTTCAGCAAATCATAGGTTGCATGGATTTTTTATGTGGATTGTCCACTAGCTGTAATCCATAGAATGCCAATTCCATAGAATATCCAATTCCATAGAATAAGAGCCAGTGACTCACTACAAAAAGACAATCAACATATTATTTATACTAAATTGCATATTTAAATAGACAAAATGACAGTTACAGGATGATTTATCCATTGTGAATAACCTGTGTGTTTCATTTCAGTAGTACCTAAACGCAGACAGGATGCGTTTAGGTACTACTGAAATGAAACACATTAGATTGATTGCAATACAATAAACCATTGATCTATCTTTCAGCAGGCACTGCTCCTGAACGTGAGAATCTCCAAAGGATATTCTATGGAATTGGCATTCTATGGATTACAGCTAGTTGATAAAATGCAGGTAGCAGTAAATCACAATAGATTTGCACTTGGTATTTTTTAAATCATATCAAAAGCATTTAATATGGTTAATCATGATATTTTGCTAGATAACCTGAAACAATTCAGTTTTCATGGTTATACACTGACATGATTAACAGTATATGATTAAGAGAAAGAAGTAAGTGGTGGCCTGGTTTCTCATAAAGTTCAAATAACCGGTGGCATAACACAAGGATGCATTTTAGGTCCTTTTTTTTATTTCTTATTAACATCAATGATTTTTCTTCAATGCTTGCATTTTATCTTCGTATAGTGTTTGCTGGTAACACCAATTTGATATTGTGCCATTGATTATAAAAGAAACAGATGAAGAATGGTGAGAAGAGCAATATGTTTTGAATATAATAAGCACACATAAAATATTATTAAAGTCAAATTTCATGATATTTGTAAAAAAAAAAAAAAAGGAAAGAAAATATAGTGGGAATTGTGCTAAGGTGTTAGAGAATAGAGTGGAGATCTCTCAGGTTTCCCATATTCTTTTCTCTGGAATTCTGGTTGATGAGAAAATAAATTAGAAACAAAAAACATATTGACTTAGTTTATAACAAAATTGTCAAATCATTATAATCCACCAGCAAATTACCTACGTAGTGTTATTGATGTATATTGTTTATTAACTCTTTATTTTTATATAATTTATCCTCATTAGATGAATGGTAATATTGTGTGGGCAAATTCAAATCTCAATAATCTTTAGGTACTGCAAAAAAGGATTTGTAAAACTGGACTTATTTTCTAACTGCAAAGTCTGTTTAGCTTTTCAGAACACTCAAGATTCTTTCAGTAAAAATCTATCAAATATGTAGTTTATATGCAAATTTATGTTTTCACCATATGCTGTTCCAATGTCTTTTAGTAGTGTTTGTTAATGAATATTTTATATTTATCATTTTTGGGTTCACTTTTACAACACTAGACACACATGTCAATTGTAGCTAACTTTTTTATAAAACTTATCATTGTCTAATCACGTATTCCCTTAGATATGGTAACAGGCAAATATGGAAAGCTAAAATAAATATTTTAAAGAGAATATTTCAGAATAAAATTATCATCACATTTTGTTGATGAGGTGTATTTGTTTGTTATGTAATGTTTTTTTTTGTGTGTGTGGTATGTTGGGGTATGTTGTGTGCCAACCAGTTGGTGTGGGAAAGCTGTACAACCTGGAGAAAGTGAAAATATTCAGAGAAATAACACAATGATCCTCACTCAAGCTCAGGATTTAACTACAGACCCTGGAACTACAATATGGGGCAGCAAATGATACTTAGTGCATCACTGTGTTGCAGTTACTGGCAACTTTTATATTTGGGCATCTTTCCCATTACTTTCTCTTTAATTTGGTCACCAGCCATGTCCCTTTTTCATTAAAGCCACCATGCTCATATTTTCGAGAGAGAGAGAGAGAGAGAGAGATTTCTCTCACCCAAAAAGCACAGCCAGTTTTGGATGGCGGTGGAATGAATAGGAATTGAGTTCCAATCGCTCGACTAAAATATGGTGAGCGATTTCTATTGTAATACACAATACCTGCTTAATTCTGGTAGTGTAGTGGTTAGCACTTGCCTTGCACCTCCAGGGCCTGGGTTTGATTCCCAGCCAGACTCGATTCCCGTCTCTTTGTGCATGGAGTTTGCATGTTCTCCCCGTGCTTGGTGGGTTTCCTCTGGGTCCTCCGGTTTACTCCCACAGTCCACAGACAGATTAGGCTAATTGCCATTCCCAAATTGCCCATAGTGTGTGATTGAGTGTATGTGTGTGTGCCCTGTGATGGATTGGCACCGTGTCCAGGGTGTACCCTGCTTTGTGCCCTAAGCCTCCTGGGATAGGCTCCAGGCCCCCCTGCGACCCTGAATACAGGATGGAGAGGTATAGACGGTGAGTGAATGAGTACATTATACTACAAGTATCTGTACTTTCTACATCACTAAATTTCTGCACTGACTATTACACTGATTATGCCTAATCATGAAGCAGGTATTTGAAATCAGAAATGGTGTTGTTTTAAGCAATGACAAAACAGCATGTACGCAATCTGGAAGCAGAGAGAGCGAGAGAGACTCTTTTACTGTGACTTAAAGGCTACAGTGGGCTTCAAGCTCAGTCATTTCTTCATATTTTGTTCCCAGATTTTCTTGTATTTTTATGTAATCCTGAACAATTGTTTCCATGCTTCCTGAAGGACTTTTTTGTCTCTCATTTTTAGCAATGTTTTTGACTCTCGTTTTCAGTCCAGTGCCTGTAGCTGAGCAATTTCAGAAAAATGTTTTGGTTGTTAAGCCACGCAGTGTCCTATGAATCATTTTAGCATAAAAAAAAACATCTAAATTTAAGCATAAACCAATGAGAAACAGGTGCAGATGATGACAGATGATCAGGCTGGTGATTAGTATACTGGCGATGCTGAATACTGAGTGGTTGGAACAGATAAGAGGGGAAATGAGGTTGCTGCTGAGAGTGTTATATAAACAACTGATTTTTAAATTGTATCTTTAGGCACTTTGCAGTCTGTCACAGACAGACTTTTTGTTCCTATTTCATTGATTTAATTGCCATCGCTTAATTTATTGTGAAGAAATGAGGGGTGGCTCAAGACATTTGCACAGTACTGTATAAGGACTTTGTTTTTCCCAGATACGGGATTTGTGTACTCATAGGCATGTGTTTTTTCAAAACAATTTTGAAATGATAACAAAGAAAATATGAAATACGTTATGAAACACATGAAATTATATTAAGCAATCAAAGCAATTGAACTGGATGCCTTTGTATTTTAACAGCTGTACACTCTTCATCATGTAAACCAACTTCATGAGGGAGCTTCACTCCAGAGACTTTCCTTAATTTCCCATTTAGGCAAAGCTCCTCATTATTTTTCTGTATGTGGTAAGTAATGTGGTAAAAGTAAAAGAAACTACTGGTTTTAAGTGAAAACTACTGATTAAATCTTTTCATTTAAAATAAATTAATAGATGGGTGTTAACATATTTAAATCTTTTCCAAATGAAATACAACTTTTTCAAATAAAGTAATAGTTTTTCCACAGATTCCATTATGATAGCAGCCCAGTTCAATTAGATACATATTAGGCATCACATACTGTATCTGATGAATAAAACTGATTTATATTTCTAAAATTTCCACAGACAGAAACCATACTGCATTAATGAAGGCTCATGCACGACCAGGTACAGTGTATTAAAAACATTGTCTAGCATCCAATTAACATTATTTCATACAATAAACAAAAAAAAAAAATAGAACAACAGACTAAAACTCGTTTAAGAAACACATCATGATGACTGATTTATTTTAAAACCAGACTTTATAATTGTTCATCCTGCCCCCAAATCATGAGAAAAAATAGAAATCATTCCTGCTTTCATTGTTTCTCTTTAATCCTGTGTGTACACTAACATTTCTTATCCTTTACTTCTTTCTGACATCAGCTCTGACAGAAGTTCCCACCTTCATTAATGCAAAGTTTCATATTAACGCACTAGCTCTAATACATTACTGTTCATATGGTAAAATACTCAAGGACTTATGTACACTGATCAGCCATCATTGCCACATTAACACTGATTATCAGTTAGAATTAAGAAAGAATTTCACTGTGCAGTAATATACTGGTGACAAAAAAAGCATTAAAATTTTTACTTAACATTTAATAAATATTGTCCAAATCACAATACGTAAATAAAAGAAAGATTTTGTCCGGTTCTTTTAATGATATCTTTACGTTTCATACATTGGCGCACACAAAACTATTCCCAAAAATGTAATTTTTCTGGATTTTCCCTGTTTTTGCTGCCCTAATTTCGTATCCAATTCCAACCCACAATATGTGCATTCCCCCATCGTCATGTGCAGCACATCCTTTCAAGATGCTCGCTCATGCACGATGGAACACACTCAGAGGACAGCGCTATCCGCTCCTTCCACTTGCATGAGCTCACAGATGCCCGTGACTGGATGTAGAGGCGTGATTGATGCGAAAGCACATGGTACCTGTCATCCCTTCCCTCTGCGAGAGCTCGGCCAATCAGCTCTCTCGAGGCCTCCGGCTGCAAGGGGTTACAGCATCACCCGGGAATCCAACTAGCGATCTTCGGATGATAGGACGAGCAATTTACCACCGTGCCAGTCAGATTTTCTGTCCGTCCCGCCAGCTACATATGCGTAAAAGTGTAGGCGTGTCTTAAATCGACATATCAATAGAATTTATTGAAACTTTTGCAGTCTTTAACCTAAAGTTTAACCCGCAACAGTTTAACAAGTGATGTTTGATTTAAGTGATTTAAATAATCTACGTTAAAATAAACTATTAATAAACTACTTGCTTAATGTAAACAAACACCTGCACCAATAGGTATTAATTAGAAAAGCTAAACTGAATATTTTTACATATAAAAGCATGTTTTACAAAACTATAAATAGATAAAAATTTTGACTTGTTTGTTTAAAAAAATAATGTAAAATGAGTTTTACAAAATGCTGTGGTATAAAAGAAAGACAAGATTCGGGAACATACTGTTATAAGGAAATAATCTGTTTTCTTGTGGCGACAGTAACTCCACCACACTGTTTATTATTTTCCATAACAGAATGTCCTTAAATGTTTTATTCCTTTTCATACCAGAGCACTTCACACACTTTCTGCTATGTAGAGTTCTTTATTTTTTATTCGATTTTTTTATATTTCATATTAAACTAATTTCTTCCAACCTCTAATCTGTTCCTTTTCTTTCTTTCTAGCTTTTCCCTCTTATGCCTCTATTTGCCATTCTCCTGCTTTCCTGTCTGCCTTTCTGTCTTGCGCTTTCTCTCTGTCTCTATGTCCCTCATTAATCTCTCTGAATGTTCCCCCAATCTTTTTTCCTACCGAGTCTCCGTTGTTGTTGTTATTCCCGGACCGGATTCAGTCCACTGGTCCTGATCGGTCTAGAGAACATTTTCCTCTAAATGGAGAGGGATTACAGTCCCGCTAATCACGCACCAGGAGTTCAGCCTGCGTGACTGACAGAGAATTTGTTAATCTCCTTTTTTTTTTTTTTTTACTTTTGTGCTCATGGCCTTTCATGAAAAACCCAATTACATTTGGGAAGCTCAAACAAGTGGAAGCTTTTTTTTTTTTTTTTTTTTTTACCCAAATCCTAGAAAAAATTATATAATCAATCAGCTTCATGAGAATCCTGGTTAGCAAGCTGTGTGAAGCTGAAGGTACTCGTCACTTTCATGGTCAAGCAGAACACTACTAGGGACTCGATGAGGCTTTAGAGCACAATAGGATTTCATATCAGTGCTGCCCAAAAATTTACAAAAGTGCAAACTCACAAAATCTAGCCACATCTGGTGTAAGGCAGAATGTTGTTAGCACATGCTACATATTTTATTATTCATCTGATGATCATGGTGATGCTTTTTATATATTAATCAACATGCAAATGGTAAAAACCAAAACCCCATCATTTTCTGCAAAACTACTAATTTGTGATTAGGCATGTTTTTCAATGAGCAGAATAAATTATTTTCAATTTAATTAGAAATATGTTTTAACTTTCTGTAATAAACTCTTTTTTCGGTTGCTTTAATGCATCTAATATCTCATCTCTAATGATGAACAGGGTATGGAGAGCTATCAAATCATAATGAGGTTATGCTTTAATTACTTTCCCTTCTTCCTAACAGGAGTCTTGACCTCTGCAAGGATGTGTGTACGTGCATGCTTGTCAGACTAATAGTAAAACAGATGAACAGCAATCTAATACCAAAGCAGTGTCTCTGCAAGCTCGAAGGAAAACTGCTGCTAACTCTAAAGTACTACATTATGATGTATGTACTCAGTGAGATATGTAATACTGATTTGCCATTGAGTTCATTTATTTTCAAGTCGACATGCACCGAACATTAAAACCATTATAACTACCTAGTTTTTCGAGATTTCTGGCCCCTCAGGGGTGTGGCTCCACAGGACCTTTGTGGGTGTGCTGTGGTGTGTGGCACCAGGATGGTGCTGTTGGTGCGAGGTGGAGGCTCCAGAAATCAGACGTATTTGGGCATCACTTGTTTCTTGGTGCACGATCTGATTGGGATTTGGGCATTGTTCATGGTGGGTTGTGGTGCATTAGGTGTGCACTGGAGCCTTTCTGTCAAGCCAGCATTGACTTTTTTGCCAATTTGTGCTGTATTGGCTTTTATATGTGACTGCACCAGATAGACTGGCCTTTGTTCCCCAAGGACATGGGTGACTCTTGAGTGCCCATGATCCTGTCCCTAGTTTGCTCATTTATAGTTGGTGATCAAAGTTGTTCAGTTCACCTGGCAGTTGTGTTATTGTTATGACTGGTTGGTGTATACGTATAAAAACCATAGGCTGTTTCTTAACCACCTGGGTGTTAATACAACACTGGGGGATTTGCTGCATTCAGTCTAATCGATACGTTTACAACATCTTCATGTCAAAGTGCAGCTACAAATTCCCATGTCTTTAATAACTGTGTTTATAGATAACCTGAAAGAGTAACTGGTTGGTAAACGTTATGGTTGTAATCATCTAAAAGTAACACTGCATCGACCTAGCCTAATCAATGCACATATCAATACAATTAAACCCACATATATACAACCAATTTCATGCTTCATAGCTTTCAAATGTAAAAGCCTATAGCTGTACAGAGAAAGCAGAGCTAAGCAGACCAAGCCATAATATCTGAGTGTCCCAGGCACTGATCTGAGTTCAATCAATCCTTGCAGTAATAAGAAAAACTGGAAATACTTGCACAGGGAAACTACTCAGCACTTACATTTACAGTCCCCTTGATTGATTTATTTATTTTTAGATTTTAACCAAATCAGATTAAAATTCAGGGGAAAAGAAGAACAATCCTAAACGCTAGTACCTTTAGTGGTACCTCAAGGGTATGGTTTATATAGGTTTAATTTGAGAGAATCTAATTCAAGATTCTGCAGCTTAATAGTTTGGTCTGACTTTTCTGACAAAATAACTTAATATTATGAAGTTTACAGTATTATGTGACAGTATAAGTTATGAAAATTCCAAATGTAAAGTTTAATTGTGATCTTTAAGATCCAAATATGTACTTTAAATAGACTTTTATATGCAAGATCAAGGAATTATATGGTTTTAACTAGCATTGCTGTGATACTAAGTGTGTAAACATTTTTTAAATATATCATTTCAAAAATTTAGAAAAGTCAGAAGCATGTAATTAATTGGTCTTGGTCTAAATACCCATTAATTTATTTATTCATTCATACATTTTCTTTTATTCTGTACATGGGAAGATCATTCAAACTCCATGCACAAAGACCCGAGCCAGGAATCAAACCCACGACCCAGTATGGGCGAGTGCTAAACCAACAATTGTATTATTTTTAAATAATCCAGTGAAATGCATATTTATTTTCTAGCAGAAAATGTCTAATAGTAAACAGGAAGTAATGTAGTAGTACTACAGGAAGTACCTCATGTCATGAAAAATGAATACACATAAAAAGAAAAACGGTACAATTTGACCACTGCACTACTGCAATATTGTTCCTTGCTTTTTTCCATTGTTCCATCTTTTTAAATGTTTATGTACTTTTATGCCTGTCATCTAGCCCTATGTAGACTACCCTAAAAGGTTACCCAGACATTTTCGCCATAATCAGTTTCCGTGTTCATGTTCCTGCCTTGGCAATCTCTTTTGGCAACCGTCTTTCCTTAGGGCCATAAAAAAAGCCATAACATCTTTCATGTTTGTTATGGTTGTTTAATTACCTATGAGGAAGTGCCATCGCAGATGCTGCTACATACCTCAGGCTCCAGTGTGACAGAGTTACACAGAAATCATTTACGATCAAAGAAAGGCTGGTTAGAAAAGCAAAACCTTCAAAGCCCACAGGAGCTGAAGTCTGGCACACAGATGAAGCAGAGCACTTGTGTAAATCACGGTGATTAGAAGTAGTTTCCGCTTCATTTTATCCTGAATTTTGGCTAATTGTTGTTTCATTGTTTGGCTACAAATTTTATAGTGTCAGTATTTCAGCCAACTCTAAGTGTCATTAATGACATGAAAAGGACACTTAAAATTCTTCTCCTCTTTTGTTATCTTCCCTTATTACTGCTCCTGTGATGGTACAGAAGCCTCCTAAAACCGGTTGATTTTGTATGGCTCAGTATGATTAATTTATTATAGTTAACCCAAAACCATAAGAAAGATGGTTTAAAATGGTCATGGCGAGTTATAGCAAGTTTATGGACAGCTTCAAAACCCATTATATCTTTATGCTCCAAATCAATGCTACACAACCGCTCACCAATACTGGGCTGAGTAACCTCTAGTATTAGATCAGTGATTACTATAACTCAGAGTTCTGATACTGGAATTATATATAAAAATGTAATACAATGGTATCAGTGTTCCCAGCACCAATTCCAAGCCTTGGTATTCGAATGTTCCTTTACATACCTACAGGAGTCAGACGAGAAATCACACCAAGAGCACTTTTGTTGAGAAAATTTGTTTACTCTTGGAGATTTCCTGGAACTCCTGGGCCCTTGTCAGGCTCTCATCAAAACTCAGGACCCAGGACAGCAACAGCGAGATTGGGAAGAGACTGAAGAGATCGAGGAGTAATCAAGGAGAAGTCCTATGAGTTTTCTACTTGGTGGGAGGTCTGACAAGATGGAGGAGAATGAGAAGAGCATTTTCAAGTAATCTGCATAATCCAGGAAAGAGTTGGAGGGATCAAGGAGAGCGTTGACAAGAATGCCTGCCAGGAACCACAGGACACATGTAGAGCTATTCATTCTCTCTGACCTTGCTCATGATGCTTTCCCCAAGCTTTCCTGACAGTTGTGAGCCTCTCTTCAAGCATTCCTCGCATCTCCTTGTTTCCATACAAGCACTTCTCAATTCTCGCCATTCTCAAAACCATGAGATACGCAGATATTCCTGTTCTTGTCAAAGCTCTCATGAAATCCATAAGCCTATTATCTAACACCTTTTCTATGTCACAGAATGAGCAGTCGCTCTCTACGAGATTTCTCATCAGCCTGCTTTATGTATAGCGTAAAGTTCTGTCTAGACGAAGATCTGTGTAAAAAAAATAATAAATAAAATAAAATGACAACATTTATGTTGGCTGGTAGAGTTTCATCATACTGTATCATAATACTTAATACAGTCTACACTTAAAATATAAAATGTAATAAAATGACATAGGAATGTTTTTTTTATTTTGTTACCTATTATACCTTCTTGCAGAGTTCACTATATACACTTAATTCAATTCAATTTTATTTTATTTATATAGCACTTTTAACAACAATGGTCATTGTCTCAAAGCAGCTTCACAAAAATTAAAAGAAAGTTAACACACACTCTGCTTAAAGATATTTTAGTTGCTAACATGTTAACTAAATGTGCTTTCCTAAGACTAATGTTTCCTAAGTAAACATTGCAGTTTGATCAAGGTGTGTCACATCATACAGTGATAGGTTTTTATTTTTATTTTTATTTTTTTATAGGTCAGTCTTAAGTCAAAAATTGTGGTGCATATAAGTACCTTACAAGATATTTTCCTCAACCTTCCACCCTGTGTGTCAATCTATGTGGACTGTGGGACTGTCGGAGAAAACTTGAGTACCAGGAGGAAACCCACCAAGCACGGGGAGAACATGCCAACGCCAATTCCACAAACCTTATTCTGTGCAAAACTGCATTCGGTATTTAGTACAAATTCAACCCTTTCTTTTCAAAAACAGTTTCATACAGTTCTGGTTCGCTGTATGGCGAACCAGAACTAGCTGAAACAGCTGTCTGAAACTTTAAGCACCACAATAAGATGGATTGTGGATTGGACACAATACGAATTGATTCAGTTTGTAAAATCTAAACTCTAGTTCTAAATGTCTCCATAATTCATAAGCATCTTTGATTAAACTGTAGAATTCATGCATTGTAATGTGTGAATGTTGATCAAAAAATTAAAATGCTGAAAATAATAAATAAATAAATAAATAAATACATACATACATACATACATACATACATACATACATACATACATACATACATAAATAATAGAAATATTATGTCATGCATTTGAGTAGAGTGATCAGTCAAGTCAAGACCAATGATGAGGCTCATCATAATCTGTAAGTGACCTTTAAAGCAGGGAATGAGACTAGAGAGACTGATGTGGATGGCACTTATCATCACAATGGTGACTTGTTTACCTCTGTAAATGTATAGTCTTTGATCAAGTGTCACCATTTTTATTTTCATAAACAGAGTAGGTTAGTAACGAGAGATTGGCAGGACATTTGCTTATTTTAAGCCTATCAGCTCAGCAATATTAAACTAAATTGATTTTTGACAGAGTTACTCATGACCCCAAATTTAGATAATATGTGGTTATATAGCAAAAACTCAGGACATTTGCCCTCCTCACCAGCAAAACACTATCATGGTCTTTAATTTCCATTTCCTAGTAACTTCCTGATTTTAAAGCCATGGTTCTTAACTCCAGCCATGGAGGACCTCCTGTCCTGCATATCTGAGTGCTAATCAGCTAATTAAACCTCTTTCCTTAATTGAAGGGTATAAGCAGGTACAGAGCAGAAAAGACAATAAAATGCACAGGACAGATGGTCCTCCAGGGAAAAGGATGGAGAACCACTTTAGAGTATATAAACATTTATTCATTGTAAATTCTTGTATTTTAAGTAAATTCCATATTTATGATTATCTTAATGTGTATCAAATCAAATAAAAAAAATTGTCACATACACAGTATGACATGCAGTGCAATGCTTGTATGACCGCTGATGACCTAAAAATTAAAAATAGAGTTTTCAAATAAAGAATATAAAATGTGAAATAAGAGAATAATTATACAAATATAGAAAAATATAGAAAACTTTTAGCTGTATAAATTTGCAATATGGACAAATAATACAATAAAATAGAATTGAAATGACATGGATATAGAAAAGAAATTATTACTATTATTACTATTATTATTATTATTATTATTATTATTATTATTATTAACCATAAAATGACTGGCAAGGCAGGTTTTCCTTTAGAATAATACATTTACATTTAATGTACTCATAGAGTATATTAATATGGTACTAAATAATACAATAGGAAAACATGTCATATAAAATAATGCACTGTAACCAGACTTTTCCTTTTATAGCCACATAACTCAGAAAGGAGCGATGTGATAAAACCACCATATCACCTAGAAGATTAAACACACTAACTGATTGACCCAAAGGAACATTTCTTTGGCTCATGGCAGTGATTCAGGAAGTGCTGATAAGTGATGTGGAGGGGTCTGGATCATGTTTTTTGCATGGGTTTGACACATAGCCTGCTGACATATTTTCTACTTTTGAAGGTGATAAGAGTCTGGTTTCCATTTGCCATCTCTCTCCCTATCTCTACTAAAAGAAATATATGAAACTAATAGGATTTAATCCAAACTATACAATATGACTGCTATATTTCTAAGCATTTTTCATTCATTCATTCATTCATCTTCTATACCGCTTTATCCTCTATTCAGGGTCGCGGGGACCTGGAGCCTATCCCA
>JAQMYG010000037.1:24149547-24163804 GCA_030014215.1 Clariallabes teugelsi
CATCATTGCATTCAGTTTTTATTCACAATTTGTTTAGTGTCCCAACTTTTTTGGAATCCGGTTTGTAAATAAACAAACATATTTACATTGAAATTAGGTCAAATGTTATACAGGGTGTCCCAATCATTTGAAATATGAATATCTGAGTAAATACATGTCCTGGGAAAACAAAATTAAATAGGCTGCATGTTAAAAAATTAAGGATTTATTTATCAAAATTCCAACAACATATATAAATAGATATAGATTTTTATTTTTTACCGATTTCATTTCCAGGGCCTCAGTGATTCTTTGCTTGAGTTTCTCTAGGCTTTTAGGAAGAGGGGGGATAAAGATCAGTCCTTACACATAGCCCCATAAAAAAAATGACAAGGTGTCAAACAAATCCCCCTTTATTTTCCTTTAAAAAAGTTATACCAGTTATACATACAGTATACCCAGGTACAGGAAATTAAGGGTTCCAATATTAATCATGGCTATGAATGCACACCACCTATGTATACACACCAATCAGCCATAACATTAAAATAAAATATTATGTCCAGTATTGTGCAGGTTCCCCTTGTGCCATCTGGATCCTCGGTGCATGACTCCATAAAACATCTGGGTTGGTGCTTTTGCATCTGGCACCAGGAGGTTAGCATCAGATCCTTTGAATACTGTGGATTGCAGAGTGGGTCTAGTCTCTCTGGATCTGACTTGTTATCTAGCTATTTATGGTCGGACAGTGATCAGGGAAATTTGGAGGCCTGATCAGCAACCTTGAACTATTTGCAAGCTGCATTTCAGCAGTTTGTGCTGCATTGGCCTTTCTGTGATATCAGACCAGACAGGCTCTTCATTGGTCCCCATAGATGAGCCTTGGGTTCTCATAATTCATATGCATTCATTTGATTCATAAGGATATTGTAATTTCATCTAATTCTCAAAGCAATTATGTTTTTTTTTCTTTTCAAAGAGAGTTCCATAACCACAATTCATTTGCAAATAACAATAAAATAAAAATAAAAAAATAAATAAAAAAAAGAATTTTGTGCTAATATCAATGTTTATTGTCAGGGTTGCAAAATTGTATTTCTATATATACAGTATATAAAATATGTAAATTTCATTACATATTCATTACAAATTCTGTCCAGCCAGTTTTTCCACAATTATTCACACACTCTGTGTCTCTATCGCTAAACTTGTTGAGTACTTGGGAAACCAGCAAAGACCAGAAAGCACTAGCTCGAAAGATGCATTCTTACACAAGAGTCTCTAAGGCACATACTCACTGTCACATGATGTTATACATCATCAAGTCTCAGGGAATCAAATGGCACTTCATTTTGGACACCAGTGACACTAACTGCTGAGTGTGTGTTCAAGTCCTGATTCTGACATGCCTCACTGATTCATGATTGCTAAGGGACAATCTGAGATCCACAAAAGAAGCAAGTTTTATAATCCTTCTACTTTCCAGACTGTTCCTGAGGGCTGCATCTTCAACCAGGGACTGTCCTAGAGCTGTAGAGCTCAGCTTTCTTAAAACATTCTCATGTGTAATCTACGCACACAAGTAGTATTTATGAATGATTGAAATACTATACAGATGGGACAAATACTGTATGTTCAGAAACCAGCAGGCAAGATGTAATCTGCTGGGGGGGTGGGTATGTAGCCTTTCCCAAGACACTTAGGGGACAAGGTGGGGTCATCGTTAACTCAAAATGTTTAAATCAAAGTCATTCTAAAACAAAGACATTAAATCAAAGTCATTCTAAAACATTCTAAAACATTGCAACATTGTTACAACCAAATTACAACGGTCATCCAACTAGGGTTCCTGCTGGGTAGTATTACAGTATGAACACCATCTTTCGGCAAAGTATGTACAAATATGACACAAAGGTAGACATTGCAGTCTCATGATAGACATTTTAGAAGCAAATTAAAATAAACAAATTCCCACTTGGACAATATCTACCCTAGCCAACATGTGACTCAACACTTTACAACTTGCATTAGAAAAAGCATGATTCTTACAGTGGCAGCAAGGCGCCTTCTTAAATGTTACTCCTGGGATCCATTTGCAGGGTTTAGAGCATTACACACTCACTATCTATCCATGTAAAGGGCAACATGGGATTTGTGCCATTATTTCTAAAACCTGCTAAGCCTATTGCATTTTAATTCTATACCTTTTACTTTTGAACTGGTTGAGGACACAACCCTGGAGAGCAGCTCTGTGAAAATGAGGCCTTTAGATGAACTTGGGATTATGTACCTGAAAGAGAAAACACTCTTTGTGGGAAAGGTAGACATATTTTTTTTGATAGGATGGTTTAATTAGTAGAGTGAGGCTGCAGTGCGTGCAGATTTGATTGGATAGGGTTTGTTCATCAAGGAGAGATTTTAAACCCGTGACCCAAGCAGTGTAGCTGTGCTCTAAGGGTCAGGGAGAAACTCTACATCAAATCAATGGTGACAGCGCAATCTACTCATTAGGCTATAATGAGTGCCAATGGTACTTTAAGTGCTTTGGTGGCTTTATAGAAGATCTCTCTCACTCTCTTTTTGTTGCTCACTAGTTCTCTCTCTCAATAAGTTTTGGAGTGCTTTATTGGCATGATAATCAAGGATATTATTGTATGGTCAAAGCTTGTGTTACAAAGTATGTGAATCGTAAATAATTAATTAATTCATTCTAATTAAGTAATGTTTTGTCATGCATATATGGGTGGCATCATGGCTTAATGGTTGGCACTGTCACCTGTCACATCTACATGGTTGGGTGTTTGAATCCAGTCCTCTGGTTCTATGTGCATGGAATTTGTATGTAGAATATGTTCTTCTTATGCTTGTTGAGTTTGGCGAGTTTCCTTCCAGAGTCCAAAGGCATGCAGTGTTTTGCAGGTAGTGCTGGTATTTTCCAAATTGCCCACAGTGAGTGATTGGTTGTGTGAGCTTGTGCCCTGCAATTGGTTGGCATTCCAAGTTCCTTGGGATAGGCTCTAGGCCTGCTGTTATCCTGCACAGAAAAAGCAGTAAATACCACATATACCCTAAACACCTTCTCTCATAACAGCAAACCGGTGAACTACAGAAAAAAACTGAATCAGAAAGGTAGGAAGGATTCAGAATAACTGGGGATATAAGTGGAATAACACGCGGTGCAGTTATGAACATGCTAGACCACAATCATTTTCTGTTTACCAACTAGTACTGGATCAGCATATCAAAATAATTATTAAAATTTTAGGCAAAACAGGCAAATGTCACTTAGTAATAACATAAACAGCATGATATAAATCAACAAACAATTTGACAGCAAAATGAGCCTACTCTACTTTTGCTGATTTTTTTAATGAAGCAATTTTTTTGCAAATTAGAGGATTTTTTGTGCATGATCTCTTTAACTCACAAGGGTGTTAAAAATGCCATAAACGCCAAAATATGTAAGAACTGTTTATAATATCGGTGTGAATTTTTATGTGATTTTGCCAAACAGTACAACTCCACCTCTCTTAGTTTTATCATAATGCATACAGCAGCCTGCAGTTGTGTTATAGGTAATTTATGTATGGAATTTAATATCAGTAATATGTTGGTTTTAATAAGAATTAGATTAGTAAGCCACTGGCAGCAAATTGGAACAAGTAAAAAAAAAAACTGTTGTTGCACACAAAACTCTTTAATTACAAAGATTGTTGAAAATCATGAAAAACATTAAAACAATACCAAGACTGTAGTTTATAGCAATCTCCCCTTGTACCAGTTTCAGTTTCACCTCTGTAATTGACTACAGTGCTTTTCATCGTACAAGTATGCACTACAGAACATATTTTTGTGCATCATCCAACTGCCTATACAGTCATGTTCAAAAGTTATTACTTTTAATTCTGTTTTTGAACAAAAACCAAAATTAAAAAATCATCTGATCAAAGAGGTATTAGGCAAATATAATCTTAGATAAACAACAACATAAATGTCCAGTAGATTTAACAAGTACAGTTTGTTTGGAAGGGATGCCAGGAGAAAGCCTCTTCTGTCTAAAACGAACATGGAAGCACGAGTGAGGACGACAAAACTGAACAAAACACAACACTACTGGAATAATGTCCTATGGACAAATGAGATCAAAGTGGAGTTGTTTGGCCTTAATGGGCAGTGTAATTTTTTGGCGAAAACCAAACAGCATTTCATCAGAAACACCTCATACCCACTATCAAGTACAGCAGTAGAGGGGTGATGATTTGGGCTTGTTTTGCAGGCACAGGACCTGGGCACCTTGTAGTCATTAAGTCAACCATTAACTCTGTATACCATTAACTCTATATACAGTAGTAGTCTAGAGGTAAATGTGGGGCCATCTGTCTGACATCTACAGTAAATCTTAGACTAAATTGGGTCATGCAACAGGACAATGTTCCGAGTCACACCAGTAAATCTACATCACAATAGCTGAAAAATAAAAGAATCAGGGTTTTGGAATGGCCATGTCAAAGTCCAGACCTCAACCAACTGAAATGGTGTGGTGCAACCTTAAGAGAGCTGTGCAAAAGCCCAAAAACCTCAATAAACTGAAGCAATGTTGCAAGGATGAATGGGCCAAAATTCATCCACAATGAAGTGAGAGACTGATACATACAGGAAATTATTACTCTAAATTATTGTTCCTAAAGATGGAACTATAAGCTATTGAATTATGAGGGGTAATAAGTACAAGTGTTTTTTTTTAGGTTTCATTACAAAAAAAAAAAAAAACAGTTGTATTTGAGTAATACTAAGACCTGCTACAATGAGATACTTTTTATTATGTTTTTACACAAAAAAACATATAATTAAAAGTCGGGGTATTAACCCTTGAATATAATCCTACGTCAGTGGTGCAAGAAAGTTACGTTAGAGTTCAGAAGTTCCAATAGAATACAAGACCAAACCGACATACCAGACATAGCAAAAGCAACAGCTGTCTGCAAATATGTATCTTATGTCTCTTTTACACAAAGCTAAATAATTAATTTGAATGTTGTAAATTTATTTCATTGCTTTTTAAAATATATATATATAATACCATAGCATGCATCATGCCAAAATCCAGTGGTAGTCATAGCAGGAGAAACAGGAGAAATAGTTAAAAAGGAGAATTTCTGAGAGTGAAATAGAAGATGACACTAGTGGACCCCACATAGATGTTTAAGACTACTGTATAACATGCTGTACGCACAACATCCAGATCACATAATATCCTATGTGAGAGCAATGCATACCAATTGCAATGGTAGTAATAAACTGTAATCATCATTTTTCTTGACGTATTCAAAAATCCAATAAATGCATTTAGTCCACGGTAGTTTCTCTTTACTGATGATGTGACAGAAACGACCAAATGAAATGTTTTTTTTTTTCATATGCAACCCTGTTTTGTTTTTGGCTGTTCCCATCAGGGGGTCATCACAGCAAACCACCTGATCCACACAAAACATGGGGCACATTTTACATTGAATGCCCTTCCTGACATACTGTAACCATCCCATTTTATCCAGACATGACCTGCATTGCATCCAGAGCCCGGGAATTAAACCCAGGTCTTCTGCATAGCAGGCACAAAACCTACCACTGAGACACCAACACCCAACAGGCAAACTTGTGTGCCAGAGAAAAATACAGATTTCACTCACTTTGGTGCATTTCTCAAATCAAATCAGAAATAGAAATCTCAAAAATTCTCAAAATAACTTGTACAAACTTCTTATTCTCTTTTATTTGTACACATCATAAAAGCAATTTCTCATTCATTTGAACAAATGGCAAATGCTTTGGCATATTCGTGCAAATGATTATTTACAACTGTCTGCTGTTTCCCACATTATCAGTTACTTATATCATGTTGATCAAAATGTATTATACTCCTCTGTGGAATAGTCTCACCCCAAAAAACATCAAAGCATTAGTTGAGTATGTACATCTGTACATACTAAAATGGTCAAATCAGTTGACATAATCTGTAAAGTACACTGTACAGTATGTGCACATGTGTAAAGTTATACATTGATGAGATGCTCTGAGGTAAAGCTTGACTTCACCAGTGGAGAGATATTTTTTTAACCAATGATCAACCTGTTCTCTAAAATACCTGGGTGCCATGGATGCGTATGTATGGACATAACAGAAGATGACTGCAGAAGCTGGATAAGACGTTAAAAAGTTGTTGTTGTTGTTGTTCTTTCAGACAATGTGATGTGGAAGAGAATCTGTAGAATTGCACTGTAATTCCCCATACTGCACTGCAAGTACAGTAAGAATGTTTCCCATCTTCTTTTTTTTTATTTTTAATTAAGTATTTCTTTTTGTTGTGTTTTGCACAAATTACAGCATTTAGTCAATACAGTCAATGACAAGCATCTTCTTCTTCTTCTTTGTCTTTCGGCTGTTCCCCTTCAGGGGTCGCCACAGCGAATCATCACGCCACAGTCAATGACAAGCATAAAAGAGAATAATGTCTCTTGTAATGAATCCTCCATTATTATTGTATTCAAATCTTAGCCACAGGTTTGCCATAAGGACTCATCATCCTGATGGCACTGGCATGTTTACTGACATAAAAATGTCCTTTTGAGAGAAAGCTATTTTGAGCAAGTTACAGACGTTATCAAGTAATCCATTGTGTTTGTCCTATACTGTAGTTTTAAGAAATGCATTTACAGTTTTGTAAATGTTAAGGATGATTCGGGAAGTGCTCCAAAACAACTGAGAAAAACTGTAATTCACCAAAATAAGTCAGAAATTGGCGTCTAATGCACTTCACTGTAAAATTGTTCAAATAATGCCATAGGCTCTATTACTAGGTAGAAATAAGCCTACAGTTGGTGTCAGTTGTTATTATGTTGGTAATAACCATTCATGCCTATTAGAGAAACAGAATCAAACACGGTACAGCAAATACAGTAACATTTAGTGTCAGAAAAGTCATTTTGTATCCGTACATCATCTCGCGTCAGCATCGTTGTCGTCGTCCATCATCCGGCATCCATCATTGTTCCACTTTTGTTCTAAGCACAACTCTTCCTAAATCAATTCTGGAAATTGAGTAAACCTTTACAGAACATTTATTAAGGAGCATGGATGTTCACTAGATATTTAATTTTTATTTATTTATTTATTTATTTATTTATTAGGCAGGCGCCTCAAGTGTTCATGAAAGACTCACATCTATATTTATTTTTATATAAATTTTTTGCAGTCACAGTGCATTTCTCAATCCAGAAGCACATAATGTATTACCTGCACAAGGCCTTTACTTGCTCAAAATCCTTAGTTTATCCCCAAAAATGAATATTTATGTCAGCAAACATGTCAGTGCCATCAGAATAACAAGTCCTTGTGTCATTGTTTGCAATGTATGTGGGAGACTGATTGCACAAGACTGGATTTACAGGCCTCACACTTATACTAGTCTATCTAGAGTACACCTACCGACGTTCCTATCTGTCTGGCCACACACCCTCTTCCACATCACAATGCAGAGCAGAAATAATCTTTTGGGATGTCTTATCCATCCTCTGCAGACGTCTGCTGTTATGTGTTCACATACTACATCATGGCATGAAGCTATTTTAGAAACCTGGTTGATCAATAGACGATTAAATTTTTTTAACTTATTATACATTGATAAAAGTGAAGATTCACTTGAGCGCACTTCATTAATTCGAGACACATTTAGAGAAAATGTCTAATAGAAATGTCTAGAAAATCTGCTTGACAGATTTTGACAGCTGGTTTAACCATTTTGCATGATATGATTTATGTTAATAGCTCAATTTATTAGGGGTAAGACTATTTGACAAAAAATCAGTATAATATATTTTGATCAATATGACATAAGCAATTGAAGATGTAGGAAACATCAGGCAGTTCCACATAATCATTTGAATGAATGTGCCAACGCATTTTCAGTTTGTTCAACAGAATGAGACGTTGCTTTTTTGATGTGCAAAAGTGACTAAATGATGTGGAGGATGATCAAGTAAGGATGATTTCAGAAATTCAATTCTGATCCGAGAAATGCACCAAAGCGACTGAGAAAAATGTATTGTCCCAATGTTGCTCATTTAAATTCTGTACCAAGCATGGAGATGTTTTCATTTTATTGCATTATTTAATTTTGAGTGAATTTCTACGCAATATGATTAATTTTGGGGGGATGTTGGAAATAAAAAATAATAATAATAAAAAACATTTAAGTGCAAGTTTGACAGTGTTTAATGTCTGCTTCTTCCCTGGAAGTGGCAGATTTTCTCATAACGGGTGCTCCTTAGGCCGGCACGGCCCTTCCACCTGTTCCTGCTGTGATGTTTACAGATTTTAGAACAGGAAGCACAGCCATCCAAGCTGAAGTCTGCAGCACGCTCATCAATAAGCGACTGCTGGCTGCTTTTCGTTTCCCTTCCCACCAGCCTTTCTGTTCCTCCTTATATAAATGTCCCCCCTGAGAGGCTGGCCTGGACACGATTCATTTAGTTAACAAATCGGCGTGATTACGGGTCCAGATTGGTGCTGAGCTAGGTCCTTCGTCATCAGAGACCACTCAGAGTGCAACGTGAGCACTGCAAACACCCTCGCTTCTCTCTCTCTCTCTCTCTCTCTCGCTCTTTCCCTCTCTCTTTCCCTATTTTCTAAAGTCCAGCCTACAGTTTCCTGCTTTTAGCTGACAGCACATAACACTTTAATTAGTGTGCTGATTGAGAAATATCACCTCCTCCTCACTGCCCAGAAGGGAATTCCAGTCATTTCCCATACGGGCCAAAATTAAAACTAGACAAAAGAGCTGAATTGAGTTTTTCTTTGAGAATGATGGTCTCGCTTCTCACTTCTACAGTGTGTGTTTACATATACAGTATAATTGTACACCTATCCTACACCTACATTCACTAGTTATCTCATCACGTTGACTATTAATCACAGCACCACATCTTCGGGGTTTTTAAACACCAAACCGACAGGCTCTGCCCATCTATAATGGAACATAAATGGAAACATTATTCAAAATACCAATCTTGTTTGTCCGTGTTCACTCAATTTTCCGATCCACATTATTGTTGTTATTATTAGTTTCCATATTTGACAGGTTCTCATGCTTCGCTGCGGTACTATCTTGGCCACGCAAGCCCCGTAATATGCTATATAAGGAATAACACATGACAGATTGTGCTGATGTACAAAAATAATGCACACCAGGGGGCTTGTGCGTTGTCCTGCTACGCTCCAAAGTGAAGTGTTTTCGTATAACAGCACAATCTGTCTAGTGTTAATTAAATTACGTTCACCATAATCATTTAAACGATTGCAAAAAAAGTCATGCATTATGAGTTTACAGTTTAATTTTAACATTGTTGATATTAACATTTAACACTTAATGTATTATAAGTTGAATACAAAGTGGGAACATGCATAATCAACGTCCAGGTGGTAACAGAACAGTATGTCTACTTTACGTCAGGCCACATCACACCACTTCAATGTTGATTCTTTTTTTTAATTTATTTATATATAAGTGCATACTGTATTTTATTCTTATACGAGGTGTTCAAATCAAACCGGGACTTTCTGGAAATTTCTCTGTGATCTTTTATTTTCAGATTATCAAAAGTCCCGGTTTGACGTGAATGCCCTTCATACTGTATATTATGTTATGGCTCTGTATTACATTACATTAAATTACCCAGTGCTATTTTTCCTAAATTATTTTAGCAATCTTAAACTTTTTTCAGTAAGAAAAAAGTGTGTGTGTGTGTGTGTGTGTGTGTGCGTGTGTGTGTGTGCGCGTGTAAATATGGTCCATCAGCACCTGTCCTAATCTTATGAGCATTCTGGACATCTCACTGGTCTCAGATAATTGAAGAAAGCCTTACATAACATAATACA
The DNA here is from genome assembly GCA_030014215.1 of Clariallabes teugelsi. Taxonomy (NCBI): domain Eukaryota; kingdom Metazoa; phylum Chordata; class Actinopteri; order Siluriformes; family Clariidae; genus Clariallabes; species Clariallabes teugelsi. The sequence goes on from JAQMYG010000037.1 coordinate 24,159,457, forward strand.
TTTATGAAAAAAGACAGAGCTTTATCATAACAGCCAATTAACCACTAATGAACTGCTACACATTCATTTGCATGTCAGCAAATTATATGCAATTAGAGAGAACATGCCTAAGCGTACAACGCTTGTAATTGCAGAAACACCAGTGTTAACATGTTATGTAATCCTTCAAAACACTAGTGCAAGCCATTTAACTCCAGATGCCCACAAAACGCTTGGGCAGTTTTATGCACAAACCTTCTCTATGTACCCCTTATTCAATCCTCTCTATATAGCATGCACATGCACTATATACATTAACAATAATCAGATAGATCACACCTACAGTAATCACATACTAGGTTAAAACTGCAATTCAACATTTTGCATTTTTCACAACAAGCATTTTTTTTTATGCCTTTTATTTAGAAAATACTAGAAGACTATATAGCACATACAGTAGTATGGGGAAGATGCAATATGGTTGTTTTTGTGAATGGTACATTTATCTGAAACCTTCCTGCCTCTGAACTTCACCAAAAATCCACCTACCAGGATAGTGCCAGGATGTTAAAATTCATATGACTTTGCTTGATTTTTGCATGTTTGCTAAAAGGCTAAAATTAGTCTGCAATTTTTTTGTCCGCAAGCTGGAGGAAGACATCATCAAAATGATTAATTGATTGATTCATTCATTATACCACTTTTCCCTTACAGGGTCAAGGGAGGTCTTGAGCCTATACCAGGTGACATGAGATGAGGTACAACCTAGATGGGGTGATGATCCATCACAGGACACACAATCACACACACTCTGGGCAATTTGGAAATGTCAATAGGTCTACTCTGTATAGCTTTGGACTGTGGGAGGAAACCAGAGTACCTAGTGGAAACCTGCCAACAGGGGAGAACATGCAAACTCCATGCACACAGACTCGAATTGGAACACAGATGCTGATGCTGGAGGTGAAATTGCTAACCACTACATCACCATATAAATCTGTTTTGTTCAATGTTTTCATTTAATTGTGTGGGTGTTAAAGTAGTTAACGTCTTAACAAATAAGTTCTACCTTTTTAATCAAGTTGTTATAATTTACCATCCTCTATTTAATTTTATTCTAGAATAAAGTTGCAGATATTAAGTTATAACTTGATAAGGTGTGTAGTAAAGCTATTCTACATTTGAAAATGTTTCAAGTTTTAAAAAAATTAAATTGTATTAAATTTTACTTGTATAGCATTACAATCAAAATCAGCTCAAGGGACTTCATATAGTGAAAAAAATATAAAACCTCGAACAAGCACTAATGTGACAGCGGAGAGGAAAAGCTAGCTTTAACAGAAGAAACCTCAAACAGAACCAGGCCTAGAGGCTGTCTGTGTCGATCGGTTAAGTTGAGTGGAAAGCAGGGAGAGAAAAGACGAAAAACAATGACATCAAAACACTGAGCAGCGATTGGTCATTTTGTTTCTCCTTTGTTCTTTGATCGAACCAGAAAAAAAAAAAATCTAAATTCTCATTGATCTGTTTCTCAAAGTCAGTTCCAATGGTCTATTGCTAATAATAAAATATCATATACATTCCACAGTATTTTCCTGTTCATATTAAAGTCAAGTACAGTTAAATAATGTATTGAGAGCATAATTCATCCTGGAAGCATGCGTGTATATCAAAGGAAACTCTAATGACACTCGCGCGCACACACTAATGGAAACACTGTTCTCTGACAGAGAGATTTTGAATATTTAACAAGGACCCCCTCTAATGACACTTGCTTTTGCTATAAGCGAGCACATATGCACATGGTCACAATGTTATAATATACAGTACACGTGTGCATGGCTGTTGTTTATACGAATGACACACGTGCGCTGAGTCTGAGCATGGGAGACGTTTACCCTCAATCCCGTAGCGTGCGAGAGTAAAGAACCATTGGCTCCGTTGTGATCATGTGACGCTCAGCAGAAAAGTGCATGCGTCTACTCGTATTGTATATCAAGCCCTCGCACGTTTTTTAAGTAAAAATTTCTTTCAACATGTTGTTTGTCTTGCAAAACGTTCGCAGACCAAATTACTCACAATCCAAGGTTCCACTGTACTGTTAACATTCCCAAATGTCTAATGTCATAGTGAATGCCAGAATCAACTTTCTTCCTTTTTTGTTCATTTTGTTCTAAGTAGGAAATACCTCTCGCAATATGAGACCTAGATTTTATCTAAATATGTCTCAATTTTGTATGAAGTATAAAACATCAAGTACTTACTTGCAGTTAATGTTAGAGTATCCATTTGTTACTTTTAGCAGTACTTACCATTACAAACTAAATTCTACCCGATTGGTCACTTTTTGGCGGCACGGTGGCTTAGTGGTTAGCACTATCACCTTATACCTCCAGGTCCCAGTTTCAATTCCTGGCCAGGTTTGATTTCTGCCTCTGTGTGCATGGAGTTTGCATGTTCAACACCTGTGCTTGGTGAGTTTCCTCCGGATACTTGCTTTCCTCCCTAAACAGGTTAGACTAATTGGCGTTCCCAAATTGCCTGTGGTGTTCAAATGAGCGTGAGTGTGAGTGTGTCTGTGTGTGCCCTGCAGTTGATTGACATTCTGTCCTGTGTGTATCCTGCCACATGCTCTAAGTCTCTTTGGATAGGCTCCAGGCCGCCCACGACAGGATAAAGTGGTATAGATGATGAGTGAGTGAGTGGTCAGATTTTCCCCGGTATAGATATTACTGTAAACAGGCTTGAAGTAGAGGAGGAATACAGGTCTTTACTGTATTATACAGTTATTTCCCATAATCCACATAAATCTGGTTCACAGTAATATACCATATAGACATTTCACATCTTACAATACATATTACATATTACAGTAACATAGTATGTAAATTACACAAACTGTTACAGGTTTTACCTGTTTATCCGCTTTCTTGATGCTTTTTTTAATTTATTTATTTATTTTTAAAATAAATTTAGCCCCTCTTTTTTTTCGAATTCTTTTTCCCGATTTTCTCCCCTAATTTAGTCGTGTCCAATTCCTCCCAGTCACTAGGGGGCTCCCACATTAAGCTTCTACCGCCACTCAGCCGGGAGGGCCGCAGACCGACCCACGTGTTTCCTCCGATCCACGTGGCGTCACCGACCATTTTTTTCGAACTGCTCACTCACGCACCATTGGGGGCGGCGTAACACACTCGGAGGAACAGCACTATCCGCTCCCTCCGCCCGCGCGAGCTCAAAGACGCCCCTGATTGGCTTGTAGAGCCGTCATTAATGTGGGAGCACTAAATACCTCTCATCCCTCCCCCTTGAGAGAGCTCGGCCAATCAGCTCTCTCTTGTGCCTCCGGCTGTGAGAGGAAAACAGCATCACCCGGGGTTCGAACCGGCGACCTCCGGATGATAGGGCGAGCGCTTTTACCACTGCGCCACTCGGAGTCTACTCTTGGGGCTTTTTTTAATAATAACAAAAATTTATATATATTCATATTAGATTTACTATATTACTATATTATTATATATTATTTTCCATATGCTATATTGCTTTATTACATTGATAATACATATAAATGTATGAATATATTCAGCACATTACTGGGTAGTCACTGCCCTAACAAGTGTCTTGTGTGCCAGTTTGCGGCTCCACTGGGGTTTGAGGACTCACTGGGCTAACTGGGAGGAAACAATAATGATATACTGCAGTACTCTTGTATTTGGCTCAGTGGAATTAATTGGCTGTCACACCATTGGAAAATACAGTTAGAGTTTTAGAAAGTGTTTATAATTATTTATTTAGGAGCATGCATTGACTATACGTTCATTTGCCATGTTTTTGTTGTGAGTAAATATAATTTGTATAGTCCCTAAGCTGCCTCCTAGTGCTGCCTGAATCAGAGCAGACTTTTTAGCTTATATTGTTCTAAAATTAGCAAAATTTCACAATCCCTCTTTGAAGCATGAAAATATCACAAGAGAAAATTCCAATTCAAAACTTTTGTGTTGTATGTACAGGTTAAGTTAAACCTAAATATCACCCTAAAACAACTTACTTACTTACATACTTAATGTTGCCTACTAGTAATCAGGCCAAAAGCTAGCATTAGCTAGCATGGCCAGTTTATGTACTTAATAGCAATTTTAAAAGACTGAACCTTAATTTAAAAAAAAAAAAACTAATTCCTTGCTATGTGAAAGGCACATTCGTAAATAAGGAGGGGAATGCTGACTACATATTGAATATTGTAACGTTATATGAAGCTGAAATGTAATGTTACCCTATTACACAGGCTAAAAAAGGGGGCAGTGGTGGCTCAGTCGGTTAAGGCTGTGGGTTACTGGGTTACTGATCGGAAGGTCGGGGGTTCGAACCC
>JAQMYG010000037.1:24163904-24174695 GCA_030014215.1 Clariallabes teugelsi
TTGGGATATGCAAAGAAGAAATTTCGCTGTGCTGTAAAAAGTACATGTGACAAATAATTGAATATTCTTCTTCTTCTAAAAGTCTGAGAAAAAAAGTTAGGGAGGGTGTCATAGTGAGCTTTAGTGAATTACTGAGGCACTTTACTGTTTTTCTCCTTGAGGATGTTTTTGGGGCAATGTTTTTCCCCCCAAAAAAATGCAAGAGGTTTAAGTTTAAAGTTTAATCTAAAGTTTAAGGCAGTCTGTTCCGTAGACTGCATATTGCAAAGCCGTAATATCTGCATATTATTTATATTCATGTATACAGTATTTGTGTTCTACACTCTCTAACTACATGGAAATTTTACTGGGCTTTTTCACACACACACACACACACACACACACACACACACACACACACACTTTCTAAGTGTATAGAAAATTTACTGCGCTTTCTTGCATGTGTTCACACACACACACACACACACCGCTGGGACTGCATGTTGTACTTCTTCAGGTTTATGAGGTCTGTACTGTATGTCATACTGAAACACTTCCCTTGATGAGGCTCCTTCATTTCAAGCAATGAGTTTACACTTATTTTATTAAAAAACCTCATTAATTTTTAAAAAATATTGTCACTATATTGTAAGAAATATGGTCTTTTACAAATTTGCTAAAATATGAAATATTTATGCATCTGAGTCTGTGAATGTTAACGTGCTACATAATAGCCTAGGCATTTATAAATAATTCCTATGATTCTAGGCATTGATATATGGGGCTCAGTCCGCTGTTTCTTATTGCAACGATAACGCTGTTGATCATTCTCTGTTTCCATTCTATCTGGGCCTCTACTATGCTTTCCTTCTCTTCTAATTTATTGTCAAATGACTTTTTATTTATGAAACCTTAAATTGGGTTTAAATGAACAGGCTTCCATTATAACTAGACTAAGATGATCGCTTTACTCATCCCCATGGCTCACTTTTGAATCCTGGGCCATGAATGTTACTGGTAGATTCTTAGAGTGTTAAAAAGGACCTACGGGTTACCACGTAGAAGATAAACACCAGCTGCTTAAATACAGGGCTGCCCTTACTGCCACTCGCTACTCCTACTTGTTTTCAGCTATTAGAAGATCCAACTGCAAGCTTAAAACACTGCTTCTATAAATAAACCTGCCCAACCCCTCACAAATGCAGTTTCTGCATCTAATTAGTTGTGTAATTAATTCTTTGCTACCAGCAACTTTCAAACATCCTTTCATCAGTTTCATCCTGTTTGCCTTTGCTCTTACCAACCCATCCTGTGTTAAAAGAATAATCATGAGAGTCAACTCATCATTTCACCAGTTACATCTTACTCATTGCTGCCAAAATGTTGTCTGATGTTTCTTCTCCCATTTCCTCATCAATTGTTCAATTGCCTCTGCCACTATTCTGTGGGATTTAAAGGAGGTAATTGTTACTTCCACTCGTAAAGTCCAGAACTAGGTCCCTCTGTGTTAAAACGACTACAGACTCATCTCTACTCCCCAAATAGCGAACGTCAAGGAAAGCGTTATTGCTTTCCAGATGCAAGTCCACCTCATCTCCAATCATAACTGCTATTCTTTCGATCTAATTTTCACTCATTCTGGTGCTCTTATCGCTCTTATTTTCCTCAAGTTCAGCTTGAACTTTGACACAGCCAGTCATAATATACTCTTCACCATTCCTGCCAGTTTGCTCTCAGCTGGTTTAATTTCATCCTAACAGACAGAGAACATTTCATGTCAGTTCAGAAACACATGTCTGCCTCCAGCTCCCTCATTCACAGTGTACTCCAGGGATCTATTTGCGGCCATCTTTACAAGCTTCATAGCAATAATTTTATAATCATTTAATAGTGTCTACATAGTGGGAACACTTTACACAGTCAGCAACGAATTGCAATACTGTTGAAAATATTGTAAGAATAAGAAAAAAAAACATGTCTCTAATATAAAAGAATTCTGAACAAAATGAAAGCAACTTCCTTAACTCTCTGAATTATTAAACAATGATTTAAAGTACAATCTTCATACTTCACACACCATGCATGTTTTCTTCTTTCATAATGTGTACCTGGGGTTAGAATTAAAACGAAAGTTTTTAAATAAAGAATAGAAAGTATGAAATAAGAGGAAAAAATATACAAATGTACAAATATAGAAAAAACATTAGCTGTAAAATAACAATATGAACAAATAATACAATTAAATTAAATTAAATTGAAATGACATTTGAATATGGAATAGCATGTCCAGTCATGAGCACGACAATGTACAGAAAAATGTGCAAAGTTCAAATTTCCAGGGTGTGAAAAATGTGCAAATGTGCATTAATAACAAAAAGAGTACCATGACACATCGAGCCAACTGACTCAATTATAACAATGCATCGTTGCAGTCAACTGTAACACCACTCGAAGAACACAGTAAATATACAGTACATGTAAATATACAGTACAGGCACATGAAGAAACTTCAAGTTAAATCATCTCCTATTTGTGACTCTGTTTGAAGCCTTTGGGGTGCTTTGGAAAATATTAAGTAATTTTAAGAGATCCATGAATGTTTGTTCATTTGTATGTGGAGAAGTGCACACGAATCTGTCTCCTGTTTGCACCTGTATTGTAACTCACTGAGGACACAATGTGCTTTAGGATTTTTTTATTTTTTTTTGTCCTTTGTTAGAGTAATCATTAAGTGGTGGTCAGAAGTTGAATGAATGTCATGGTAATATTGGGTTTTCAATTGTTTCTTTGAACTGGGCTTTTTCTGAGGCAGAAATTCTTAATAGGAGAAAACCTCAAGGTTTAATTTAAATTGGGTTTCTCCATATTAAAGCAGGGTCAAAAATCAAAAAATGACACATACATGGTCAAATACAGTACATATATCCACTTTGATTATTCATTAATTTTTTTTGTTAAAAGTGGTGAAGTTGCCAAGCTCAAGGCCTCTAATTTTACTGTCAGTGATAATGATTGACTACAGCTTTTACCTTCTCTGTGCAAACATAAAAAGGATTTGTTTCACACCGCTCACTGGCTACTGGGAAGTGTATCACTTTTCTGTGGTGTGGATGGTCAGGTACAGACAAAGAGCCACCAAGGCACAGGCCTGCCATGAGCTGTTAGCTGCTGATACACCAGTGTCAAACTCTACAGTCTATTACGTATATCGGCCGAGAACTTAAAGGCTGCCCCTGCTCCAAAATCCACACCTTCAAGCTGGACTAAACTTTGACCACCTGAGCAAAGAAAAAAAAAAAACTCCTGGAGAAAAGCTTTGATGATGGGATGTTTGGAGGAGTAACAGTGAGTCATTCAACCTCATGAATACTGTTGTTAAGCATGGTGGTGGTTTCGTCATGCTTTGGGGGCTGTGTTGCTGCGGGTAGAATTAGTGCATTGCACAAAGGGGATGGAATAATGATGAAAGAGGACAACACTAGGATTTTTCACCATAGCCTCACATCATCCACTAGACCGTTGAAAGGTAATTGAGTTGTTTACGATGCTGGTTGTGAAATGGATAAAGCAGACTGACTTAAAACATTTGAAGCATCAAACCTATAAAAAGTCAGATCCATTCCAGAAAACCATCAAATTTGAACAAACCTTTTAGTTCTGCCATAAAGAGTGGCTGAATATCCAACCAGAACTTTGCTAGAAACTGGGTGATCGCTACCAAAAGTAAAACTGCAAAATGCAAAATGTGCTATGTAACATTCATTCAACTATCAGGTGTTATGACTGTACCACAGCGGCACCCTTGGTTTCTTATCTTTTTGCAAATAGAAGGACCATGCACAAACTCTGAAAGTATGTAACACTTATTGTAGAGATATATGTATTTGTAAATTTGTTTTTGAAAGTAAACCCACAGAACTGATGAGGTATGTAAAGAATGGAGTTGCATTCATACATTTAAAGTAAATGTTTTTTTTTTTGTTCTATGTTAGAGCTCTGACCTAAGTACATCAACACAAGTACCACATGAGCACCACATTTCTATGTTAATCAGTTTAATCAGTGTTAATCAGCGCTCACAGCCACAAGAGTGTAAAAGAAAATGCACTATTTTCCTCTCCACTTTCTCTGATGCCGTCTAGTCTGCTCATCTTTTCACTGTTTCTTTCATATACTGTAGAGGTGGGTGGTGTTGTAATGGTACCTTACTTTGAATTTGATTTTGAATTCACTTGATTTTGTTTTGTTGCTGTTTCAAGAATAATAATGGATAGTTCTGACAACTGCTAGTTTAATATAATGTAGATGGGAACAATGTACTGTACATACTGTATGTGTTCACAAATCAGATTGCAGTCTATTGAGCATTTCTCATTAGGTAAATTCATACACATTTAAGTAAACTGTCCAGGTTAATTTATGTATAGTACAGCACAGTGTTTTTTTTTAATGTAGAATATAATAAAAAAGTAACATTTCTTTAGTAATCTAATTTAAAAAGTGAAACTCAACCTTTTCCCTTTTAATTTCAATGATTCACCAAGAACTACCATGCACAGACATCTTCAGCTAAAGCTGATTCATTACTAGTATCAGAGACAATGTCAGAGTTGTCTCACCCAGGCTAAGGAGAAAAAGAATTCTTGACCATTGCTCAGTGGTCCAAAGTTGTCTTTTCAGATGAAAGTAAATTTTTATTTGAAAATTATGGATTCTAGAGAAAGAGGCACAGAATTTAAGTGTAAAGTTTCCACAGTCAGTGATGATTTGGGGTGCTACAGTCATCTGCTGGTGTTGGTCCACAAGTCCAAAGTCAACTCATCCCTCTACCATGATATTTTAGAGCACTTAATGCGTCCATCTGCTGACGAGCTTTATAGAGATCCAACTTTCCTTTCCTGGCAGACCTTAGCACCTACCCACAGTGCCAAAACAACCACTAACCAGTTTGCTGACCATGATATTAGTGTGCTTGACTGGCCAACTCACCTGACATCTATTCTGATGCAGTAATTCATGCTAAAGGAGCCCTGAAGAATTATTGAGAGCATAAATAAACCTTTTGCTTATTGTATATCCTTTGCTGATTGATTAGACAATATGTTTGTTTATTTTGATATAGTGGATGACACAGCTGTAGGCTGTTGGGCATTGGCTGAAAACCACTGAGCCACCAGTGCCAACTAGTAATTAATGAAAATATATCATCTATAATGATAAGGGCCTAGAACATATCCCAGGGAACTTAGGGCATAAGGCAAGGTGCTAACCCATCTCAGGGACAACACACACAGACACAAAATCCACAAAATCAAAAACTACTACAGGCAATGTAGAACCATCAAGCAACCTACACCATCTCTGGAGGAAATCAGAGTACCTAGAAGAAACCCAGCAAGCAACAGAAGAGCATTTAACTCTACACGCACTGAGACCAGAGGCAATATTCGAATCCACAACCCTGGAGGTACAGTTCAACTGGGCTAACCTCTAAACCATGGTACTGAAGGGTAACCGAATAGTTAAGAATCATTTATTCGAATTTAGAGAATTTACAGGAACTGAGATGTAGACCTACTGTATATTTTGATCACTACTGAGAAAGCCAGCAGCAGTGGCAAGGACATTGCTCGAACACAATTTGGAAAAAAAAAATATTGCAAGGAATCATCCACTTCAGTACTTGTTATTGGCTGCTCATCAGGCCTTCTCTGCAAAACATAGGTGTTTAATGCCCTTGTTAGAGGTCATTGACTGAGAATTGTTGATTGTATGTCTTTCATCAGCCCGACACAGTAATCAAGGATAATTGAAGCAAGGGGAAGGTAAGAAACCTTCCACTAATTGTCTGTCCAAGCATACCTCTGCATAACTTTTCTTCTATTTATTCAGTATGTAACACTTCTATCATTTTAATATTAAGTTTTTTTTTGGCAGAGGGACACACGCACACACACACTGTGGGAATATTTGGTATAATGTTGTGGGAAGTACAGGGAGCAGTTAAGCATTAAGCAACGTTGCCTGAGCAGCTCTGCCAGTCAGAGCAAAGTCAGTGATATCTGACTAAGCAGTTATGAACTTATGCACATTTCCCACCTACACACATTTTCAGTAGGCTTTAAAACAGAGCAGCTTGTTAAAATTGTGCTGTTCACACACACCCCTGGCAATACCTAGTTCTGTTATCTGCAGTTCAAAACAGATCAGCCTAATGGCGTTTAATGAACTTACAAACCAATGATTTCTAATGTAATTAGTGCACATTTTGTGTTGGATTATATTCCTGTCCACAAAATGACAACTTAATTGGCAGTAAATGTTCAAACTCCACCATAGTAATACTGTAATAATCACTCAATCAATGTAAATACAGAATTTAAATATGCTTCAACCCTTAATATTACTTACTTTTTATACATATATTGTAACGGGCGGCACCATAAAGCACGAGGCGAGGTCTTACAGGAAAAAGGGTAATTTATTTAGGTAAATGGGGAAGGAAAGGGTTAAAGGATGGAGGATGAAAAGAAAGGGAAGGAGGGAATGTGCACATGCAGGTCTGGTGGGCAGTGCCTCGCTGGCATGCAGGCACAGGCTGGTGAGCGGTGGACAGCAGGCAGAGTGGCAGCAGCTCCTGCCTCCGTCCACTCGCGCTGACTCTGCTCTCGGCGGATGGCCGGACTGGCCCCTCCCAGTTCTCTCTGTGGTTGCGTCCTCAGACGGGAGTCCTCACACCGCTTAGTAAAGTCCAGTCTTCCAACCGACCCCGAGCTACCCTCCTCGCTGTGTTTTATAGTGCGGGGAGAAGCCAGGGATCATTAGCAGCGATAGCTCACCAGCCATATATATATATATATATATATATATATATATATATATATATATATATATTATTTGACCATGCTAAAAATAATGAATTCAGATATAATGTGCATGAATGTATGTAAATAAATGTAAAGTTCTGTCTTGCTAATTATTAAAACTACAAAGTGTATTGTTCTTTAAATTACCATTCCATCATCTGTATTAAAAGCTTCGATCCTGTCTCATTAAGGTGAGTGAGAATGCTTGTCTTTGCATTTCCTACCATCGCTGTCTCAGGTGAAGCATTATTAGGAGTCATAGGATGTAGTGCATGCAAATCTTGACAATGACTGATAAACATATCAGAAATTCCGATCTGAGATCAGCTTAACGGCCTCCAATTAACCGCTGATCACAGACAAAGAAAGAAAAAAAAAACAACAACGCTAGCCTGCATGGGGGAAAAGAGCGAGCAAGAAAGAGGGAATAGCATTAGGCCATTAATGCAGTAAGCAGCAAAGGCCGAGGCAGACTGAAATGTTGTCAGGCTCTTCAGTAATGGCACTTAATTGGAATGGGAGTCCTCCATTAGATCGACAACCTGAAAGCAGTAGGAAATAAAAATATACACCATGCATCAGCACTCACATCCTGAGCACAGGCTGGCAAGCATAGTCATTATTATTCAACCATTCCTGACCCCTCCTGGAAAAAAGAGAAATGTAAACTTGACAAGACCAAGAAATGTTTGTCGTTTTTTCTATGAAATATAGCAAAATGCAGTGGGCAATGTGTTCACAATATCTTCATGAACCCATTTGTGGTGCAGTCATGACCAAAGCATCCTTGCCTCATATTGTTAAAGGGCAGAGCCGTGCCAACTCATATACACTCTGTCATTAGTGCAAATAGATCTCTGCCCTGAAGCAAACTGGAGTCATTTCTATGCCTATTTTGCAAATCAATAAACAGAACAGGTATTGCACAAGTGATAAAATAAAAGTGTGTATTACTGTATATTATATATAATACACACAAAAAATATTTGTCTTTTTTTTTTTTTATTTTTTTTTTAAGTAAATAAATAAATAATTATATACATTTATTTATTTGTCTGTCTGTCTGTCTGTTTGTTTGTTTGTTTGTTTGTTTGTTTGTTTGTTTGTTTGTTTGTTTTGCACATCAGAGATTATTTGTTGTGAAGGTTGGCAGGTTGGCTTCATGTGTTGAAAGTGAAAAATGTTGAATGCAGACTTTTTACTGTTTTCTTATGTGATGTGTAAGCAAGGTAATGTATAAGCAAATTCAGTCATGCTCTCTGAGAGGGGAAGATGACATATTCTCTCCCTCCCCTGTCACTCACAATGCCAGTAGACAATCATGGATCATCTCTGAGCTCATGCATGTGAAGCAGGGTTGATAGCGTCTCCTCTTGTGACGGAGCCTGACCAGCAGTTCGAAAAGATAGGGATATTGGTTTCATATCTCTGAGGATGTACATGTTTGCCCGACCATCGCCAGTCAGTAGGTGTTTTGCAATAGCAGTGAGCTAGCTAGTCGTTCATAAATGGAAAATAGCCAAACTTGTAGACCTTTAAGTATGTTAAACAAAATCTGTGATTTTGTTGAAATGGTTTTGTCAATAGTCAACATTTTTTAGATGTTAGTGAAAAGCTCACTTCAGCTATTCCTCCTTGTTGGAAACAAACTCCTCTTCTATTCATCTCAAGCTTGAGCAGAAGCAGATGACTGCCTCTGTAAATACATTGGAGAGAAAAACAGATTTTTCTATAATTACAAGAGAGGCCCTGGAGACCGCTTCACATTGATCTTCCACAGCTACTGTCACTATCACAACCACAACAGTTTGTTCAGGGCAAAATCTGACATACTCCAAAATCTGCTGTTCGATAAAACATTAATTCAGAAGGAATAAAACCAGGTTTTCCTCCCATCTGCTCTGCAAAGCATTACTACAAGTTTTGGTCTCCTACAGTATCACTACAAGTGTAATTGTTTATGTGGTTTCTGTGGCCATGACTATCTGTGGTACGCTCATTTGTTTTGGAGGTAGTCTGCCTGAGTCAGGTCATTAAGTATGTGTGTCTCTTGTGCTGTACCATTAGATCAGATGTAGCCCTGAGATCAATTTCGCATCCATCAAAGCAGATGGAGTTGGTCATTGTGTTTAACGAACTTGTCTAATTAGTGGCCTTCCATGAGCCATCAAAGTGCTACAAATTTTATAAGACCAAAGAAATCACTGCTGAACTAAAACACACATGAACTGCATTAGCACTGACTAAAACCATCCGCATCAGGTAAAAATATTTTATTGGAGGGCATTACTATTTTTTGAATGACAACGGATTAATCCAAACCATGTATGTCGTTTGTTATTGTTGTTGTTGTTGTAGTAGTTCTTTTTAATTCCCAGCAGGGTCGTGTTCATATTGAACCGAGGTTAAGTTTGGGGTTAAATGTTTTACTACAAATTGAATAGAAAATATGTAGAAATTGTTTGCGCATGGCTGTACGGCTTGTCTGTGTTCATAATGTATTTTATTAACATGCCCTAACACCCTTTACTCCAACCAAATCTTGCTCTTTTCATTAAAGGGGATGCATGGTGTAAATATCTTTTTATTTTATTTCAGATGTATCTTTAGTCTGCAAAAATACAAAAACATGGGGGAAAAAATCCTTCTTCCTACAGTAGCAAAGGTTAGGCAATTGGGTAGAGGCCAACTGCTAATGGCTAACCTATGGATCTTTAAATCTTAAAAAGGGCTAGGCTCCAGTTTGTGGTTAGAAATTAGGAGCTGGCCACTGCAAAATAACGTAGCCTTCTTCAGTTCTTAATTGTCTTAACTTTTTGTGAAGGTGGGCCTTCATCCACTGCCTCTTACCATGTTAACGCTCCTCACTCAACCAGTAAAACAAGACCAAGGAACACCTTCAGCACCACGGCCAGCTCCACAGAGGGAAGACAGCAGGATGGTGAAGAGCGGTACACTTTGGGGCAAGTTTAGGCGCTCGTTTAGGCATTTTCTGCTGTCATGGGCTGCCTATCGAAGACCAGTCGGGCATCAGCATGGTACTGTAAGTAGTAGGTCTCAAACACAAAACTAAAGTTTTGTCTCTTTCCACTTCCAGAGTCTGATTGTGCTGGAAACTCTCCCACATGGGTCACACCAGAAGGGTCAACGCCAGGCTTCAACCGCGTCCTCTGGTTCTTCATTTTCAGCCTCCATCAGCAGCGACTATCCCCCAGTTCGGAACATCCACTGCCAACTTCAGAAGAAACTGCACTCTCTGCATCTTCCTCACTGCCTCTCACCTCCCATCCCCTTGTCCCCCGCAGCTTTGTTTTAAATAAAAAGTGCACTTAATTCCTCCACCTATGTCTCCAGGTGTGTGTGTTCAGTTTGCCCTGCTCAAGGCTTTACATTTTATGTTGCTAAATATTGATGATGTCATCATACATTAATGCTCTTACATTCATTTATATCACTTATTTTGTTTGTCATAGATGCAGGTGAGACACGGACGTTTCCTGTCCTTTAGCTGTTCTTATTGGCTAAGTAAAATGCACTTCCTCAAAGAAGCTTTTGGAGGCAGTTTATTTAAAGCTACAGACAATGAGACAGTTTGTTTGGTAAATTATTAAAAAATTACAAAGAAAATCAGGCATGCCAGAAAGCGTTATCTTATCATAAGAGTTGTGTTTCAGCAGGAGAATTATATTTTATAGATAATATTCCCTGTAAATAAAAAAAAACAATAGTAGTATAAATTTGTGCTGTAAGGAGTAAAGTTATAATAATTCTTGGATAAAATATTTTTCTTTACCCTAAAATTTCTTTTTAGAATTTAGGTCTAAATTGTTGTTGTTGTTGTTGTTGTTGTTGTTGTTTGTTTTTGGAAGTTGCTGTGTGTGTGTGTGTGTGTGTGTGTGTGTGTGTGTGTGTGTGTGTGTGTGTGTGTGTGTGTGTGTGTGTGTGT
>JAQMYG010000037.1:24174795-24188714 GCA_030014215.1 Clariallabes teugelsi
TATAATAATTCTTGGATAAAATATTTTTCTTTAACCTAAAATTTCTTTTTAGAATTTAGGTCTAAATTGTTGTTGTTGTTGTTGTTGTTGTTGTTGTTTGTTTTTTGAAGTTGCTGTGTGTGTGTGTGTGTGTGTGTGTGTGTGTGTGTGGGGGTGTGTGTGTGTGTGTGTGTGTGTGTGTGTGTGTGTGTGTGTGCGTGCGCATTAGGACAGTGTATGAGTGCTAGAGCACTGTTGGAAAGTAAGTCTCCGGTCTCAAACTCCCTATGGTGTACATTAACTCTGCTATAATGCTATTTATAAATCGATTACTATATGCTGGAATCTATACACTGATGCACATCATTCTGTTTCAGGAAACAAGAGGAAGAGACAGAGAGATAAACTAAGAGTGAGGAAGGATGGAGAATCAGCAAGGAAATGAGATTAAATTAAACATGTAAGCATGTTTGCTCTCTATCTAAAGCTTGTTAATCTTTTCTGGTCTGGGATTTAATTTTTCTTTTAATTTGTATTTAATTTCTTTATAGATTGATTCTGTATTAGAAAAAAAGTTTTCATTAAACTGAAGTCCAGTTGTAGGGTGATTTGTTTCATTTATACAATCTATTTATTTTGCACTTTTTGTCTTTGCAGCATTTTGGTTTCATGTGGATGACCTGATTTGCACTTACTAACATATGGTGTCAGGAGAAACTTTAACTTCAAGGTCACATTTTATGACAAAAACTATTGTACTAATAACAATGATAGTATAAAAGGCCAAAACAGCCAATTTTAACAAGAGGATGACCACATTTCAACTTAGTTTCACTAGCCTTTTAATTTTAGTTTTTAATTTTTGTTGTATTTTTGTCATGTTTTTTACGTCATTAATTTCCTACACCACAAAACAGAAACACATAAACACTGACTATTAATGCAGTAGACTAGTGACTACTCCAGTTTCCACCCACAGTTCAAAGACCTGCAGGTTAGGCTAATTGTCGATCGCAAATTGCGCGTAGTGTGTGAAAGAGTGAATGTGTGTATGTGTGTGTGCCCTGCAATGGATTGGCACCCTGTCCAAAGTGTACACCGTCTCTGGGGATAGGCTCCACGCCCCCCGCGACCCTGAATGCAGGATAAAGCGGTATAGACAGTGAGTGAGTGGGTGAGTTAGTAAACTAGTGACAGGAACATAGGCACCCAAGGCTCACCCATGCCTGAGAGAACCAAAGACTAGCCTGCCGATGCCTATCCCATCAAGCACCCAGGGGTTGCCCTGGATGAACAAATCTGACCCCTGGATGCCCCACCCACAGCACACATCCCACCCACAGAACACAAGAAATCTAGCCTCCGAGTGGCGCAGTGGTAAAGTGCTCGCCCTATCATCCGATTGCTGGTTCGATACCCGGGTGATGCTGTAACCTCTCGCAGTTGGAGGTCTAGAGAGAGCTGATTGGCCGAGCTCTCTCAGAAGGGGAGGGATGAGAGGTACTTCGTGTTCCCACATTAATCATGGTTCTACATCCAATCAGGGGCGTCTGTGAGCTCGCGCAAGCGGAAGGAGCGGATAGCGCTGTCCTCCGAGTGTGTTTCGTCGCCCCCAACGGTGGGTGAGCGAGCAGTTAGAAAAGATGCGGTCGGCTGGCGTCACGTGGGTCGGAGGAAACACGTGATAGTCTTCGGCCCTCCCGACTGAGTGGTAGTAGTAGCCTTAATGTGGAGCCCCCTAGTGAAGGGGAGGAATTGGACACGACTAAATTAGGGAGAAAATCGGGGGGGTCCAAAAAAAAAGCACAAATCTCTGCACATTCTGTTGCCAGACACCACAGCACACCCCCAGAGGCCCTGATGACTGTAGGCTGATTTGTCAAGGAACCAGAGCTGCCCAGGCAGCACAAAAGGAACCGTATATACGTATTGACTGATTGATGAGATAAAAAGTCTGAAATCTATTCTCTATCAATATCTCTACAATGAAACTATTAAAATATAACATACTTGGATAGACAGTTGCATTTTAGATTTCTAATATTTTTAATAGCTTTTTAAACTTTAATCCTTCTCATAAACTGTAGTTGACTTGATCACATCAATCAAAGGAAAGCCCAAACAAGGTCAATGAAAGAAAGAAACCGAAGCAGCTAAAAAGGCTGATGAAGAGAAACAGGAAAAAGCTACAGCTTCAGAAGATGTACTGCAGAACGCACAAAATGAGGTGCAGGAGATGATGAAAACCCTGCAGAAAGAGGCAAACGTGTTGGAGACGGAGATATTGTTAAATGAAATGGCGCTGATGACTACAGGCTGATTTGTCAAAGTG
Organism: Clariallabes teugelsi; assembly: GCA_030014215.1. Classification (NCBI taxonomy): domain Eukaryota; kingdom Metazoa; phylum Chordata; class Actinopteri; order Siluriformes; family Clariidae; genus Clariallabes; species Clariallabes teugelsi. The sequence continues at coordinate 24,177,107 of JAQMYG010000037.1, forward strand.
TGTTGACATATACACACTCAAAGCTATGTACTGTGGTTTTGTAATCATTGCTTGGAGATGTAAAGATTCAGATTTTATTCTGAGCCTGCTGATGTCTACTGGATGATTCATGAAGGCTGAACTGACAGAGTATATGAGCCAAGAGAAGTGTTGGGTCGTCAGTATTTGGCTTACATCATTGCTCTTATGATTTGCTCTCCTATCTAAAGCTTGTTTATCTTGTCTGGGATAAATTTTTTCTTTTAATTTGTGTTTAATTTCTTTATAGATTGATTCTTTATTAGAAAAAAGTTTTCATTAAACTGAAGCCCAGTTGTAGGATGATTTGTTTCATTTCTACAATACAGTGTCTCGCGACTCGTTATTTTTCCTCAGACAGGAAAATAATCTATTTATTTAGCACTTGAGCTCCTGTGGCCTAGATCTACAGTATCTGAGGTAAGATTATTTCTTTTATTTGTGTAATAGTTTTGACCGAACTAGGTTGAGAAACACTTCGGTATGTACTGCACAACTGAGTTTAGGTTTTATTTTCTATGAAAAAAACTAATATAAGAAACAAAATAGCTGTATGTATTTTTACATTTGTATCTTCTGTCCTTTAACATGTACTTTTGACAATGTGGGTTTGCTCTCTTTACTTTATTTTTTTTGTATTTGGGGGGAAAAGTGAGTAAATTATTCACCAATAAAAGGTTTAAGATAGAAATTAATAGTGGTGGTACAGTAGTAGTACAGTAGTATACTGTAGATAGCAGGATGATTCTCGCCTTCAATCAGTATGGGTGTAGTTTGTACAGTATGTTCTCCCCATACTTGGTTGGTTTTCCTCCACCTATTCTTGTTTCCTTCTAAAGTCCAAAACATGCGTTGATATGGGTGTGTGTGCTTCTGCCCTGCAAAGCGTTGGTACCCCTGTCTTATGCACTATCAGCTACCTTGGATAGGGTTCAGGCCCCCTGTAATAGGTGGTATAGATAATAATAATAATAATAATAATAATAATAATAATAATAGATACAAAATGTACAAATGTTCCTATACTGTGAAAAATAAACTTCCCCTTTTATCTTTGCATACTGTACACTACCTTCTACTGCCCATGTAATAGGGTAAGGGCTTTATCACTGTGTAATCACACACATCAAACACACTCTACAGCCTAGAGAGAGAGAGAGAACAGTAAGGGGGATGGGGGGGGGGGGGGGTGGATTCATCAGCTCTGGGTTTCCTGGAAGTAATCACTTTTTCCTCAGCCTCTCTGCATAGTTTTCTCTCTGAGCTCAATCAATTTTTTATAAGCTTACATGGATCGCTTTTTGTTCAGGCACGGGAAAAAAAAAATCACACTCAGCATTCCATCAGTTTAAAAGAGCTCTGAGCCCACAGGAAAAACCTGCATGGGTGGTGGCAGCTGAGCAATGATCAGAATGTTGTGAGTGCAAACCTTAGGACTTAACCACAGGATGTTTTTTTTTTTCTTCCCTAGTTTGCTCACAGACAATTCCCGCCAACTAATTATGATGGTGGTTAGTGTTGCACATATCGACAGGTGATAGAGAGGATAATGTCATCGTTCCCTACTAAGAGGAGGGCCAATTATACTCTTTTGCACTCTAGGCAGTAAATGGCTTTGGCATTCATGAAATATCTGATTCGCAATCTCTTAACAAAAGCGTTTTTTTCAGTAGCCCATTTAGTTTGTATTACATTTTACATTAGGTGTAAATCCCATCAACATATGGATAGGCTAAAGAAATAAATGTAAATGTTGTCACTGTGAAAAATTTCAAGTACAGACTGAGAGCTATTTTATTTTTTAATATAATGATATTATAAATTATAAACAGCTCTTGGTAGGAGACTTTGGGACCCGACTGTACGATGGTTGTCAAGCTGCATTAATGTTCAAGGACTAAGGGAAGCAATGGCCCAATAAATGCCAGAATGCCATGCATACTCAGCTATATCTGTATAGCTCTTTTATCTGTCATAAATGAAACAGCATGACTCAATAACCCTTAATATCAATAACAATATCTGATGACCTTGAGGTGAGCAACTTGGTCATATGAACGCGATCATATACTCTAAAAATGTGTGTGTGTGTGTGTGTGTGTGTGTGTGTGTGTGTGTGTGGGTGTGTGGGTGTGTGTGTGGGTGTGTGGGTGTGTGTGTGTGGGTGTGTGTGTGGGTGTGTGTGTGTGTGTGGGTGTGTGTGTGTGAAGGGGTAAAATGAAAGAGCAGGACGCAGGAAAGAAAAATGTTGATGTATAGTTTTATTACTTGTATGGTAATGGCTATTGTAATTCATTGGCTTTTATAGTCCAGACAAAAGGACCTTTTTTGTAGTCAGGGACTGCCTGTAAATTCTTTTAATTATATACAGTATAAAATTTCACAGACCCCTTATGATCACAGACACTAACATATTTATTTTTATATTATGTAAATATAGTAGTATCATTATATTTAAAATTGCCTAATTAAATTTAATCAGCACGTTTAGAGTTTAGAGTTGGAATTATTGTATAATTACAGCACAGTCAAGTCAAGTCAAGATCTAGTCATATTACAAGGTAAAAACAATGTTTCAGACCTTCATGTTGCGGTTGTACAATGGTTTAGCACTGTCACATCATACCAACAGGTCCAGCTGTGCAGTTTTCATGTTCTTCCCATGATATATGTGTTTCATCCCCCCGTCCAAAGCCATGTGGTATAGGATTGCCTGAATGGCTATGTATGTATGTATGTGAGTGAGTGAGTGAGTGAGTGAGTGAGTGAGTGAGTGGATGGTAGTGAGTGGGAGAATGAATGAGTGTGTGTGAGTGTGTAGTGAGTGTGTGAGTGGGTGGGTGAGTCAGTAAGTGAGTAATTAAGTGGGTGAGTGAGGGAGGGAGGGAGTGGATAAGGGAGTGGCTGAGTGAGTGAGTGGGTGAGGGAGGGAGGGAGGGAGGGAGGGAGAGGGTAAGTGGGGGTGGGAGTGACTGAGTGAGTGAGTGAGGGATGGAAGTTGTTGAGTGGGTGAGGGAGGGAGTAGGTGAGTGAGTGAGTGGATAAGTAAGTGTGTGAGTGAGGGTGTGAGACGGTAAGTGGGTGAGGGAGGAAGGGAGTGAGTGAGTGAGGGAGGAAGGGAGTGAGTGAGTGAGTGAGTGAGTGAGTGAGTGAGTGAGTGAGTGAGTGAGTGAGGAATGGAGGGAGGGAAGGAGAGAGAGGGGGTAAGTGGGTGAGTGGGAGTCGGAGTGAGGGAGTGAGAGAGTGAATGAGGGAGGGAATGGATGAGTGAGTGAGTGAGTGAGTGGAAGAGGGATGGAGGGAGGGAGTGTTTGTGCCCCGCAATTGTTGGGCAACCTGTCTTGTGTCCAAAGTTCCCTGAGATAGATCCCAAAGCCCTCTACGACAATGGATGTATAGATGGGATCTTAGTGCGTACAGCATAAAACCTCTCTCTTTTAGAAGCACTCGACTTTTAGAAGCACAGCTCTAATTTACAGACATGCACGCATACACACATACACACATACACACACACACAAACACACAAACACACACACACTGGTTTGCTCCTCATGACCTGAAACCAAAATGAGTGTGACGTTCCTAATTACAATCTCTCTCATCCATTTCAATGCCGTTCCCTCGTGGGAAAATGATTATTGTTCCCATAATGATTTTCATTCCAATGCAGTTGGTGTACAAACACGGTGAAAAAAGAAGTAATTCAGAAAGCCTACTGCACCTGAAGTAAGGCCGCACTGAATACAGAAAGAAAGGTACATATTTCGAAAAGCCTTTAGAGAAAATAATCAGTGACAGTTGCTCCAGAAACTCTTCAGCACCAACAACAACACTGGACATGTGACAGAACCACTGCTGTGTTTTTTGACCTGGTTATTTGAGGGAACTGACATGGCATTTTATCCCCGAAAGTAAATAATGTCTGTTTTATTTTGTTTTGTTCAAGTAAAAAACTGCACAAGAGGACACTGAGGGGCATCACAGAAGCACTGGGACATGCATGTTGGCATTCACACGTACAAGGCTACCTCAGCTTCAGGGTCCCTGGTTTGATCTTGACCTCATATTATTATTAATAATAATAATAATAATAATAATAATAATATATTATAATAATATTATACTGTATGTATACATGTGAGAATGTTACAGTTTGTTAGTTAATTATTAATCACAATATTACATGAAAAAATAATAGTCACTTTTTTATTACAATATTACAGTATCAATATTGTATTAAAGGAATTTTGTTATTTTCTGAATTGTATTTATTTATTTTTATTTTTTAGCTTTTTCCAAACCATACCCCAATTAAACCTAATCTGCATGGCCCATATTAGTATGGGCCATATGAGTTAAACAGAAGCGGATTATCTGAGAGTGGTTAAGGAAAATATTTATATATTTTTGTCTGCTGTTGCAATTCACCTTACAGACAGTAGAGGGCTCTAAATATATTAAACTGTTCCTTTAATATTACACTATACTACTCAAATTCAAAACACAGCAATTATAAAAAAAAAAATTTTTTAAATAACATCAAAATGATTGACAAGACTTCGTAATAAGTAGCTAAATCTGTAAATGTGTACAATTCGTTCCTAAGTTCAGTTTTTCCATAGGAATACATGTAAAGAGAATTAATTCGTTCCCAATTACAGTGGAACCTTAGATTGTTGGTCTGCAAACGTTTTGTAAGAAGAGCGAATTTTTCAATAAAATGTAACTTGATAAACAAGCGAGGTCTTGACATACAAGTAGTACGCATGCACTTTGTCTGCCGAGCGTCACGTGATCACACCTGAGCCAATAGTTCTTCTCTCTCTTGCGCGCGCTCTCCCATGCTCAGTCATAGTGCGCGTGCATCACTCGTATAGTCAACATCCGTGCGCACTGTTTACTATAACATTGTGACCACGTGTGTGCGCGTGTAAAGCATTTTTTTTATTTGGTGTCCAAGTGTAATGACTGTTCTTTAGTAACTGTACTGCAACAATGGCCTTAAGAAAAGGCCGTTAAGAAAAAGGATAAAAAGGCTGCAGCAGTGCGGGAGATGAATCTGTTTAACAACGATGCAACGTCACATTTCCGTGAAATCCTCAAAAGGAGGCCAAAGCAAGTGTCATTAGAGAGGGTTCTTGTTAAAGGAACAGTTTTCCGAAAGTGACACACGTGTGCACACACATGCACACACACACACACACACACACACACACACACACACACTAACAGATTATTTAGTTTACAGATTATTGTGCATAGTACAGCAACTATAAAAAGTGATATGCCTGTCAGTAAGTCTGTTATATGATATTTATAGTGAATGGTGTCTTCTTTAAAATGCAAAACCCACAATTACATCAAACAACACAATTAAGTGAGTTATTGTTAGTTAACATCAAGCACAAAGGTTTTCCAAAGGATACAAAGTTTCTTTTTTCTATGCAAGTTGTTCAGTACATTTTACAACTCTAACACACACAAACACTCACACACACACACACACACACACACACACACACACACACAAAAATAGAGAGAGAGAGAGCAGAGCAGAATTATGCAAATCCTTATTATACATGAATAAATGCCCATGAAACCGTGAAAATGTGTCAATCAAAGAGAAATGATGAGGTAGTGATGCGGATGTGTGAACATCTGTGGGTATGTGTGCACACACACAAAGTGCATGTAGGCAGCTGGGTTTGCACTGACTAAGAGCATTTCAGATGCTAATCACTGTGTATGTATCACAGAGCTGCCTGGAGAACATAAAGAGAGAGCAGGAGTGAAGGAAATAAAGGAACAGCTTCATGGTTACCTATAGGAAATCAGGCCGGGTATTAGTATACCGGTGATGCTAAATGCTCAGCAGCTTGATCAGCTCACAAGAACTTTCATCACAACATGCTATTTCATGCTTGCACTACCACTGTTGCACACCACTTTGCTTAACAGATGATTCCTGTGGTGCCACCAGGAGATAATAAGGGATACATGTGACTTACCAGCTCGACTATCAGGCTGCAGTAGAATCTCTTCTTCAACTCCTGAGATGACAAGTCCCGGATAGAGTTATTGTGTAGGTACTCCTTGTTCTACCTTTGGGTGTGTGTTTTGGTGTATGGCACTAGGTAATTGATAGCGGGTCCTTTGGTGCTGTTGTTAATGGGGTGGTGGATCCCGTGGTTGCTCCATCAGACCAGGATCCTTGAAGAACTTTGGAGGCCAGGTATTCCCTGGGATCTTTGCTTGCCAGGACCTGTGCATGGCAGGCTGTGGTGTGGTGTGGTGAACTGCTTTGACTTGTGGTGCACTGCATTGGCTTTTCTCTGGGATCAGACCAGACAATCTAGTCTTTGGTTCTCACAGGCATAAATGGGCCTTTGGAGTGATATAGTAACACTCTCTCCTATACACATATGCAAAACAAGGTTTATCATTTCTATAAAATGCAATCACACACCTCTTCTGATGAATCCTATTACATGTGCATCCATCTGATACGCATTTCATTCACATCCAATAGGTTTGTTTTCATTATACTACAGCACTCGTAAATTCTCTAAACTGATTAACCTGAACGTGCTGATTATAATTTTTCATATCAGCACAGATCTGATAGACCCAAGATCTGATAAAACACAAGTTTGTACTGTGTCTCTTTGTATCCCTATGTAATCTCTTTTATCGCTATAGCTCCACATAAACAGATAAAAGAATGTGTCGTTGTTGATATGGTGAAGTTTTCTATAAGGAGATGTTCATTTAGCATTTTTGTACGAGGGTACTTTTTAACAGTTAGAGGTAAGGACGTATCTTGTGCTCTACTTAGTACTTTGACAAACAGAACTAGAAATAGAACTACAGTATGCCAACAGCTGTACACAGCTGCATAACATGAAAATTGAGTAAAAAAAATGAATGAAAATAAATAATATACAAATTTAAACCATTTCCAGAGGTGAGTTCGTAAGGCAAAAATTTGTGTTGCAAAACGTATTTTCCCATAGTCATGTTCCAGCCAGCCAAAAATATTACCTATATTACCAATTTCCAACACTATAATCATAGTTTCACATATACAAACAATGAAAACATTTAGAAAAGATATGGATATGAAAGATAAGGAATTTATCATTCTTCTTGGCAGCAGTTACTTTTCTTCTTGCTACCGTCCTTGGCAACATTCTCGCTTCAATTGGCTTTCCACTGACACAGACAGGTTTTGAACGGCTCCTGAATGTACACGCATTTTAGCCAGCATTCACTTCAGGTCAGTTTGTTCGTTTTTTACGACGAAAATGCTTAAAAATTTCATCTCTTAAGGCAAAAATCTTTAAAGTGGTCATTCGTATGCCGAGGTTCCGCCGTAGTGTTTAATAGAAATTTAGTGCGCAAGGGTGTACAATTGCTACAAAATGTGTACAACACACCAAGTAGTGCTCTTAATCAGAAGTTAAATATGGATTTGGGATTCAGCCTTATGCTAGGATCTAGTCGACTTTGTAGATCTTAGGTGCAAATTAAACAACACAGAGTCAATTAGGAATGACTTAGAAGCAATTATTAAGAAGACAAAGTGTTTTTTACTATGACATAACATCATCAGATGTGTTTTCTTTCTAAAAGACCATCCATGACAGGTTTTGAATGTTAGCCGCTCTCTGCTCAGTATGGTGGAACGTTCAGACGTACTGTAGTGTTGCACCCATGCTGCAACCGACAGATAGTAGAACACCTGCGACATGGAGTCATTCTTGTAGTTGGACATCCCAGTGCTGTTACCACCAATTATCACCAATCATGGCATGATTGTCCTTATTTAGTCAGATTAATCAGTCAAAACTGTTGTATAATGATACTTAAACCACTGAAATGACCTACTTCACTAAAAGATAACTAATACATTTTTATACATACTAGTACACTTGTAAAATTATTGCAAATTGGCTAGTTATGCTACTGTAGCATAACACCTGATGTCTGGATAGCTAACTAACAATTACTTGTTTCGTGTGTCTTTCAAGCATGACACGAGAATAAGTTATACTAATTTACCTTTTATTGTTTTAATACCTAAATATCGTATACTGTATATAGTGGAACCTTGGATTGCGAGTAACTTGGTCTGCGAGCGTTTTGCAAGATGAGCAAAACTTACGAGTAGTATACGAGTAGTACGCATTGCGCTTTGTCCGCTGAGTGTCACGTGATCACAACTAAGCCAATGGTTCTTCTCTTTCTCACATGCTGTGGGATTGTGTGTAATCGTGCTCAGTCTGAGTGCGCGTGCGTCACTCGTATAGTCAACATCCATGCTTGTGTGGGAGGGGCCTTCTGTGTAAAAAGAAAGGAAGGGGGAGGAGGGAGGGAGGGAGTTGTTCTACACAGTAGCCCCCTCCCTCCTCCTCTCTTCTTGTCTTCACACATACATACACGCGCCCATGCGTGCACAAACACACGTATACACCATTACACATGCGTGTATGTGCGCACACACACACACACACACACACACACACACACACACACACTTTTCTTTTTCTCTCATTGTTTTTTCTTTGTTTGTTTGTTTTATCTGTAGTGACCTTTCACCTCAAATCCACTGCATAAACACCAAGACAACATGCAATGTTTAGGTCAAATCATCTTGTGTGTGTGTGTGTGTGTGTGTGTGTGTGTGTGCCCCTACAGTTTATCCAGCATACTCTGCTGCACTGATCAAAGTCATCGAATACTGAATGATGTTTTATCAAACCCTACACATTACAAAAATCCCAAACTGACAGTTGTGCAACAGTGTCTGGTATTAATAAAATAATTTAACAAACATCCATGTAGTAATATTTTTCCCTCAGAAAAAGTGTTTCATATTTTCACGTTACACATATTTTCCTGTGTTTATGTATGTATGTACAGTATGTACAGTGTGTACAGTACAGTATGTAACTGCCACAGGAATTACAGATACAATAAGTTCCCGCCTTTGTTCGTAAGTCTGACAAAGTGAGTCTTATACACTTTTGACACAAATATATATGTATATAAATGTAAAGCATATAAATATAAATGTAAAGCATAAACAAAAACAAAACACAAAGGTTTGGTGCTTTGGTTCCGCATTATACTCTCACGACACTGTGCCTTTAAATCGCAAGAGAAATCCTGGTAACATAGCGGGATCAGTTGAACCCGGGAAGAAGTCGGGGGGAGGACAATGCTACATGGTGATTACTGCGGCGCCATTTTTTTCTGAAATTAGGATTATTCACTAAACTTTTTGTACAATACACATGAGCTACTTTCACGATTTGCTGTGAGTAACAGTGACCTAGTCACTTATATTTTGGATGAGTACAGTACCTATGACAACAGAAGTGCACTTATGGAAGTCCATGGCAGATGAATCATGTTTTATTCACATGTTGGCAGCTGTGGGTTTTGCCTTGAGTGTTACTGATGTCCAAATAGTATTATACATAATACTGTACTATATATATTTTTTAATAGCCATTTCTTGTGAAGATCTTATTTCCATGTACAAAAGACAGGGTTCTTCACATAAAGAGTATGTCATTATTATATTGGAATCGGTCTAGAAAGTCCTTGCTGTAAAGAAGGAGCTCATGCCTGCATATTATAACATCGGCTCTGATACATTAAGAAATCTTTAACATTCTTGTATTCAGTGTATACACTAGTGCTAAGGAGTCAGAGGCCATCCTAATTAAAATTTAAAGAGTCTGCCTCAGTCAGTGAGACATCCAAGCAGTGGGGAAAAAAAAAAAAGTGTTAATTTAAATAAAAATATTACCCAGGGCCATTTGCAGAGATTAGTGCCACATAAACCTGAGTGCAGGACAAATGCTTCTTCCAAATGTTCCCTCCTGCCTCTAAATAAGCCCGAGCCAAGTGTTAATGGTGCTGAGATGTCTCTGTTATAACAACACAATTTACTAATGACCTGACAACGCAACAAGTTAGTCGTGTCTGCTTTAATGTAAAACAACACACAGGATACTTAAAGCGCCTACTTTCACTGAAGGTTGTTTGCTTCGGTTCTCTTCATTTTTTTTTCCTGTGCTCATTTATTCCTGTGTCCCTTCAGCACTTCAAGAGTCTTTAGAGGAAAATAAAGGTGCTTCAGGGACAAACCCTAGAAGAAACTTTATTTGTTCTCCGAACTTTCTCCATCATTCATCAACATGTTGACAGCTGATTAAAACGGCTTGGTGTGTTTACTGGAGACATTACCGAAGACTCCAAAGTGCAGTATAGATGCTGATGGACGCTGGCACTGCCATTAGCTGGCTGATGCTCTAATACTCCTGGGACAATTATACCTTGAGTGCTGTTACAGGAAATTAAAACATAGCATACAATTTTAAAAAGTTGTATTTAAATGAAAAGAAAAACCAACTACAATAATTTAGTCTTGTTATTCTTTAGTAAGACGCTGCCAAGTGCTTAAGTTTTGCACCACCTCCACTGTAACCTAACTGTAAACGTTAAAATATTAAAGACAAAGTCAACACACACTAACACACTAACATAATAACATTGTGGATCATTTGCCAAAACCTAGATATAAGTATTCATAAATTGTTCTTAGGAGCATTTAAATATTAAACAAGGTATTCATAAAGATCTGATTAATTCTTAAACACCATTCCTGAGCTTGTATAAATTGTTTTTATAAATCTCTGTATAAGATTTCACTATTAATTGGACTAATCAAATTGTACAAACTTAATAAAGTTGTTATACCATATTAGTGAACTAATAAGTCCACAAATTAAGACAAATAAGACTGGACATTCAATTAGGACGGAAAAAAAAAAAACACACACACACAACAAAAAATAAGCTAGTGTTGGTGTTATGGGTAGCTCAGTGGTTATAAGGCAACTAATAATCAGTAAAAACATAAACAACTTAAAACAAAAAACAGGATGTTATCAAGCTTTAAAAAAAGGAATAATGGGTCTGAATTGCGGTGTCATAATAACGACAAAGAGTCAATGAATGCAGCCACAGTGAAAGGGGGAAACCCCTGATATACAGTAACCCCCCTCTTGGCATGGCTCTTATCAGGCCTACATGTTACCATCCAGAGGTGTGTTTCCTCTGACCCTGAGACCGTAACAGAATGGAGCCTCTTTGTCAGGCCAACCAGGGGTTTCCCGTACAGCGATGACGCTCTTTGCTTAACCACCATTGTACGATGCAACGTTGAAGAAACTAACTAACTAGTCATGACTGTTTCCCAACACCATAGTACCTGTGTCGCACTTCCATGTTGGTTTGATCTGTCGTTATGATGTTCTTCTTCTTCTTCTTCGATACAATGGCGAAGTAGTGCCATAGGCACATATTGCTCCCTACTGTAAAGTGTTTTTTTGTTTTTGTTTTTCTCTTCGGCTCACATTCAATGCGCTTTCGCAGTGATGTTACGTAGAAGTGGTGTAATAGCGTCACAAACGCAACATTCATTATTTGTACAATAAGCCCACACCCCAGCCACTGGATACAGTGCCGGTCCCAAGCCCGGATAAAATGGGAGGGTTGCGTCAGGAAGGGCATC
>JAQMYG010000037.1:24193356-24204459 GCA_030014215.1 Clariallabes teugelsi
AAAGATCTGAGGATGTTTCCGGTTTACTCCTATTTATAACCTGCAGGTGCACCTCATCGGTTGACGTCACCTGACCGTGGTTATATAAGCCAAAATCTTTGGCGTGTTTGACACACACGTGCTTCACAACCGGTCACGAGAAAACGTTCCCATAGCGTTTTCACACAGCATCGAGTGTAGCTTTTGAAAGGGAACTAATACACAAGGGAGAGCCATGAACAGGAAAAGTCAAAAAAGTCAAATGAGCAACAAAAAGAACATCAGGGCAAATTTTAAGTCCAAAAAACTAAATAAAATGGACTCTTTAAAGGCCTACGTGTAGGGCAAGGGCCTGGCTGTTCAAGGTACTGGTAGATTCTGGTAGAATCTCCTGGTAGATTAGAGATACAAGAACATTTCGTGATGAAATCCAACATTGCTTACGCTGGACTGTGTCCCATATTTGAACTTAATTGATTTACAATATGAGATAAGAATGTTCATTACCAGCTAAGAGAGGTTTCCAAGCAGCGCGAGTGGTTGGTGGTCCAAGAATGAGATATGTAAGTGTGATATGTAAAATGAGGGTACAAGTTGATTGTGGTGTAGGAGGTTCAACATTACATCATTGATGAATGGGCCAATGTACGTTAAAAAGAATTAAACCCAGTTTTCCTAGTTCTCTGAGCAAAATGTTCTAAGGAGGTAGCAGACCTTACAATCTGACCTTTGGCTTGTGCATGCTACTGTACCAGGATGTGAGGCTTACCGAAGCTGCCAGTTTCTCTATGAAGCTTGCTCAGACCCTGAAGCTGAACTCTGTGCCTCAATCACTAACTTTTGGGATGACTCTATGAATGTTACATGGGAGAAAGGTGTCACAATTTTGAGGGAGGTGTTAAGCTTTGTAGAGGGATAAGGGATGGGGATTTTTAAGAATCTGTCACAGACCACCACGTCTGAAGTGTTACATTGGGATTCAGGGAGGTTTGTGATGGCATCAATGGCAAGGTGGGACCAGGATTTGCTGTGATGTGGACAAAGGCATAATTCTACCAGTAAGGAGAGTTCTGTGGTTCTGTATGTGCCCAGGTGATAAATCTAAAGCTGCACGGCACAATGATTTCACCTGTTGGGCATGCAGAGGGACCTTGGTGCACAGGGGCATGAGTGATATCTCTGTGATGATGTCAAAGGTAATAACTCTCACAAAGCATGAAGGGAGCAGTATTGGCTCAGGACTTAGGCCTTTACAGTTTAAAGGGTAAATGCGGAACAGAAAATCTGCTTTCGTGTTCTTGGAAGTGTTGGTACAAGAGTGTAAAGTTAAATCAAACAAAGAACACTGCCCGTCAGGTTTGGCAAGGGTTCAGATGCTTGGTGCAGTAGAAAGTAGCATGGATTTTTGAGATATAAATGTTGGACAGTCTGACAAAGCCATGATGAGTGTGTTCATGGACTCTCATCATTTTTTGAACCAGACTGATATGAGCTGGGCAGAAACATTTGAGCGAATAGATGTGCCACTGATCTTACTGGGTGACCTATCCAATTACTCAGTTGCCTTATGAAGCCATTTCCAGAATCTAGAGGGACAGTAACTCAATTTTATTCAGCAGCATAGTCAGACACGAATGACTGTAGAGAGAAGCTTTGGACAGTTGGAAGTCAGTGAAGTTGAGGTGTCTTTGGAGCAAAATTATCCATGGCAGTCATATCTCTGCCTGCTGTATACTTCATAACTTCTCACTAGAATCTCACAATCAACACCTCAATTAGCCAGACAATGAAGTATAAATATTTGATAGATTGTTAATTAACTGGAAAACAATGAAAACAATGAGCGAGTCATGAGATCAGGAATGTACTACTGTATGTGTCTTTTAAAGGCTATAGCTAATTGCTAACATTTCCTAAAACTGTTGCCATGGTAGTTGAATAAATACATCATGCAACACTTTTCTTATTGCACTGTTGTGTTGGCTATGACCAGTCATCATTCTTACTACTAATAAGTAATGATATACTGTATACAGTATGTGTATCCAATATTCAGTCACACACAGGTAGTGAATAATTACTTATTCATGTTATGTTAACACATTCTAACAGTAATAAATTGCTGAAGTAACAGTGTTTTATATAAGAAAAAAAATGTTTAGCAAATGTTTTGATAAAATTAAAGTAGTAGTAAAAGAAATCATTGTGTGTTCATAAAAAGTAAAGTACAGTGGTACTCCGCCTCAACCGAACACCAGCTAAGTTGCTTAAACATCAGTACAAAACTTTTTTGCATTAGTGGAAAGCCAAGAAAAGTGAGTTTCCATTTTGTGCAAGATTTAGTGAATACTGTACTTGCATGCCATGGGTCCAGGAATGTTAGCAAGGACAATAGCAAGAAGAAAACGGAGCGCCTTTCAGTTTAATTTTATAGCTGGTGCCAAGAGGAATCTTAAATTTAGGTTAAGTGAGGTTTAATATCTGTTTATTTCGAATTTTATTACATGTCTTTTCTAAATGTTTCATTGTTTTTATAAGCAAAAATATGATTATTGCATTAGACATAGGTTATATTGGTAATATTTTGGGTGGCTGGTAAGGATTATCTGCATTTACATAATTACCTATAGAAAAATGTACATTTACCATTCGAACTCGCCTCCGGAACAGATTAAATTCATATGCTGAGGGACTACTGTATAGATAATTTGGCAAATTGATCATTATTGTCATCAGGTATTCGAATATGTAATAAAGAAATCACAGCTTTTTTTGCCTGTAATCAGTATGAGCTATAAATTTTAGCAATACTGCTACCACAGAAAATAGCTCCAGTATATCTTGCGGGCCTGTGTCCAGTGATTTACAAATAATAAAAGGCTAGTGGCTAAGGTTAGTGTTGTGTAGGGTTGTGTTGTAAGCCATTAGTTGGTCTGGGAGTAACTTCACCTTCCATGTTGATAGGTGGTTGCATAAGCTGGTAAGACATAACAAGAGCTGCTGTGGCACAGGGGACACACATACCCAGCTTTAACAGTCTGTTAAGGCTTTCATCTCCTCTTTTTGATATTTATACAATTTGTCTAGCTTTTCTCTGCTGAGTCACGTAAGCCCACTTTCAACTGAACTACTTTTTGCTCTTCTTAGCTTGAACCCCAGAACAACCATACCTGTTCACAACAGACCTACTTTGTTTAGCATCGATAACTTCTTTATGAATAAACAATATATAACAGGGTCACAGAGACCCGGAGCCTATCCAAAAGACTTTGGGTTAGTGGGGTACACCCTGGACAGAGTCCAATTCATCACAGGACACACACACACACAGCAATTTGGGAATGCCAATTAACCTAGCCTGCATTTCTTTGGATTGCAGGAAGAAACTAGAGTACCTAAAGGAAACTCATCAAGCACAGGGAGAACATGCAAACTTTATGCACACATACCCAAGGCAGGAATCAAACCCTGGAAACTGGGGATGTGAGGCCACTGTGCTATGTACTGTACTGTGCTAACTACTATGCCACCTTGCCACCTACTGTATAAACTTACACATTTTTACATTTTACATACTAGGCCTCATGCAAGAATCAATATACAAATAAAGTTTCCCTTATTTCTGTTCAAACCCATTCATTTCTGGGATTAACAAATGAAATTATTTTTTTTTGCTCTTCCCTTAAGTAAGAGAATTTTTTCAAATGGTCAATAATGCTCTTCCCAAGATAAGAGAAATCCCCTAATTTTTTCACAGTTTGCAAATAGGTTTTCTAATCGACAAAAATTTAATAAATATAATCAAATTCAAATTATTATATTTTTGGAGAAATTATTATAATTTGATCATTTAATTCATAGGCTACCGAGATACGATTGGTCAACTGATCCAAATTAAGACTATAAAAATGCTTGCGTGCGTTCTGCTTCTGAATGCCTTTCAGATTGCAGTTAGATGTTGTTAGAGATCGCACAGATCTAATTGATGAGATGGATAAATGGATGCAGAGCCATTTCAGATTGCAAAGAGCACGCTGAAACACATAATTATTAAAACTACTATCCAGTTCAACTCTTATTAAAAAAAAAAAACTTTACTCGGTGTGCCATCAAGTCACTTACTTTTTTTTTTTTTTTAACTGTGTGTCCCTTGGCTGACACGGCGTTCACAGCATCACAGATCATTTGCCATTGCTGCTTTTTTTATTTATCAGTAAAGCCAGTGCTTAGGCTCTGGAAGATCACATTTACTTTGTTTAAGGTTAATTCAAAGTACTTTGAGTTTGTTACTGCTGTAGTTATTATTCTAATTCTTATCCTTATTCTTTTATTCTGTTAGTACCCATCATTGACAGGAAAAGAGTTTGTAGAAATAGTTAAAAGGTTAAAGCTAAAAATAAGCTGATCAGCTTTAATGTAGTGGCAGGAGGGTGGTGTAGTGGTTAGCACTCTCGCCTTGCATCTCCAGGGTGCAGGTTCGATTCTTGGCCAGACTCGATTCCCATCTCTGTGTGCATGGAATTTGTATGTTCTCCCCGTGCTTGGTGGGTTTCCTCCCACAGTCCAAAGACCTGCAGGTTAGGCCAATTGGCGTTCCCTAGTTGCCTGTAGTGTGTAAGTTAGTGTATGTGTGTGTGCCCTGCGATGGATTGGCATCCTGTTCAGGGTGTACCCCGCCTCGTGCCCTAAGCCTCCTTGGATAGGTTCCAGGCCCTTTGCGACCCTGAATACAGGATAAAGTGGTATAGACAATAAGTGAGTGAGCGTTAATCTAATCAATGATATTATTATTATTTCAGGTTGAAGTCCACATACAGTACATGTCTGTCTGTCATTCTGTATAGACGATCTCTCTGTCTAACCTATTAATACAAATAACATTTTTTCAATTCAATTCAATTTTATTTGTATAGTGCTTTTAACAATTGTCATTGTCGCAATGAAGCTTTACACAATCAAAAGAATTATTTAAGTTTGTATGGAATGTGAATGAATCAAAATGGTCAGATAGTCCCTGATGAGCAAGCCGAGGGCGACAAAGTAATAATATTTTAAAAGGTTGAAAATCTTACGCCTTGAATATGTACTTCTTTCATCATCAGCCAAATACAGTACACTCCATGTTCAGTAATCTGAGAGTGAATCACAGATGAGAACTGGAGATCAGACAAAGATTAAGGTGTGTCGTAAAACGACTCCAGCGCATTAAAATTCACTTGCAGCTGGCGAAAATATTAACTAATCCCAGTAAAAATGTTCAGTTTAGCTATTCCAATTAATGTCTATTGGTACAGGTGTTTGTTTACATTGAACAAGTAGCTCATTAGAAGCTTATTTTATAGTTATTACTTATGGTGCAGGTTAAACTTCAGTCAGATAGGTACTGCAGCATTGTCATTAAACTAGCCAGTCTTGCGTGATGTCGTGTAATAATGTGGAACATAACTGCTCATAAGCTTACTTCCACTCAACATTTTGATTTGAGCCCATAACAGTGTGCTCTCAGTTTGGATATTTTACACGCCCTTACCTCAGACCTGCTGCAAATATGTTTGTTCTAACGACCCGTGTTTTATTGCATAGCGGCGCTTCATATTACTGCTTACAATGAGATTAACTGGTTTTAAACTTTCCACAAAAAGAATGAACATACATGGTCCATTAATTTTCAAAGGTTCAGTTTTCATAGTCTACTTTCCTTTTTGGAGTAAGCCATGCTGTGTCACGCTTTCGTTTGTGTTTAGTAAATGCATTACTTTCATTTCCGTATCTTTTGCATACTTTGTCTATAAACTATCACATCGATTGGATCTGTTGAGTGACGTGTATAGCACTATATTTGTCCAAAAAAGCGCTAGATGCTGTGACTTAATCTGAAACATAGCTGCTTATAACTTCACTTCAACTCAACATTTTGATTTCATTTATGGTGCAAGTTTAACTTTAGGCAAATACCAAAGACTACTGGCAAAGTTTTCAATTCTGTCTAGCCAGTTTTGGGTGATGCTGTAAGAAAATCTGACAATTCTTTTTTCTGATACTGGTTTCATCTCCTCCAATGCTTTAAACATAAAGATATCATTGAAAGAGCAAGCTCTGACCAAAGTGCATACAACACCTTTATTTTATTTATATAGATGAACTTTTTTGGTGGCATCTCTACAATTCTTGTGCTCAATTTGCAGAGGGAACAACATGCACCTACCCTAATATGGTGTTTAGCAGGTTTTACCTAGGCTAATTGTCCCAAATCAAGCACGGCCCTATAAATTTAAGATCAAGTGGGATTCATCATTCAACTCACATACAAGCAAATTGGGATGGTTAAGAATTAAAAGAACATTTAAGAGAACATTTACGAGGAATACATGAGGCCAATTATATATTGAATATTTTAGATATTTATATTAATAGTGTTATACATCAATGGTGGGAAAAGTACTCAGATCATTGTCTTAAGTAAAATAGAATTACCACAGTGTAGAACAGGTAGCACAATTTATGCATTCAATAACTTAAAATACAAAAAGTACTAGTATCAAAATATCCTAAAAGTATTAAAAAACTCATTACTGATTATTATAGATATTTAATTTTAGAATTACTTAAATTATTTAATTACACTGATGCATTAATGTGTAAACTGCACTAATGTTTCAGCTGGGGAAAATAGAGCTCATTATAAGCACTTAATATATCATAATTTATTAGTTGACATATGTGGTTGCAGGGGCAAGGGCAAGCGCTGATCTGTGAAGGGAGGGGGAACTGGGAAATGTGAGGGGCAAAGAGTTTACACCTATGGGGAATTTGTTTTATAATTGTTCTGTGTTACAGCGATCCTCTGAGAAGATAAAGACGGCAGAGGTGAGAAGTGGGGGAGAGAGAGCCAAGCTGAGCAACACAGAGCAGAAGATTAAAAACCAGACAATAAAAGTCATTTGAAATTCCCAGCCTGCTTTTTTCCCTTCACTGTCTTGAACCTTGCTATGCTGGTGATAAAACCTGGGATTGAATGAGATACATTACTATGGATTCCTTAATCCTTGCCTATATGATTAGGTCCCTTGCCAGCATCCACCAAGCACCAAACATGTCAGTAGTTCCTCCAACTGTGGGCAGAGCAGGAAAAGTGCAAGAATGGGGCAGCAGGACAAGCACAAGGCCTTCATCTAGCTGTTTGAGCTTGCTGCTGAATGGTGGGACTGACCCAAAACCCACTGGGTGCCCTGCCTACTGCCACTGCTGAAAGGCCAGACCCAGCTCACCACTCAACAGCTGCCAGCCACCAACATGCTGGAGTACCCAAACCTAAAAAGGGTAATTGGTTGGCCGCATCCCAAAGCAAGAGAGAGTGTTTGGGAGTCACAGCTTTGGCTAGGGAGGTATGTCATTTGACCAAGTGAATGCAGTTAATAGTCAGCAAACCCAACTGAATGTCACACTTTCCCCTGTTGCAATGATTAAATAGGCTATACCAAGTGATGCAAGACTCTTAGCTAATGTTGAGGAGAGAAAGCAACCTAGTTATTGGTCGCATAGAGTCACAGGAAAATGTTATCACATGCCAGATTCAGAATCCTGAAAGAGATTCTGACCGAACAGAGCACTTAATTCACACACTTTGGTGAGGATTAAACTCATTATTTGTAGTACAAGAGGTCCCACACGCCCCATTTGATTTATTGTACATTTGCAAGTCCCACAGTATCCTCAATGTCCTTAGGGATAATTGGGAGGACAAACCTTCTAACCTTCTAATGACTCCACATAATGGGGGAACTAACACAGGAGAATTTGTTACAGGTGCAAGAATGTCATTCCTGACTACATATATAACAGGGGTACACTAATATGAGACTTTTTACATGGCAAAAATGCTTGCATGACTACCCATATCAAGCTCAAATACTCACCAACTGGAAAGGGACCTTTGAGGTTACATGATGAGTTGGGTAAGTTGACTGTGACATAAGGTGAATGAATAGAAGCAATTAAAAACACATAGGCCAGCTCAATTTCCTAAAACTGTCTCTAGCAATGGTAGTTCCCAAAATGGGGAGAAGCGTTCACCAAAGGTAAGTCCCAACTCACCTTGGTTCCCTGTGAAGGCCAGCTCTCACTGAGTAAAACGGTGCAGGTTGGCAAGATGCAGCACCAAACTGGAAAGATTGCAGTGACTGCAGCATGCACAAGACCTAAGACCACAATAGAAGGTAAGACATTTTTTGGGGCTGGCCGGCTATTATTTCAGGTTTATCTCTAACTTTGTGGACATTACCAGTCTGCTGACTGATCTTAATAAAAAGGGGTGCCAGATCCAGTCAGATGAACAAAGTCTTCGTATAGGAAAACCTGTACAGTGTGTTGGGCCTCTTTTCTCCTGACTATCTTCTTTGTTTTGCAGACTGACACATCAGAAAGGTGGCTCGGAGCCATGGTGTCCCAGGTAATAGAGGAAAGAAACACCTTATGCTGTACATCAGCTTCAAGCTCGCAGTGCGAGATACCAAGTAAAGCACTGAGGAGAAAGATTATCTGCCCATCAAGTGGTTGGGCAGGCTTCGTTTTCTGTTCAGAAGGTGTCTTCACTGCATAAATTATGCCAACGCAAAGATTATTACTTGGTATTTGAGGTGGCCTACAGGCCAGGGGCACAAATGGCCATGGTAGATTTCCTCTCCTGTCAAACGGGTGGAAGTGAGCTGTAAGCCAGATGGCAATATATTTTTAAAATTAATATAAGAGCCTGCCCAAGACATAAGACCAAAAAAAAATTTTTTTTTCTAACTAGCAACTAAGGCTGTCCAAGAAGTGTTGTGGAGCAAAAGAGGGAAAAATAAGAAGACAATATTGCACTTTTTACTCCACGACATTTATTTGACAGCTTTCGTTGTTAGTTAAATTGAAAATCCTGTTCCTGTTAAACATAACTAATCTATGAAGCAGCTTTATGAACAAGGACAGTTAAGAAGTTCAAAAAAGCAGATTAAAAAAACAGAATATCAAAAACAGAATGCAATGTTTATGAGGTTCATCGTAGAGCACACTACATCATTACTTCACAAAGAATCTTGTGAACTGAGTCCATGTTGACCATTTGCAGAGACGTGACTACCTTGACGTTAGTCACAACAGTGGATGGCAGAAGCATCATTAACCGATATTAGGCTACTTGTACTTCCTCTCATAATTACATTTGAGGTGTAATTTAGAGCCAAAAAAGAAAAAAAAAAATCTGATGATTACCTGATGACCTGACCGATTATTTGATGCTTTGTTGCATACATAAAAGAGTAATTGATAGCTTTTGTTCCGCTTATTTTCATATGCATGTACAGTATGTTGTGGTGGACTTATTCAAAACAGAAACAAGCCTATGAAAATGTATGAATAAGGATGTTAATTTTCAGAAGTACCTCCCTGAATTTGGTAGTGTTTGTTATCCTTGTAACACAAAATGGACCAGTTCAGGCACAACTGGAACAACTTGGAAGCAGTAACTAAGGAGACAACGTGATGTATAAGGTGATATAACAGTATCAGGTGTATACCAGTATCAAAAGTATCAAATTCCACCGTGACTGGTTTTGCATTGGGGTTTTGGCAATGGCATATGATATGTAAAATCTTTTTTTTTCCCATCCAATAGCAGACAGGACCATGGCAAACAGATGTCATGACCTTGCAGGCAAAAAGTCAATCTAAATGTCATTAGTGTGATTGGGAACAGGTGTACATGATCGGTATATCGGGTGACTGTGAACACTGCACCGAGGATTTTAGGGTGCTGGGGTGACACAATCTTGTCTACTTCTCTTAGTGGAGCTCAAAATTGGGCAATTATTACAATGAGCTGTTTTAAACATTTAATCATAAGACTAGGTTGGATTGATTGAAAAAGCCTACATTAAAGTTTTTATATTCTTGATTTATACTTTCTGCCTTTTATAGACCTGCCTCCAGGGTCGGTTTGATGAAAGGCACAGAACAGAATTACAGCGATTCAATTGTCTTGATGTAATAGGTTTCAAAAAATGAATTTACTTTTTTTTTTAAATAAACATTAATGCCAAATCAGAGGACAAACAGGTTATATTGTTTGATCAAAGGTAGTGACAGCAAGAAACACAGTAATAGCACTTCAGCATAAAGCAAGCAATGCCTCTCTACATGAGTGGCAGGTAATTGACGTCAGGTGCAATTTGTTTGTACTTCCGTCTGGGTGCTGGTTCTGAAAATTGACCTTGTTCGTAGGGTCCTCATTCAGCTCTTTTTATAATATATCTTCCACTAGCTAAAGGTGCAGAATGTGACATTGAAGGTGATTTTTAAGATTAACAGAAAAAAAATGTTGATTCACTATTTGGGGTTTGAGTTCGTGACTAGACATGATTGTTGGCACCTACTTTTTTTTATTAGACTTTTCTTCACTTTTGAGTTCTTGTATTTATTTGCCTGTTTGAAATGTCACTTGAATTTAACGGATTTATTCCAAACCTCAATATCTAAAAAATAAATAAATTAAAAATTAAAAAACACAAGTACATAAATAATGTCAACTTGAAGATAGTGTAAAAAAAAATCTATATAAGTAAAAGAAAGGTTTTGTCTGTGCATTGGTCAGAGCTCACTCTTTCAATGATATCTTTATGTTTCATACATTGGAGGACCAGAAACCAGCATCAGAAAAATTCTGCATGAATTAATGTCTGTCCAACCGATTTTGTCACACAAAACTGGCTGAACAGAATTTACTGAAACTATGCCAGTTCTTAAATCTGTTGAGCAGAAGGGACATTATGAGAATTTAGGTGCAAGATTACATCACAGCATCCAGCACTTTTTTGAAAGAAAATATGGTCTTTTTCCTCAAGGTGGAGCTGGCTATAAGCGTCACTTAACAGAGTATACAGTATATACACAGGGTATGTGGAACACACAGAAACGACAGTAATGCGCCTATAAGGAGCCCAAATCCTCACATGCCTCTGTGTCTTTCTTTCTGCGCGCTTTTCTTTCTTTCTTTCTTTCTTTCTTTCTTTCTTTGTCTTTGGCCCTGATACCTTACCGGTGCTACCTAAATGATCGCACGAAGTGCGGAGGTATCAGGACCCTTATATA
>JAQMYG010000037.1:24249672-24259804 GCA_030014215.1 Clariallabes teugelsi
TTTTCTGGTAACAAAATTGTGGCTAGTAAAAAGGCTGAATGGCTAGTGACTCCGGAAATCCACTAGCCACATTGGCCTGTGAGCAAAAAAGTTAATGTCATGCCCTGATACAGCATAATGGAATATAAATGTATCAAAGCATAATGCATGTGTTAAATATGATGAATGAGAAAAAATTTGTGCGAATTAATGAAGGCTGTTGAGTTGTTGTAGTAAATAAATAGCACGTAATATTCAGGAAATCAGTAGTTTTCTAAAATTATTAACACACTAATAGCATCCTTTTTTTTATTTTTTTTTTATTCAATCATTTATTTATTTTCTTTCGAATTTGAACCATAATTACGCTTGACTGTGTGTGTGGCATTGTAATGATGATCAACAGTGTTTGGTTTTCCACCTATGGTAGAGTAATGTACCAAGAACTGAAAACTGTGGCACCTGAATTAAGGCATTGTTTGTTTGATCTGATTTCTCTACAACCACAGAGCGAAGATCCTCTTCCTTCTCCGGTTTTTGGCTGATTACATTCCTGGAGTAGGCTTAGTTGCACGTAAGATTTATTCCCTCCATCTTGTTGGTTAAGAATACTGTGTGTCCTCTCTACTCTGCAATAGCATAATCATTTCTGCTTCTGTCTGCTCAGGCCCACTGATGGACTATTTACCCGTTTGGCAGAAGATCTACTTTTATAACTGGGGTTGAGGCTGAAGATATGGAAAAGGTCATGCAGACCTGTACGCATATAGGACTGAGAAAGTACTTGTGTGTGCTGCAAACACCGCATGGGGACACAAAGATCTACATGAAATGGTCCGGCGACAATCCTAATCGATAAGGAGTTAAAAGTAGATGAAGTAGAAGCTCCGTGACTTGACGCATTATTTCAGTTTGTTTAGCTCGCCTAATTCAATTATAATTATTGTCTCAAAATGTACATTCAATTATCGAGTTTGGAAAAATCATTGTTGTCTTTAATTATTTTTTTTTTTAGTTTTGATGAATATTTTTTAAATAATGTATAGTTCAATTCTTCAAAACTCTCAGTGCCACCTCTTTGCTCATGTTCCTACTGTATAAAATCATATTTCTGGTCAATTAGATTTAGTTTTTTACTTTCGGTTTTCTTTTAAGGGTTACATACAACAGGACACAATTGAAACAGACTTGCTGAGCTTGAGTTGTTATTGTTATTGAGATATTTTCAATCCGACGTATTACCATTTTGAGTAGAATTGATAAAAAGTTGTAACACCTTTTCAGAGGACATCCTGCCTTTCCGGATGCCCTTTACTTCAAACCAGCATAATAAGCATTAAATTGGTGAATTTTCTCTGTTTTTCACTGTGAACTAACTGAAAGCTCATTTTCGTAATTGAGTAAAACTGACTTGTGCAATGGCTGGAAATGCTTTATCTGAATATAAATGTTCATGATTTTATTAAAGGCCTCTTGAAAAAAAACACTAAAGATTTACTGAGAAACGTATGATGGATTTTCTACATACCTTTACGCATTTCATAAATCAGGCAGTGATGGCAAAAGCAATTTACTCCTTCAGCTTTTTCCTTTCAAAACAGATGGAAATCAGAAGGTTAATTTCATCATTATGGTATATTAAAACACGACGAGGAAGGATTCCATGAGTGCATGCTCAAAAACAGTCCGTAACTCAAAGTCTAATTTAAAATGACTGTTGCACAAAAAAAATATATAAGGCATTTTGTTTTTTTCACTTAAGTAAAATAAAAATATTTTTGGCAAAAGATCATTGACAGTGGACCTTGAGCAAGGACTGGTGTCTGCTCATAAAGCCTTTTAACTGTACTAAATACATTTTATATTCACATCAACAAAAAATAGAAAAACTAAAAAGGGTTTGTTTAGTAGCATGTTTCCTAAAAGTTCACTTCCATGAATTAGCTTTCAAGAGATGCAGTAAAAGTACTCTGGCCGGCCAAAAAAAGGTCACCGTTTGGATTGAAATAATAATAATAATAATAAAACCTAAGAGCCTTGGATTTTGATAATTACTGCAGTGATTAATATGTTTCAGATGGCATTAATTCTTTAAATTCTGAATGATGCAGGTGAGTAGCTTCTCACTTCTTGTGGTCTGCATTCAGCAAAGAAAACAACTAAGGAGACAGTGACCCTACACAGGATAGAAGGATAGATGGTTTCAGCACTTAACAACCTGAAGTAACTTTCAGAGGGCACTCAATGAGGTCTTAGTAAAATGTAAGGCTGCACACACAAAAAAAAAAAAAACATTAATGCCACTGAATTTTAACATTTATATTTTTTCATATTGTACATTGCTGTTAATTCCTAGCTGACAATAATGACTTACTTGTTACAGACCAGAAATCTTCCTATTCATTCTGGTTCCAAAATTAAGGCTGTATCTGACGCTTGAAGTCATTTTCTGCCGCCACACTACATCATTTTGAATTGATCCACAAAAAGTTTCCTATTATTTCATCATAATGGGATATTAAAACATAATGACCAAGGATCCCACGAGTCCATGCTCAACAACAGTCCATAACTCTAAGTCTAATTCAAAATAATTGTCTTTGCACTAAACATAATAAGTTACCCGTTTCACACGAATAAGCATGAACCCTCACTTTCATTTATAACAAAATTGATGTTTTATCATTTATGCAGTAAAATCCCTGCTGCTAAATCAGTGTAGAATTGTATCAACAGGACATCGAGGATTTTAAATGGAAAGATACAAGTGCCTTTTTTAATTTTTTTTTGTAGATGTAAATTGATATTCAGGATGGTTTTCTGGGTGATTCTCAGAATTGGGTGTTCTTTAAGTCCCCCAGATTTAGTCAAAGATCTTCAATTATAGGAAACCACTAAATGTATTTTAAAGCCATCAATTGAGAAGTTGTTGAAAAGAGTTGTTTTTGCATTGAACTCTCCTATCCCAGGACATCGTGCCAATACATCGCAGGGCACACACACTTAGGGTAATTTGGAAAGGCGAATGATCCTAATTTGCATGTTTTTTGGACTGTGGGAGGAAACCACAGTACCAGCAGGAAACCCACCAAGCACAGGGAGAACATGCAAACTCCACGCACACAGATCAGAGGCGAGATTCGTCTTTGTGACAGTGACAATGGCCAATGACCAATGGTTATTTATAAAACATTTAAGGGATAGTGTTGCAGAATATTACAATTTTGTGATGTCTGCAATGTCACATGGTGTCACTGTCTTAGCTAAATATGGAGTTATAGCCAGTATTAGCCAAAAACCTTAACCTCTATCACATTCAACCCTGTCACATTTTTTTTTTCAGTTTCAACAGTTAGCTGTTATCATAGGGTTGAATGTCAGGAATGTCAAGTTTTTTCTTAATTGACAGTAATTCCTTTTTTTGATCAAGAACAAGAAATTGTTATTCCTTGAACGCTGATCAGCCACAATATCAAAAACACTTGTATTGTATAGGTCCTGCCAAAACAGTTTTGCACCATGTGGTATCTGGCAATAAGATATTAACAGCAGATCCTTTAAGCCCTGTAAGTTGCAAGGTGGTGCTTCGATGGACCTTTCGTTAGTGGGATTGACCACTGCATAACAGGAACGCCCCATGACACCTGCTGTTTTGGAGATTCTCTGACGCAGCCAACTAGTCGTCATAATTTGGCAATATTCAAGGTCATTTAGATCTTCATACATGACCAATTTTCCTTCTTCCAACACATAAATTTAGAAAACTAACTGATCACTTGGTGCATAATATAGTATATCCCACCCCCTGACAGTTGCCAGTGTAATGTGATAATGAATGTTATTTGTTCCACGTATCAGAGGTTTAATATTTTGACTCATCAGGGTACAGTAGATTTCTTGTTCCAATGTGAAGGCTACTTCACACTTTGCACATTGTGTTATTTATATTTTTATATACTTCTATTTTACTTGTAACTTTTGTAAATCTGTTAATTGTACTTTTGTTTATTATTTTTATTGGAAACTTTGTTTAATTATATTCTTCTAGTGCAATTCTCCTTTTATTATAGAGAAATCTTTTTATTTTGCCTTTCCATTTGATGTCACAGACATAAAAGTCATATAAGCAATTCAATGCATATCATACTGTGTATGGTTATTCATTCATTTATTCATCTTCTAGACTGTTTATCCTGTATACAGGGTCGAGGGGGAGTCTGAAGCCTATCCAAGGCAATTTGGGCATGAGGCGGGGACACTCTGGACAGGATGCCAATCCGTCGTAGGACACACACACACACACACACGCAAACGGCAATTTGGGTACGCCAATTAGCCTAATCTGCATGTCTTTGGACTGTGGGAGGAAACCGGAGTCCATGGAGGAAACCCACCAAGCCACGGAGCAAACTTGCAAACTCCTTGCACACAGATCTAGGGAAAGAATAGAACCCAGACCCTGGAGGTGTGAGGCCACAGTGCCAACCACTACGCCACCGTCTTTCTCCAAAGGCATGCTGTCTTTTTTTTCTTTTCTAAATTTATTTTTAAAAATAATTAATTAAAATACTGTACAAATTTGAACAGTAACCTAGGTCTGAGACAGGTGTGCACCTATTTCAGTCACGTGACTGAAATTATAGTTCTCACACGCTTCACGGTAAATTGGAAGGAATGACGTAATATACAGTTAATTCTGAAATTTTTCAATCGCATCGATGAATTACAAAATAAATAAATTAATTAATTACTCTTGCACAATATTAACTGCTAGCTGTTGTGTAGTAAACTGTTGCCAAAACATCAGCCATCTTAACTTTAAGACAAGAGGCGGAGATAATGGTTAAAGGCGCTTGGTGTGGGGCGCGTCCTAATCGCATTGCTGGTGGCTGTATAGGTGCACTACACTGAGTGGTCTGCACTACTATGGAACGGTATCCTTCTGCGGCCTGCCTAGTGCATGACGTGGTTAATGAAACTATGTGGTGGTTCAGGCTCGAGCACGTATAACAGTTCGCTCCATGCGCACAAACAAACACTGCAACGGTGAGTTTGGAACATTTCTTTTCAAAACACTGATACAAGTTTGTTACTTTTTATTATTTTGTATGTGTGTATTATATATTTTAGCGGTATTAAACTTTGATGTCCATAAATGGGCATTTTGAAGAAACTGATGCATGTTTATGAACTTTTCTGCAGTCTGGTGCTGTTGGTTTGGGTTCAGATCTGTAACAACACAAATACACTCAGCTGTTGTGTTTAGACATGGCAGTGCCGAATTGTGTGTGTGTGTGTGTGTGTGTTTTCCGTTTTGTAGTTGTGTAATCATCTTGTCCTGGGGTTGGGCACATTCCTGTAGCTGCATGTTTACTGAAAGTTATCTAATCTCCAATTCTTTTAATATTTTACATTTATTTTTATATTATATATATATAATAATATGATAGTATTTGAATATTACCTGTATAATGTGTTCCCCCCCCCCCCCTTCTCTCTCTCTATTGTATGTGTTTGTTACAGCATTTTCTATTTTCATGCAGATTGTTTTGTTTAAAAAGAGGACAAAAGTTTGTTCTGTGAAACTCTCATTAGTTAAAAAAAAAAAAAAAAAAAACTTCTCCTTCTCCAGCGGTGCACCAATTTCTTCACATGTCTTTCTTTGTAGACATAAAAACATCCTGAGGTTAAAATAAAAAATGTCCCACGAATTCCATTTCACTTTGTCATGGCGGTTTTGTTAATAGAATTTTAATAGATAGATAAATAGACTTTATTGATCCCTGGAGGGAAATTATTGTGTAAGAAGGGGAGGTATATATATTATATACCTTATATAAATTAATACAGTACTGCGGATGCTATATAGAAAAAACTGGCAATTCAAAATAAGAAAAGGGGATGAAATGTGCAAATTGTCAGTGTATATGTACACCATGTGTGTATGAATGTTCTGTCCAGTCTGGTGCTAAACACGGTGCTTTCCGTTGCATAAATATTCAGTTCAGTTCAATTCACTTTTATTTATCTTTTATTTTATATAGCACTTGGTCATTGTCGCAAAGCAGCTTTACAGAATCATAAAAAAAAAATAAACGAGTGTGAGGACGGTGGATTAGTGCTCAGCACTGTCACCTTGCACCCCCAAGATCCAGGATCTGATACCCACCTCGGAGTCTGAGTGCACGAAGTTTCCTTTGGGTTCTCCGGTTTTCTCCTACAGTCCAAAGACATGCAGATTAAGTCCATTGCCATTCCCAAAATGCCCATAGTGTGTGAAGGAGTTTGTGTGTGTCCTGTGATGGATTGGAACCTCGTCCAGGGTGTACCCTGCCTCGCGCCCTAAGTCTCCGTGAATAGGCTGCACCCCTATATACAGTAAAAAGCGGTACAGATATTGAGTGAGTGAGAGGACAAACGTTTGTGCTGTAAAACTTTCATTGGTACTGTAAGAAGAATACAATGTCATCTCCAAGGGTGCACAAACTTCATCATCTGTGTCTCTAAGAACATCCTGACAAACTTTTTTTTATTTTTTCTTAACAGATTTTGTTCCACAAATTCCATTTTACTTAGATAGAGTTTGTCATGTCGGTTTTGTCAGTAGAATATTAATGTTCTGTATAATTAGAGGAATAGTCTGGTGTGAAACACTCTGCCTTCCTTTGCATAAATATTCAATTCAGTTTTATTTATGTAGCGCTTTTAACAATGGACATTGTCGCAAAGCAGCTTTACAGAATCAAAGAAAAAAAATTATGGAAATGAGTGTGAGGAAATATGTATAAGTCATAATTATCCGATTCAGCCGTTCATCTTTTCCCCATATGGTAGTGTTGGAACCTGGAACTAAAATGGATTTTTATATAACTTTTTCATTTAAACAGTTTTCAGATATAGCATTTTTGTGAAAAAAGGCCATTTGTTGGTTAAATACTGGTTTGGTTAGATCATCAGAATTAATACATTTTGTTGGAAATTACAGTTCGACATGGCAATATTATGCAATATTATTGTTAGTTTTTAATCTGTGACGAGAACATTACAGATAGAGCTGCACGATTTGAGCAAAAATTCACATTGCAATTATGTTGACACGTGAGATCGAGATTGTAGTTTTTAACTTCGATATTCGGCTATTAAACATATCATTTTGTGTTGATATATGTTTATTGATATGATATTGATATGTATATCAAATGTATTTATCTAGCAGGAGAGGAAGGTATGAAGTAAGAGGGGTAGGAATATAGGAAGGAGGGAAGATAGGTCAGAAAGTATGAAGGAAGATGGTAGCAAGGTAAAAGGAAGAAGATAGGAAGGAAGATGGAAAGAAAGGGTAGAAAGTTATGAAGGAAGAAAAGAAGATCATCTCCATTCCCTGCTGTGTTTTAATACCAGTGATAAGGTAAGCTCTTAACCTTAACTCCGACATTTGTGGAGTTCGGACTGAGGACAGTTAGTCAAAAGGAGAAACAATCAAACCAGTCTTTTCCATTATATCTGCTTGGACCCATTAAATACTAACGATATTTACACATTTTGGGTAGAATCTAGGGCTGAACGATTTGATCCAAAACTCATGGTGCGATTATTTTGACGCATATTTTGTTTGAAATTTAAATTGCAATATGTAACTATTAAAAGCACCATTTTGTATTCAAACATATTTAGCACTAAATAATGGCACAAATAATCTCATTAACAGGATGTTTGCTAATATTTATTTATTACCTCAAAATTATAAAAAAATAATAATAATAATTTACATGTACATACATAAATTATCAACAAACTCTAGATGAATTAATTCCCAACCATGCGTATACAGTATTACCTGTAATAAATTGCACCTCTTGGTGATTAAATAATTGCACTGAGATTTCTTTGCAATTTTGACGTGATTGATGGTACAGCACTATTAGGAGCTCTGCATTTTAACATTGAAGTATAACGTATAATTCAGAAATCGGCGCGGAAAAAAAAAAACCCTGATATAAATGGCAGATGAGCTAATTGACATATGAATCTGAGATGACTGACAGTTATATAATTGTTTTAAAATGCTCTGCTGTTAACGTCCCGATTCCCATATCATGCATTATGAATTTTTTTGCAGTCTAATTTAAACTTGATTTGACCACTCGACATCACTTCCTGTCAGAGAATGATTTGACTTATTTAATATGAAATAACTAGCATTAAAAACGTACAGCCTTTCATTTAGTTAACGCGGGTGAGCTATATTTTTCGGGGACGTCGGCAACAACTTTCAGGTGAAAGTGGACGTGAATGTTTTTTTTTTTTCTTTTCCTTTAAGACGAAAGAGAAAAAGGCTTAAAAAGGGTTTAAATTTGTTTACGATGAAGTGTCACTTTACAAAAATGTTGTTTGTTGCTCGTGCTCTCCTGCGCCAGTCAGGGTAGACATGTTCAGACAGTCTGAGCAGCAGAACGATGGTAAAAATGTCACTTGTGTTTTTTATGACTGTGTTTACAAGTGACATTAGACAAGTCGTTTGTAAAAGTGCTGTCCTCTCTTTTTAAACAACTTACTTTTACAGCCCGGCTTTTTCCCAAAAGTTCCCTGAGTCTCTCACATGCCTTTTGGCAAACTTTGATTAGATTTCAGACTTCTAGCTACTCTTTCATGAAACCCAACTTTGTGGTGTGTTATCCTGTGACCCCCTACCTGAACCCCTTTCCTCTAGGCAGGGTTGTACCATATTCCCATTATGGAGTTAATGGTGCACCACATTATGTTCACAATTTCTTTATTTTTTAGTTTTATTTTCTTATATTTATTTTTACAACCATATCCTGATTGACACTTTCCAAAATCTTTGTTACAGACTTGTTCTGACAGGCCTTTGGTCTTTACAATCCTGTTGGGGATGAATACTTAAGCAAGACACGTATGTATGGAACCTTTAATGCTTGGTGCATTAAAAATGTTGCTGGTGTAATGCTAGCCCACCTTTTTTTTTTTTTTTCCTCCAAATCATCCGTAAGCTCAAAATAGGACAAAGTCACTTTTAAATAAAAGTGTTTTTTTTTTTGTGTGTGTGTATTCCATTTTTAATATTCAAAAACTTTACTTATATTAGTCATGAAACTATAAAAGTATGAATGATACAATTGCAGGATTATAAGTCATAATCCTGCATTAATAATAGCGATGCACAATAATAACAGCAGGGCATGTTAATAACTTCTTAAAGATAAATTCTATTATAATTTGTTTGTTTATTGTTAAAATAATAAGATTATAATAATTTTGCTGAAAAAGGAAGACCTGACAAGTGATATGTACTTTATATATCTGTGTGGCTTAGAGAGATGAATGAGGACGCATTTGAGGTCCCTGCAAGGAACGAGTACCGCTACCTCGTTCAGGATGAGACTGAAGAGGAGGTCCAGTACGCCCGCCGCTACTACGTCAGCCCGTTCCTCCAGGTGTCCCGGAGGTGTATGTTCATGATCGGCTGTGGCATCCTTGCCCTTCTCACTCTCGCTGGATACCTGGCTTACGTGGCCCAGACTCGACCCCGCGGTAATGCCGAGGTGCTAACAGACTGTGGTTTGCTGCGCGGAAAGCGGGAACACGATGCCTACTCCTTCAAAGGCATCCCGTATGCCGTGCCACCTGTCGACGAACGCCGCTGGCAACCTCCAGCAGACCTGAAAACGAAAGGAAAGTGCTGGGAGGGAGTTTACGATGCCACGCATTTTGGTAGCAAGTGCGCCCAAGTGCGACCTCTCAGGAAAGACGGCCAAGTGATGGGTCAAGAGGACTGCCTGTACTTGAACGTCTGGACACCCAGTCTACAGCCTACTGATGCCCTGCCTGTCATGGTGTGGATCCATGGAGGAAACTTACACATGCTGAGCGGGCAGGAGAAAGGCTACTCGCCCACTGAGGAGTTGGCCAGAAGAACACAAACCGTGTTCGTGAGTCTGAACTACAGGCTTAATGCATTTGGCTTCATGGCTCTAGAGATACTGAGAAATGGTTCTTCGACCAACACCTCAGGTCAGTCTGTGGTTATAGTTGGAGCTATATTTGTCTAAACTGTTTGTCCATTTTTGGAGGAAAAGTTACAGCAGTCATAGATGTGTGTTTTGTCTTTGTTATATAACCGGGTCAGTTGGTA
>JAQMYG010000037.1:24299037-24311194 GCA_030014215.1 Clariallabes teugelsi
TATATATACACATACATGCCAGGAAAAGAAAAATAGTATGATGTATATTATATTAATAATAATATCATATTATTATTATCATATAACATATAGCAAATATTAGCAAAGTATAGTATAGCAAAAAGTATTTATACAGACATTTCCTTTTCCTGAAGTGTGTACAGTATACTTTTTTAGCTGACTCTGTATATGTATATACAGTATATAAAAATGTATTTATTAACAACTTAAATGGTCAGTGGAAGTTTTAAATATTCAGTACTATAGCCTGTCATGGTGCTGCCAAGTCTCACAGTTTCTTTAGTATCGGCTTAGGTTTCTGTCTTAGGGTCTGCCCCTGTAACGAAAGCACACACTCATGTCACAGACACCGTTATTCAACACTTTAGTTTTCAACTAGGATTTACTTTCCTGAATTGTATCCTGTAGTCAGCAACAGTAATGACACTTAGATTAGACATCTGTAATTGGACTACCATAAACATGAAAATAATCAATAACAGGGTGGTGTGGTTTGGCACCGGAATTACAGTTACTACCAAATTGATTATTTTTCATTTAGCAATTTGGTTTTTAAGAGTCAATTTATAGTCTGTGACAGGAGGTCCGGTTATCACTTACATTATGCCAGCTGTAAACCGTTATTCCTTTGCCAGCTTCTTTTTTATTACTCTCTGAAGACAAAAAAAAAACAGCTTGGTATGTAAGAGAGAATGCAGAAATGACTCAAAAGTCTTTGGTGTCTCCTGACACCTGGGA
Organism: Clariallabes teugelsi; assembly: GCA_030014215.1. Lineage (NCBI taxonomy): Eukaryota > Metazoa > Chordata > Actinopteri > Siluriformes > Clariidae > Clariallabes > Clariallabes teugelsi. Next base: position 24,299,797 of record JAQMYG010000037.1, read on the forward strand.
CTCCTTCTGTCATTGTGATAAATATCTCTGAACAGAAACCTCACCATATGTTTATTTCTGGTAGACAACAGAATTGCATTTAAAATTAAGATTATGGAGGACATGCCACACACAAGGTTCTGGCAAAAAGTTGTTCCAATGTGTACGAGTTGTTTATAGACACAACAGCATATAATGCATAATAGTGCAACTATTGCTTGTTATAACATAAGATGAAAAATCTAGAGTAAGGTTTCTAGTTTATCTTGTCTGCATTGAGACAGTCTGTCCCTGATACCTCCACACTTTTCAGGGCACTAGAAGAACGGAGGAGGCAATTGGACGTTCAGGAGCAGAGGCTGAGGGAGAACATCCTGCAAGAGCGTAAGCAAAGACTGCAGGACGCTACAGATCGTTATCTGAGAGCTCACCTCCTTCCATCACAGCGGAGAAGACCAGGTAGTGTCACCTTCACTTTCCCCATAGACAATCAAATCTGTATCTAATCTGTTACCCCATTCCAGTTTATTAAGGAGTGAATGTGGGCAATTCCGTTTAAGTGTTAGCTCTTGCATGAAATTTTTTTTACCTGTATACGTTTAATTTTTAATATTGGAGAACAGGTACTCTTCTGTCATCAACACTAAATAGACCTTTGAACCCACTGGATCATCTGTGTTCTCAAAGAGGATGAAAAAGAAATATAAGTTCAATATAATTAGTCTTTTTCTGATTTAAATGTAATGTAAAATATAGTCACCGTTTCAGAGGGCTCAGTCCATAATCTGAGCTCACTTAAACACCTGGTCAAGCTGCATTGTAAAAAAGTAAGAAAGACAGTATAGTCAGAGGATTTACACACACTTGTTACTGACACTGATTAGGCTTTAATTTGCTAGGAAGCATAAATACTTGACTTTAGATCAATGGAAAATGTCATGTGGTCTGAAGAGTCCAGATTGATCCTATTCCAGAGCGATGCACCCATCATGCATAGTGCCGTCTATACAAGCCTCTGGAGGCAGTGTTATGATCTGTGGTTGCTTCAGTTGATCAGGTCCAGGCTCAGCAATGTTACGTGGCAATAAAAATAAAAGTCAGCTGATGACCTGAATGTACTGGATCACCAGGTTATCACGTCTATGGACATTTTTTTCCTTCCCTGATGGCATGCGCATATTTCAGGACTAAAATTGTGAAAGAGTGGTAAATAGGACGTGAGAAATTATTTTCAGATAAATTGTCCACCTCATGTGCATCATAATCAAATCTAAAAGCAGTTGAAGGAAATAAAAGCCTGTGTACATGGCATTACTCACTCAGTGTCTTTAGCCAGTTATCCTGTATTCAGGGTCGCGGGGGGCCTGGAGTCCATCCCAGAGTTAATCTCCCATGAGACTTAGGGCACGAGGCGGGGTACATCCTGGACAGGGTGCCAATCCATCGCAGAGCACACACACACACACACACACACACACACTATGGACAATTTGGGAACGCCAGTTAGCCTAATGTCTTTGGACTGTGGGTGGAAACCCACCAAGCACAGGGAGAACATGCAAACTCCATGCACACAGGGACGGGAATCAAGCCTGCCCGGGAATCGAACCCGAACCCTGGAGGTGCAACAGTACTAACCACTACACCACCTTGCCGCTTACACAGCATTAGTCATGTATAACACCACTAAACTTCCAGGAAAGTTTGAAAGCGGCAACATTTGACTTTCACTAGAGTACAGTCTTATAAGATTTTGACACAATTACTGTATATTTTCATAAGTGTAATTTCTCATCGTTTTTTTCCACACCTAATTTAATGTGGAAAGTTATTTTTGAAAGTATGTCCTAAGTTAGGAGTGTGCTTAACTGCTTATTATTATTATTATTATTATTGTGTTGCAGCCTCTTGTACAAGAACACCTAACTTGGATGAAGCACTTAGTCATATTCAGGGGGATCAAACCCCCTCCAGTCAGGACTCGTCATTCTTATCCAACACCTCCACCAGCAGCAGGTAGGTAGCAAGGTACAAATGTTTGTCTCTTATTTGGTCATCTCAAGACTATGGGCGGACTTTACTAGCAGAAGACAACTATTAGTACTTCCATATCTCCACAAACAAAGCATGTTGTCTTTAACTATTAGTTAGTCTACTTCTATTGCTTTCTGTTCAACTCTTAAGTTATTCAGCGCTGGTTCCTTGATTGCAACTATTTTTGTGTAGGAGCTGCATTCCCTCCCCTAAACCCCCAGGGGGCCCCAGCGGACCTCGTAGCCTGCATACATTTTCTGCACCTCAGGCCTATGCCAAGCTGGTGCAGGAGAGAAGCTTGGGTGACTTTAAAACCAACCAGCAACTCTTTATCAACCAGCTGCAGGAGAATCTATTGAACAATCAAGAACAATTTCAAAAACAGGTATGTTTGTCACAATATTAACAGTTGACTTTGGGTTTTGTTGGGTTTTTAAATACACGGTAAGTCCCCTATGACAGTCCCGGAACAGCAAGGCCAATTCTTTTGTTTTTGCTGAACAATGAAGACATTTGTTTTTGAGATCAAAAAATAAATGAGACCTTAGGTCAGAATTTCAGCTTTCGTTTCCTCATCTAGATGTGTTGAAAAAAATGGCACCTTTGGTGGCATACACCCCAAGAACCCTGCCCATGCCTTAGGGTTGCATATCCTTTGCTTTCAGTAACATGGCCCACTAGACTCGTATCACAGTTTGCTTTTGGAGTGTCTTCCCTTCAGTCTCCTCTTGAGGAGGTGAAATGCATTCTGAATTTGGCAGAGGCCGGTGTTCGACTTGTCCGTTCTAAAATGTTCCACTTTGTCCCCCTGATGAAGTCCTTAGTTGTGTTAACATTGTATTTTGGGTTAATGTCATGCTGCGTGATGATGTTCCTGCTTATTAGATTGCATAAATTTCCCTCTAAACTATAGCAGACAGAATGTTGTGTTCTCTTCCAGTGTCCTGTTCCAGAAACAGCAGTGCAAGTCCAAGCAATGACGCTACCACCACCATGCTTGAGCTTGTATGCTTGGATCATAAGCAGTCACTTTCTTTCTCCACACTTTGGCCTTTCTATCACTAGAGGTGCATCTTTGTCCCATAACCTTTGTGGTTCATCTCTATATTTGTTTGTGAATCCAAACTAACCTTCTGATCTTACAGTTGATGAATCCTGTGTATTTCAGCTCTCAAAGACTTCTTTAAACAGTGAATTGTGATACCTTCAGCCCTGCCTTGTTGACGTTTGTTGGTGATGCCTAACCTGGTGATGGCTTTTTGTTTTGTGGTTCTTCACAGTCTTCATAATGTTTCTGTCATCAAACTGTCTGGTTGGTAGTATACCAGTGGTTTCTTTCTTTTTCATGAAATTCCACATTTTCTTGGCTGTGTCCAATGCCTGTACAATGGCTCGAATCAAATTTTCCACATTTCTCAGCTTCAAAACAAAAAAGCTTTGTTTTTACCCATAAACAGCTCTCTGGTCTTCATGTTGGTTTATCATTTTTTAACATAAAATACAGGCTGCACACTACACATTCAGGGGGATTAACTGTTTACACAATCAGTCTACCAGAGTACCCTTGGGCAACTGTTAACATGACATTCCAGCGTTCTAGTGTGTCTCATATTATATCATGTTCATCTTTTGATCTCAAACCCAAATGTTTTCACTGTATAGGGGAAAAAAACATGAATAATTGGCTTTGCTGTTCCAACACTTTCAGAAAGTACAGCAGTTCATCATTATATTTTGACATCATGTGTTAATAATCTGTCACATTAAAGCCTAAGCATGTAGAAAAATATCAGTTATATGTAAAACTGACATGGGTGTGTGTTGAGGAGAGTGCGTGGGTGTCTGAAGGGAAAAACCTGTGGGTGTGTGCTAAGGGGTGTGGATTCGTCTTAAGAACTAGTTTAAAAGAAATGACACTTCCATTCTAGCCTTGAGCTCCACCTGCAACAGCGCGCTAGAACATCGTCTGAACAAGAACAAGGGCCTCATGAACAACTTTCCACCACACATACACACACACACACACACACACACACACACACACACACACACACAGTGGAATGCTACCTGTGCTGGTAGAAGCCAGCACATAATCCTATAATTCAAACCAGGACCAAACAGCAATGATGGGGGGGGGGGTATTTTCTTTAAAGTAAGACATTTTCAAAAAATCAGTGCTTTATGTTTTAAAGCCCAACCTAACCCCAAATAGGGTATTTATTATCAGCTGTTTTTAAATATTACTCCCTTGAAAACCAACTCCTGGGATTCCCAGAAAGTTTCATGAAATTTCAACTACCTGTTACTTTATCATGTTGTATATAATTACTAGTTATGCCAAAAGCTCTTTATCTCATAGCACATTCCTGAATTTCATAATATTAGACACAACGTTATTGAATGTAAAAATAATAAGCTTTTAGTCCTGGTTCCATTGTTTCATTTTAATTATGAGTCTCACATACAGGAAACACGAATATGATTTATTTTTCTTTCTGCCTTGTGAAACGCCATTGGTAGTTGGACTCAAACATACTCTGTTACATAGTAGATGTATTCACCTGTAAGACTCAATAAGCTAATATCCTGCTCTACTGATTTTAGGAGCACAGTGACCCTCAATTTAGCCATGCAGAAAGCCTGTCTAGCCTAGACAGTCTGGAGAATGAGGTTCCTCAGCATGGTCATGACAGTAAACAGAACAGTCTGGATCCCTCAGAAGTCCACAATACTATAAGGTCAACATCACTGCAGAGGCAGCTCAACTGCCCAGGTCCACCAGAGAGCTTCCTGGAGACTGTAGTTAGTGAGCAAGGTCTGTCTAGTTCTTCCAGTTCCTCAACATCTTTAGCTGTAGAAGATGAGTCAGCAGATGAGGTTATGAACCTCTTAAAAACACCAAAGCAGGGCAAAGTAACATGCCAGTCCAAGACTTCCAACATCCAGGCTACTACCTCCTGCCAAAAGCAAGTGCTTACAACTAATTTAGGACGTATGGAGTACGAAAATCGCAAAACCGCTCAGGAGAACGTACAGATGGACAAAACCATAGGAGCAGAAAACTGCAGATTGCAGACAGACCCAGATACCATGCCTCAGGAATACTCTTGCATGGCTCAACAGTGCAGCTCTGAATCTAATAAGCTCTCAATATGCACCAAGCTCCTGTCAGAGATGCAAGCTGCCTCAAAAACCAGCAGTGCTTCTGATCTGACCAAAGTCTCTCCCAGTTTAGGGAACTCATCCTTACAGCCAGAGAAAGCAGAGAAATCTTTCCAGTCAAGTAAGAGAAAACTAGATGAAAATGGTGTTCCATTTCACGACAGGAGAACACAATTTAAGAGCTTTCAGAACTATGAAAGTGCTGGAACAGATAAATACAGTGATAGAAGACTGGCAAAGGAAATTTTGAATTCCACAATAGCAGAGGAACCAGATGAAATGTCCACAGACACCTTGACCAACCATAATAACATAAAAAGCAGTAATGCCCAATTTTTGAAAGGAATCCTTAAGAAAAAAATCAAACGTATAGGGGATGTGGATGCCAAATTTAGTTACACTCCAGGACATTTTACTTTTAGCAAGCAAGTGGCTGTAGCTATTAGGGACAGTTTAGAACTCACTCGGACTAAAGACAGGGACGCAGAGAGCAACAAGTGCATTCAGAAGAAACTTCGCTGGATTGACGAAGTCCTTAATGATGGAAGAGCAAATAAGGAAATGGTGACAAAAGAATTAAACATGCAGGCAGGAACTGAAAGAAGACTAACTCAAATGCCTTTAATGGATGCGCAGCAGGGATCGTTCCATTCATGGTACATGAACTTATCTTCAGGTAAACCAAAAAACAAGACATCCTCTTGCCCAGCTGACCCCAACTTAACAAAACAAGCCTGGTCAGATGTTGGTCCACAGAAAGGGAAGCAGCAGGAATCAACAATGGAGTCAAGAATGGAAAAAGCAGCACCCTCCACTACTGGATTTTGTATTCCCCAGCAAGAGCACTTGTACAGAACTGGCACAGGCACTATTTCATCACAGGCTCGGAGGGGTACCATAATCAGGCCCCAGTCTTCTGGTCAGTTGCAACATGTAGTCAGAACTCAAGGGAAGGTACTGGTGCCACGGCCCCCTCCAAGGTCTGAGGTATCTGGGAGGAACACAGGTCAGGGTATGATGTACATCAACAAAACAGGAAGCAATGAGTATTCTCAAGATAAAGCACTTCTGCCAATGGAACAGGTTCTTTATAAGGACTGTCCAGATGGTCAGTCTTTACCTCAGCGGCACATTCTTAAAAGACAAGAAAGCACTATATTGGGTCCAGTGCAACCTTCCTATGCCTGCATGTATGAGACTGTGTCTAAAGGCATTTACACCCTTTGCCAGTCAGACGGCCAGGCAGGCAGTGGCCGTAAGAACTTTCAGAATGGTATCTTGGACCGTACACCAACTGATGAGGAGATCTCGAAGCTGTGGCATGGAGTGCGAAGTGCCCTAGCTGGCGAAGAAGGTAATACCTGCATCATCTTACTAACAAATTTCATGACCCTTTTTATAATAAGATTCTTTATCATTGCACAGACAATGACATTTCATTTAATTATACGATCATGTGTAAATGTAAGTAACCCCTCTTTTAATTCTGTGTTTTGTGTAAAGACATAATAAAAATCATCTGATTGTAGCAGATATTAGTATTAAGCAAATAAAACCTTAGACAAACAACATAACTTTTTTCACCATTATTATTTTAACAAAAATGAAGCCAAAAAGAAAAAAACATGCATTGCAGCCAGTGCTGCTAGTCTTGAGCACTTCATGAATTGATCATCAGCAGGTGTGTACACCGCTATAAAATCAGAAGTTTTGGCGGTTTGCTGGTCTGGAGCTTTCAGGTATGTATTAGCACAACGCCAAGAAAGAAAGACATGAGCAATGGTCTGAGAGAAGCAGCAATTGCCCACACTTCAACCTGGAAAGGGTTATAAAACCATTTCCAAACTATTTAGAGTTCAAGGTTCTACAGTGAGAAAGATTGTTTACAAGTCGAATGCATTCAGAAAACAATTGCCAATCTTCCCACCAGGGTCAGACCATTTAGTGCTCAGAGAAATACAAAAAAAAACTCTCCAAGAGCTACATTTGAGACCCTACAGGACTCACTGAGCATGTCAAATTCTAAATCCATGACAGCACAATTAGAAGAAAACTGAACAAGTACAGTATGTTTGGAACTGTTGTTAGGGATAAAATCTATTTTGTCCAAAAATAAGACTGCATCTGAACAAACCACAAGACATCTGGAACAATGTCCTACTCGCAGATGAGGCAAAAGTGAAGTTTTGGGCCTTAATGCCCAGTGTTCATTTTTGTTAAATAAATTATTTCACAGTAAAAAAAATTATGTTGTCTAATGTTGTATTTGTCTAATATTACCATGCAGTATGTATAGTAGTTCATTTTTGAAGTGTAATGGAATTGTAAAAAAAAAAAAAAAAAAAAAAAAAGGAATCCAAAAAAACGCTTGTACATATAAAATTGTTTATATGAAAAAAAGAAGTGTATTTTATCCTTTTTATACATATGCCAAATTCCAGCAACATAATTCAATACTTGCAGGCTACCACAGTGCTGGATGTCTATGAGTTTTCATTGCACCTTGTCATAAAATCAGACAGGAGTCTGTTGAAAGAACTGAGCTCTCTTTGTGTGTTGGCAAGTTCAGCAGCTTTACTCGAGATTCTTTGGGGGTATTTTTCTAGAGTTTTTGCAAAGGGCCCTTTTTTTTGTCGAGTTGTATCAGTAGTGTCTGTTTGCTTTGGCTCTTTGTAAAACACTGCACCACTTATGGGATTACTGCTCTGCTGAAATGAATCCACGTGATGATGGAACTGTTATTTCTTTTGGATTCTTTATTTTGTTATATTACAAAATAATAATTTGTGCTTGAAAAAATCGAGTGAGGTTTTTTTTTCGTGACTTTTCCCTTGAGCTGTTTCCAATTTTTATCCTTTTTTCATCTCCCTCCCTTCTCTCGCTGTCTTTCTTAAAAATCCATATAGGTGACTCCCATAGCTTGCGGACGCACAAAGGACCATTGTTTGGTCTGCCTCAAACTCACGCCGATTTGTCCCATGTTACTATCAATGGCGATAGCCTGTTCGGTGGTGTCAAAGCAGCTGCTGCAAGCATGGGTGGCTTTTTTCTGTCATCTTCTAATGGTAGGTAACTAATGGCACAAATATGACATTATTCATTTTTGTCCTTTTCAAAGGTTATTGTCATTTACAGTGCTTAATCATCTCTATATAATGATTTATTGTGCAACGACTAGTCTCAATAGACTATCTCAGTGACAAGCTCATAAGTTGCTAATTTGTGGAGTGAAATCTGGAATGTTGGAAGTTGTGTTGGGGATTTTTTAATTAAACTTAATTAAGTTAAGACATTGGGCTGTTCTTGGAGTTTACGGAATATTTTCAGGACTTTGCCTCTGGATAATTATGTCATGAAAATAGATCATTTGCACTTTGCATATCCTATATTTTTTTATTATTATTATTCTTTTTTTGTGGTGTGGCAATCAGTCAGGAATCCAGTAAGAAGACCTACTCTGGACAATAATATGGTGAAAAACAGACCTGCAGCATTAGGTTACAGGAATCCCCCTGTTCTTTATCAGGTACATCAATGAGCATTTGCCTTCACCCTCATGTCTTTGGTCAGACCTGTGCTAATTTTTTTGTTATGTATCAGGTGTGTTCTACCATGCGTAAGCTTATAACTGGAGAACCATGTTTAACAGTGATGATAAACTTCCAGGCTTCTTTGTGGACAAGGAACCTTTCTTGAAATGGATTACAAGTGACACTTGAGTTTCACTTAAACAGTTAGGTTTGGATTATAGTGCACTGGTTATGAATATTTCATATATATATTTTGGTTGTAGGCTAAAGTGCCAATAACTGCAAGCAAACCTGACCAGATGGTGCACGATCAAGGTGAACACACAGTTACTCAAACAATAAGTATATTGTAAATTGTCGCTATTCCAGCTTCAACTTTCTCACTGTTTTGTCTCTTAGATTCAGACGTGATAGATGGTGCTAAGAAGGTCGCTGTAGCTCCGGCTCATTTCCAAAAAGCTGCCGAGTTCCTGCAGTCACAACAAGGCCTCAGTGCTCTCTCCCTTGAGGAACAGCAAATCTTGCAATCACTCGATAGACTCAACCACCACCTGCAGTGTAAGCCTCATCCTTCATGTTCAGAGTTTGTCAGAACAGGCTTTGCTTTATAAATATACCATGCATGCCATGCTCAGTTGTATTCAGTAGCTGAACTAATTATCAGATGATAACATGAAAAGCCCAACTGACAGGGCAATAAAGATTTTATTGACAGGCGAGACACAGGTTTTAACACAATAGGCTTTATTGTAATAAGCGTTGACTTCGTGGGAACCTTTCTAGGAAGAGAGGAACTGTTTTGGTGCTTAGTTCCAGAAACTGTTATAGTTCCTGCTCCAGAGTAGATAATAGGAACTCTGCTAAAGTACTTAACACTGAAAAAGTTTCACACACATAGGGTGCATAGGACTTGTTTGTCTATATGTAATGTGCACAAATCTTTTGGCCCCTATATATACACATATACACAAAGGGGCCCAAAAATATACACTCTGTGTATGTATGTATACAGAGGGGCCCAAAATATTGTACACATTTCAGCCGTTATCTATGCTCTTTTTTAAAACTCTAAATGAATTAAGCAGCAATGTGTAGTATTATAATGATGCTATCATGTTTCATATTTGAAGTGTGTATACATTTGGGCCCCTCTCATACAGTACACTGCTCAGCCATAATTTTATGATCACTGATAAGTGAACTGAACAAGATTAATGACCAGCTGTATGCCATTAAACTGGTGACCAGTCTCATCTATGCCCACGGGAACCAAAGGCTTGTACATCCAGTCTGATGGCACAGAAAAGTCCATGCAGGCCACGAAAGAGGCACCAGAACACCCAGTGCACCACAGCAGGGTCCGCAAACTCCCCAGCTCCAAATCCGATCGAGCACCAGACAAGCAAGTCCTATCCATGGAGGCCCCACCTCCCAACACACAGCACCCAAACGATTCAGCGCCAACGTCCCGGTGCCACGGGACTCCCCCAGAACCCCTCCGGAGCCATATCCCGAAGGACCGGAGCCACGCCAGTGGTGCAAGTGAAAATCAAATACCTAGGCAGTTGTAATGTTTAATGTTTAATGTTATTATATTAGGACTGAGTGTCTTCCATATTTCTTTTGTTTATAGAAAGGTTCCTGAACTTCAGGTTAAACGTGCCTGTTGTGCTAGTTCGTGTCAGACTAGAATTAGTCATTATGAGCTTCCAGCTGCACTTTTTCATCAAACCAGTCAGGCACTTTGCATTTTCTGAAAGCTCTGGCTTGACACTACTTGACATCAAGTTATAAACACAAATGGATTTCAAAGTTAAAGTTAAACTGTGAGACATACACTACCCAGATATGATGTATCTTTTCCAGTTTGCATTTATGCTATCTGCCTTACCTACTGATAGTTTCCATTAAGGTGGTATGCTCTTGTCACAGAACTTACAGATTTAGTTTACAGCACTTACTTTACAGACTCTTTTTTGCAGATGTGCAAGATGTGGCACCAGGAAACACAGCACTGAATGGCACTGTTGCAATGGACCCGGCTTATGTGAGTATTACAAACCTTTTCCACTGTGAAGATACCATGCTTGTGGCTAATCTCGACCCATTCCACGCTTTTCCGTTGCAGTAAGAGTATGATCTCGATTGGAAGAATGTGTTTGGTTCCAGCATGAAAAGGCTACAGGTCTAGAATCTAGGTCAAGAACTAGTGAAGACAGATGAAATAGTGTTGGTGTGAGTCAGTCAAGTTCTATACAGTACATGAGTTACTCTGACAATGATGAGTCTGCGGTCTTTATGAGAAATAAACTGCACTGTAATTATCTATGTATAATTCATATCAAATATAAATACTCAATTCGTGGCCAGTTGCCAATAGTGTAGGGGTGTGTGCCTCTACCCAGCCTTGTGCACCATGTTCCCTTGGTATAGGCTCTAGGCCTCCCACAATTCTGTACAAGATAATCGGTATAGAGAATGAGCGAGTGAGGGAATGTTTTTAGAAAGTCTAGAGGTGTTCATTTTGAATGTTAATAGCAGGATTCATCAAAAGTTAAACAAGGTTAAGGTTTTTTTACTTTAATGTGGGCCTTGCACTTGGTTTGATTTCCGTCTCGTGTGGTTCTGGGATTTTTGCTCACAGTTCTTGTGATCATTTTGACCCCACGGGGTGAGATCTTGCGTGGAGCCCC
>JAQMYG010000037.1:24311294-24328134 GCA_030014215.1 Clariallabes teugelsi
CATCCCTCCCCGCTGAGAGAGCTCGGCCAATTTAGCTCTCTCGGGGCCTCCGGCTGTGAGAGGAAAACAGCATCACCTGGGTTCGAACCTGCGATCTCCAGATGATAGGGCGAGCGCTTTTACCTACTGCGCCACTCGGAGGCCCTTCCATTTTCTAATAATTGCTCCTACAGTTGATTTCTTCACACTTGCACAATTGGTGGCTGACTAAACACTTTTTGCTCCACCGTACAGGATAAAGCCAATTACGAACTGATTCAGAATTCACAAATCATACTACTAATCATACTTTTTTCTCTACTGCTTCCGTGAGCATCGAAACCATTTCCATTTTAGGATGCAGCTGTTTTTGGATTAAATCCAAACACAGAAAGAGACATGGACCGAACAGAGAGGTGTTGTGTAACACCTCTCTAACTACATGACAATTACGTGCATAATAAGAGTGATATATATGACGGTTTGGAGTCGTTCTTAATAAAAGAGGTGTGTTGTCGCGTTGCCTCCTTGTCGTATTGTGAAGCAACCTTCTATTTTTGTCACTTATTTCCATCTTTCTCTCTCTTGTACTTCCTTCCTGCAGAACCAGTCTCCCCAGCCTGGCGAGCGTAAATGTGCCACCCTGAGCAGGTACCACGGTGGCACAGTTGACAGCCGCACCCGCCCACACAGACGCTACTGACTTCAGAATGCTCTTATTTCCCAGCCTGTCATTCTTTAATCCTTATTGAAAAGCACTTTATCCCTTCTTGTGCTCACTTGAAACCAGCAAGTAGTCAGTATTACAGCATGGACGAAAACATTTTTTTTTTTTTTTTTTTACAGATTTATTCTTTTTTCTCAAAAACAGTCATAAATCCAGTTATATTTAAGATTTTATTTAAAGGAACCTTGTCTTCATTTTGTACTTATTTATATCTAGAATATATTTATTTTAAAGCTACAGGTTTATATCCTTTTATTAATGCCCAGAATGTTAACAAGAGGGGAAAAGAAAAACAGCTGTTCTTATGTAATAATATAAAAGAGAGCACTGATTTAATTCAGACAGGTTTTGTGGGAGTGGATACACTCGTGAGTAAATGACCGTTGAGGCGGAATCAATCTGAGCGAACCGACTCCACTTGCTTTACAGGGTCAGGGAGTGAAACCCAGCAATGAACTCAACGTTCCACCCTGATACACCACCCGTTCCCTCCCTCTTCAGTTTACACAATCGCAGAACCGTCCCATCCCACACACACACACACACACACACACACACACACACACACACACACACACACACACACACTCCTATAACTGTCTTTATGGAGGGTTTCCATTGAACCAACGGAGGATTAATGTTGTTTGTACCTGCATCTAAACCTAATCCCAAGGACAAAAGAACATCTTGGGTTTTTTTTCCTCAATCAATTGCAAATATATTTCCACATGTCCTCATGGCATTCAAATATTGATGTTTACTTTGAAGATATAGGTGTAGTAGGTACCTGGCAGTTAAATAAAACAGGATTTTTGTTAGGCTAGTGTGTGTGTGTGTGTGTGTGTGTGTGTGCAAATGCATTGAGTGCTAAATGTTCTGTGGAAAATAATTATGTGGAAGATGTAATAGGAGTGGGATTTTAAAGAATTGATCAAGATACTTAAAAAATATTTAGTCACAATTATAATTACATGGGGCGAAATGCACTTTTAGGTCACATTGCATTTCTTGGCTGAAGTTTTCTTATTATTTAGTTACGTCAAATGCTATTTGTACTTTATTTTTTTTTAAATGTTCATACAATTCAATAATTAACTCGCACAACAGCTCATGTGTGCATGGCCAGCCATGCAAATAGGACAAAATAAGGGCCCTCGAATTAACCTTGCCTTAAGTAAAAGAAAGTTAAATTTTCGCCTGCATGTGCAGTTCTGCTAATCTGTCACGTCTTTCCTGTATGCGTTTAATCCATGCCTCCGGTCAGCTTGCCTAGACTTGTTGCAGCAGGACGAGGAAAGCCACACGGTGTAGAACAATCTGGCTGCGACTTGCCTTCTTAGAAAGGTGATGAAACTTTTGGTGTGTTGCATGAACACACCTGTTGAACAGGTTTCAGAGCTTTGTCCCTTAATCTTACTAGATGTTGGGGGTTGTTTCTCTCTCTCTCTCTCTCTCTCTCTCTCTCTCTCACACACACACACACACACACACACACACACACACACACACACATTATCCTGTCTGTTTGGGCAAGTAGAGATTTTACAAGATTTCCTCTTGTGATGTATAAAATCCCAGGGTTTGAGTATCCACATGTTTCAACAGGATCTTTCCACTTTTTTAAGTGAAACAAATTATTATAGAAGCTTGAAAAGCAGACCCTTTTGAATAATTATGGGAAAAGCATATAAATTTCACGTTACGTTGTAAAAAACAAGTACCGTGAAAGCAAATTTCAGCATTTATGGCCGTAAAAAAGTGATGAAACTTAAAAAACTATGCTAAATCACAAGTCCTACATGGCCATGCATTATATGGAAAAAAATGAATCCCATGAATAAATTTATTAAATGGGAAAAATGACTCATGAAAAAAAAAAATTGTAAATAAATGACATTTGAAAATTAATTAAGATATAAATGAACAAGAAAAATAAAAATTTCATGTGTATAAATTCAAAAGTGTAAAAATTAATTATGTATAAGCAATCGCATAATGCTTCAGAAATAAATCTTTTTTTTTTTTCATGTACAAACATCTCTGGAGTTTACATGCAATTATGCAAAAATCAAAAAAGCAAGAAAAAGTCAATAAGCATTTCTGTCGTCCTTGTTGAGGAAAGAGGTCAGATGAGAATTGCCAGACTGGCTCGAGCTGACAGGAAGATTACAGTTACTCACGTAACCACTCTTTACACCCGTGGAGAGCAGAAAAGCATCTCAGAAAGCACAACATGTGAAAACATCAACATAAGATCACAACAAGTTCCACTCATGTCAGCCAAGAACAAGAAGCTGAGGCATTCATCTATTGTGTGCAAAGACTCCTCTGAACTAGACAGTTGAACTGGAAAAATATTTCATGAGTACGTTATTAATCCCAAAGGGAAATACTGTTTGCAAAAAATAAAAAAACAAAGATAAATAAAACTTAAATGAACAGAAAACACAACACGATAGATGTAAGCTAGTGTGACGCCAAGTCTAAATAATGTCTTAATAATTAATTTCATTACAAACGCTATATTTGTGTGGCTGAAATATAATCAAAAACGCCTTATCAAATAGCTTCACCGACCCCAATCTGAGAACCCCTCTTCTAAGAAAAAGGTTCTCCGTAGGAGAATTGTCATTATGCCAGAAATACCATCATACATTTGTAAAAAAGAAAAAAGGGGATTAATGTCAAATAATTAGCATCTAGCCAAATATTATGAATGGCAGCTCGAGAATACAAAGTGTCCAGACTGAAAAAGTCCCTCAGGTGGGATTGACTCGGTAAGACTAGGAGAAGATATCTGATACAACCTGCCTGAAGCTAACACCTGGCCTTTTCAGCAAGCTGCCATTTTGCACTGACCAAACCACACAATTAAACACTCAAGCTCTAATGTAGCGAACACAAATGTTAAAAGTCAAGTAAGGCGCAGGAAAAAGTGCTGTTAGGTAAAAGATGTGAAAGTTAACAGACACATAACGAAGACTTTCCATGGTAGAAGTCTCATAGTGAAGAATAAAAAATAATTTTTTGTGCTGTTATAAGAAATGAAACAATTTTCCATATTTTTTCCTCTCAATGTGTTTTATTCCTCTTATTCAATAGCAATCTCCCAGCACTAAATATTTACAGATTAGATATCATACTGTTTTTTTTTTTATCAGTTTAAAATTACATTTGATGTTAAACGATGTGTATGTCATGAGAGATGTTAGTTCCTATTATCACTTACAATATAGCAGCTACAATATAAAAAGTCATTCCCTTTTCCTTTGGTCTCTTTTAAAGCAATTTTTTATCTTATTAAGAAATTGTAAGGCACTAAGTCGTGTTCTGAAGCCTTTCCCATGATGGGAAACATATAATTACAAACCACGGACACAGGAGACCCCTTCCATATAAGCACTAAATAAACGTCTTATGATCATGCATACGTTTGCTTGGAATCTTTGTAGCGATGCCGATTTTCATTTCCAGCAGGACAACTAACAAAACTACCACTAACTGGATTGCTGACTGTGAAATTACTGTGCATGATTGGCAAGCCGACTCACCTGACCTGAACCCCAAAGAAAATCTCGGAGGTATTGTCAAGAGGAAGATGGGAAACACCTGGGGCAACAATACAGAAGAGCTGAAGGCTGATATCAAAGCAACCTGGTCTTCAATAACACCTCAGCAGTACCACAGGCTTATGCCATGCTGCATTGATGTTTTTTTTTATTTATTTATTTTTTTACATTATATTATTTATCAATTTAACGTTTTATTATAAAACACCCTGCTGTTTTATGGAAGAATGTTGACTTTTGTATAGCACTTTGGTCAGCTTTGTTGTTGTTTTAAAGTGCTTTAGAAATAAAATGGTATGGTATAGTATGGTATGGTATTGATGCATTAATTCATGCTTAAGGAGTCCCGACCAAGTACTGAATGCATAATGGACATGGACACTTTTCATACTTTTTTACACATAAAACATTTTCTTAATAATATATTTATCTAATAATATATTAAATAAAATAAATAAATATATAAAATATTTCATAATGAAATTTTTCTTTTTTGAATTTCATCAGCAGTCATATGTGGCCGGGAATCGAACCCGGACCCTGGAGGTGCAAAGGTGATTTGATTTGATTTAATTTGATTTGAGATTGGTCATTTCTGATTAATCTTGGGAAACATTAAAATTTTTTTGAGATGAGCATATTTTCATGAGCTGTATGAACCATAATTTCCAAAATTAAAACAAAAAAATGGTTGAAATATTTCACTTTACATGTAATTAATCTAGAATATGTGAGTTTGACATTTTGAATTAAGTTGAGAAATGAAATTACTTTTCCATTGTAAATAATACTTTATAATAATAATAATCTAAAATTCATATTTTAAATAATAATAATAATTATTATTATTATATAATAACTACTGTAAGAACTGCTGAAACAATATAAGTAGTTAAATGAAGAATTCCATTGAAAAGAACTGAAACAATTAAATCAGATTCAAGAGCAATCTTGTGGATAAATTGTATTTAAATTGCATTTTAAAATTATTTAATAGATATTAATATAGTATGGTTGTTATCACAAATTGTCCGTGCTGCATTAGATATTATTCATGTCATTTGTGGTTTAACCACTGAAACCTGAGACATGTCCACTGACCTGTAGAGGGCACAAATGCTCAGTTGCCAAAGCTTCTCCCAGAAGTACAATGCTGTGAGGTGCATAATTGAACGAAATTAAATGATAAAATAAAGTTAAATGCTAATAAAACGCTACTGTGATGTCTGGCTTATGGATTCATTTTACATTAAAAGAGTTTATCCTGGTTTGAACCTTCCTTGCGAGAATCTAGATGTAAAAACAGTCGTAAACAGCAAAAACAGTCTTAAACCCATAATGGCTTCATTTATTGAATAAATATGCACATCTTGAACAAAATTCAACATGCTGACAAATTGTAATATATATATGAAGCCACTGAATATGTGTTAATGTAAATCATTAAGTGATCCCCTTGAAGGGATCTCTGCAATTAAATAAGAATCTTGTATAATACGGATCACATACACACTCAGAATGGGTGGATTTTTAGTCCTTAAGTGTGCCATTAATTCTGGGTGTACTGGGAGAAAGTAGCACTGGGTTTTTGTCCTGTGAAAGATTGAGTCGATCACTTCAGAGCCATATTGACCCACTGATGATGTCCCTAAACCAGCACCCCCTTCTCCTCTTGGGACAGCATGGTGGGTGGTCCAGCAGGGATCAGAGAGACTGACACTCTAGCACAATGACAGCTCTTTAATGAGCTTAAAACATGGAAACTAACATCCATCAGTCATGGATGAAATCGTAGCAAATCATACAGGATTTTGGTATTATCTTTACTTCATAGAGAAAGAACAGAACAAGCTGATTAAGAAGAAGAAAGTATGAGGCATCAAGAACAGGAAAATCACTGTAATGCGAATGCAAATGTACAGTCGATGAAGTTATACCTACTCTCGTAAGTTTAGATCCAGATCGACTGTGACCCCAAAATAAAGCATTTAATGAAGATGAATGAATGAAATTCTATTCTAAAATCTGTTTATAGCCAAATTCAATGTTGCGAAATAAGTAGTTCCTTTTGTCACTTATGTTAACAAAACTAAACTTGTTTGACTGTTTAGCAGTACTCACTCTAAATCATTTTTCATTGAGATACTTCACGCTCATGACTCATCAGAGCGTAGACTAAATAATTTCTCAATTAAAAGTAAAAGGATGATTTACATAACAATTTCAAGACTGGCATGAGCACTGTTTCAGAAACAAAAACTTTTTTCTTCTTCTATTTTAAAAGATGTCAGCAAGTTAGCATTTATTTTGATTTTAAGACCATAAAATGAATCTTATGAACCTAACAGAATTTTTTTTCATGCATAAAATACACTTCAAATTGTTAAAGAGTTTTTGTTTTTACGTGATCAAAACATTTTTTAGGTACCACTTTGGATTTTTACTTAGATTTTTTTGGGCATCTCTTGCAGGTAGAATACAGCAGCATTTTAATTTTCTGTTTGTTTTATAAACAACCAGCAAACAAATTAAAAAATACCTTAAACTTTTTTTAAACCACAAAAAGACCTTTGAAAGGGAAATCCTTTGAACATAGTGCATTATATGTTTAAACTATGCACTTGCAGGAAACAGTGAGTCGTCATTTACGATTGAACCAAACAGAGGCAGATTAATATTGCAGTTTCAATGACTACGTTGGTGTAAGTGGCTCTTTTAATCTTTATTTAGAATTTTTTTTTTAATCTTCGGGTTTGTCCCTCTTATCCCGGATAATCTGATCAGCAAGACCCTTCAGTTACACAGGTTTAATGCCTGTCACACCCCTCCCATTTTCATACCATGCATGGGACTGGCACTACATACTCTGCCTGAGTTGTATGGCGTGTAGTGTTGTGGGTCTTGCCTAAGTACCCAACAGTGGCAATCCGGCGGTAGAGGTGGCTCAAACCCAAAACACTACAATCAGCAACCAAGAGTCTCAACAGCCCAAGCCACCACTTAATCTTTATTTTCGCGTAAATTTAGATATACAGTATAAGGAGGGGATTTTATATTTTTTTGTGGTTTTCTTGTTTAACTCAGCAACATGTTGTGGAAGATGTTTATATCATTTTCAAAAAAAGCATGGTTTTAAAGATTGATGAAAGGATTTTAATACTATGTTTGATCATTTGGGAATGAAATGCTTCAACTAGATAAACATCATATGTACATATGCATCGTAAATATGTGGGGAAAGAACAGTCAAAGCATAAGTAATTTTTTCCTATTTCGTATATTTGGCATCAGCTTCCTGTTTGATGAATCCACATCCTTTCACATATTTGGTCTGATGTTAATTAATTAAGTAACATGTTTAATTAAGTATCGTGATTAATTAAGTGATTGATGCATTAAAAAATAATGTTACTGTACTTCTTTTAAGCACTTCCACTGCAGAAGCAATTATCATCTTTTCTCCATGCTTTGTGGGTTTTCTCAGAGTGCTCCAGTTTCTTCTCATAGTCTAAAGACGTGCATCATAGTTGATTGATTTTTCCAAAAATGTATTTTAATGTGTAGTAGTGCATAGTGATAATTGAGTGTGTGAATTATTGTGTGCTTGTGCACAGTGTGGCAGGGGTAGATCAGTGATTAAGGCATTGGACAACTGATTGGAAGGTCCCAGGGTCAAAACCCCACCACCACCAAATTGCCACTGTTGGGCCCTTGAGCAAGGCCCTTATCACCTAATTACTTAAATGTATACTGATATTCTGGATAAGAGCATCTGCCAAATGCTGTAAATGTGCCTTGTGATTACTGTCCATTCCATCACAGGGTGCCTTGAATTCCTTGTTCCCTGCAGTCTGTGGTATAGACTCCAGGGCACCCTGACCCCTATGCAGGATAACAAATGAGCTAATTATCAATTACTGGTGGATATAATAGAAGAATTAGCTCTTTTTTTTAGGATTGAAATGTAATATTATGAGATTTCTCCTGTTCATAATGCCTTGTAAAAATTTCTCAAACCACAACATCTATTAGGCACTAGCCAGGACTAGGAGTCGATCCTGAAAAGAGTCGATTCTGTGCAAGGAGTCGACTCCTAAAGAAGACTGAAAATTGGAAAAAAGGAAAATTGACTCGGCTTTATATTTAGAAATTAAGAGATTTTGTGTACGTTAAATTATTATTACATCTTTTATTTTACACGGTATAATTTCCTGAATTATTGCCTGAAATAAGGAAACGAAACACTTGGATCAAATCTTGGAATTTTGGAGCCGACTCCATGAACACACCAAAAGTTCTGGAAACGCACTGCTGGGGTGTTGCGGCCCCTCTCGCTTAGGAGACTCCGCCCTCTGTGACTCATGATCACGTGACCAAAAAAAAAAGTTTGATGTCCTGCCCCAAAAGTTACTGAAGAACTTCAGAGAGAAAAAAAAAAAAGTTTGGTGAGTGAACGCGCAGTGATTTTCAGTGCGTTTGCAAATGTTGCTGAAATCTTTGCTGGACTTGTTGGAAGTTCTCTCCAGCTTTCAGCTTAAAAGTTTTTCGAACTCCAGGAGGTTTTGAGAAGAAGTGTGTTTACTGGGAAAAAAAAAAGTTTTGTTTGTTTTGGGAAGATATGCGCGTTTCCACTCCGGTCAGTGGGTCCTGGCCAAGCGGAAAACTAACCCGTCGCGTTTTATTTCTTTTTGCCAGTCTTGGATAGCGAGCTGACGCCAGTGTGTTTGGAGAGAAGCACTGAGACGCGTTCATGAGATTCATGCATTTCGGAGTTTCTGCGCGCAGCTTTGAGCGCTGAAGTCAGATAAGTGATTATTCTTGATTTTTTTTTTTTTTTAAAGAAAATACTTGTTTTGGGGTCTTCGCTTTTTGGTTTGAAATCATGGATCCGAGCCAGCATAACCCCCCCGCAGGACACCAGGTGGTCCATGTCCGCGGAGACTCGGAGACCGATCTGGAGGCGCTCTTTAACGCCGTGATGAACCCCAAAGGCGCCACCGTGCCTCCATCCGTGCCCATGAGGATGAGGAAGCTGCCAGACTCCTTCTTCAAACCACCCGAGCCTAAATCACACTCCAGACAGGTAACACACTTTATATATACATTTATTTATATGTACTGCCCTTGAACGCACCATCACACGTCTTTCCATTTCTTAAGAAGTTATTGCAACATTTTCTGTACTATGTTTTTTTTTTTTTTCATTTTCTCTCCAAATATCATTTCACATCTTACTACACCACAAGAAATGGCGAATCCTATGTCCTTTTTTAAATCTGAAAATTCGTTATTATTTTTTTAAGAACTTGCCTTAACAAGAAAGTCTACACAAACTCCTACAGATAAGCACTCAGCGCGCATGCGCAGTACTCATCTCCGCTCCTTTAATCACCGTGCTTCAATCCCAAGTGGCTCCCTACTTCCTACATAAATAAAGCACAGGATAAAGAATATAACAAACTGAATGAAACAGAAACTAACTGAAAATTATATTCAGTCCATTTTCTGTAGCTGTTTTGTCCACCTTGATTGTTTTAAGGCTTGCTTTTGCAATAAGAAATGTGTATTAGCACATCACACATCGTTGTTTTGTATCTAAACATCAAAATTAAACTAGTAGGAAAGTTAATGATGTATTTAAACACACATGAACACATTGCGAAAATCTACTGTATAGTTTTATATACCCTCTCAGAGCTTCGGTCAGTGCGCATGCGCAGCTGCTTTTAATCACTATGGTTCAATCCCAAGTGGCTCCCTTCTTCCTACATAGAGTACACTTAATAAGGACATGATATAAAGTACACTTTACCACAAATGCGCTAAAATATTATTTAACTTAAACGCACCCTACGTCTTGCAGTTTATAAATTACTTATTACATTTCCTGCATGCTTCGTCCACCTTGTCTCTTCATGACTCGTTTAACGTTTACCTGTGAAGCGTATTAAATGTATTTTTATATGTAAATAATAATATATTTAAACACGTTAAGAGAAATCTGCATTCGATTATGTTACACAAACGCCTCAACTCAGCGCACATGCGCAGTACACTTCTCAACTCCAAAAAAAAAAAAAAAAATCACCGTGGTTCAATCCCAAATGACTCCCTACTTCCTACGTAAAGTGCGCTCTCTAAGTGCAGACACAGGATATGAAATTTCGTCTTTTACACCCTATGTAGTGCACTAGATAGATATTTAACCAGAGGCCGTTTCATGGATTGGGGCACAGAGTTCTTTGAGCTTTCCCAAGCCAGGCCTCTTGTGTTTCCTGTCCTACTCCTTTACCAGACTAGGCCACATCAAAACTTACAAAAAAAAAAAAAGGACAGATTTACCCCTGATCCCTAAATTAACATGACCTCAAATGTTTAATATATGTATACACTTTGATAAAGTTGTTTTTGTGTAAAACGTCTTATTTTGCTCTTTAATTTTGTATACATTTACCATGTGTTGGCTCTGAAATGGTCACTGCATCAGATCCTGTCTGTTCATATCATAAATCATGTGACCCACTGATCTTGTACACATCCGTTCTTTCTCGTCTTAATCCCTTGCAATAGCAGCGTGACTCATGCTGTCTCGTGAGTCAGTGCACTTCCACTCACCCTCTTTTTTTTTTTCTTTCTTTCTTTTTTTTCTACCCTTTAGCAAATGTTTGGCCCACTACCTGCCTGTGTCATGAAACCCCACATCTCTGTGGTAGGTCATGATTTCGGGGTAGGTGAGATGTAAATTTTGTGTGTGTTTCTTCCTCAAGGCAAGCACAGATGCAGGCACGGCCGGCACGCTTACTCCGCAGCACGTCCGAGCGCACTCCTCGCCTGCCTCCCTGCAGCTGAGCGCCGTCACTCCCGGCACCATGAGCACCCTGGGCCCGCCCGGCACCTCCCCTCAGCACCTGCGCCAGCCCTCGTACGAGATCCCTGACGACGTGCCCCTGCCCCCAGGCTGGGAGATGGCCAAGACCCCATCTGGCCAGAGATACTTCCTTAAGTAAGTGGTTTACAACAGTGCTTTTTTTAAAACTCTGATTTCACAGGTTTTGTGCTCACTTTCTGATGAGTGAGTATTTATTTTTTTGCCATAAAGCCTGGGCAGTATGGCGATATGATCCGATTATCGTGATAAAATCTACAAAAATATGTAAAAACCTTTTCGATACCGTTCAAGGTTAAACAAAACCCTCTTGAGCATCCTGTGTTGGTATAGGGCGGGGTTCTTCAACTCCAGTCCTGGAGGACAAGTGTCCAGCACGGTATTACACCAACACCTAAACACACTCACTGAAACTGGCAGCTAACAGATGTGTTGAATCAGCTGTGTTTGAGCAGACGGTGTTGGTCCTCCAGAACCGGCATTGAAGAGCTTGGCTGTAGACTTTTGTAGCAACCCTAAACTCATTGGCGTGTGTGTATTAGCTGTGTTCAATTTCGCAAGAATATATCAATATTATTGTGTAACTGTATGCCATATTGCCCAGCTCTGATCCTGATCCTTGCTTATTCAATTAGAATTGAATCTGGGTAGATTGAGCTTTCAGATGTGTTTCTTTTCTCCTCACACACTGAACCGTAGCTCATTAATGCTATATATACGGTAGTTATCTTAAGACGTGAAGGTCAGCTGTTCTGAAATAGTTCATGCAAGTACAGTATTGTCAAGTGCATTTGCAAAACCCATTAAGCACCATGATGTGTGTGCGTGTGTGATCCACTGGTTGATGTTTTGGCGGCACCTAGTCATCATCAATCTTTACTTCAGAGTGAGTTTAGAGTGTACATAAGTAAAGAGTTGCAAGTCCAAACTGACCTCTTCCTGACCCCCCCCAATGATTCAACTTCTCTAATTCGAACTTCCACACACATGTACAGAATTAGTACTATGACAACTGCGTAACCTTAAATCGATTCTTCAGCTAAACAGAAGAGAAAAAAAAAAACCCTACATGCCGCACTTGCTTATATTTACTGAATAAGCAACACTAGAGGGATGATGTGGACGGTGGAGTTCATGCTGCTGTGTGAATGGGATAGAATTTATCTCGAGCGTGAAAGGCTGCTTAACCAGTAGAGCTGCACGTTACAACGTTTAACCGGATTCATGGCATTCAACCACTCCAAAGCCCTGAGCACAATTGAGTAACGTGGAGGCAACATCTGCGAGGGTTACATAAAGTACATTGTGGTTTCGCTCTTTAGTGGCGTCCAGGTTAAGACCTTCTTGTTCGTGAGGTCCGATCACAGGCTCGGTCGTAGAGTCGTCAGAGTTTGCTCAGCTGCTACATGTCCCCAGCAATAATTATCATTATTATTATTATTATTATATATTATTATTAAATTGTCGCCTAATCGTTTTGATTAAACTGCTTCGGACCAGGATGTAGCCGTGAGTAGGGGTGTTCACTGTCATGGTTAGTCACGGTGTGTGATCGGATGTTACATCATCGCTGACTCTCTGGAAATACTGATTAAACAAGTTTGTCTTGATCAAGTTCCTCGCTCCAGTGGCTTTTATCCATTTTGTGTCTGGCTGAAGATTTTTAAATTTTTTTATTTATATATATATTTAAGACTTCTCCATTATTAAAAAAAAAAAAAAAAAAAGATGAGCCTCAGTTTCTTAACACAAGTGATGCAGAGTCCACTGAAACCTTTTTATAAGTGTGATCCGCTAGTGTTTTAAACGTACCGTGGTTGCCGCTCATCATATTTGTAATTTGTGCCATAAGCAACATTTTGATCATATGCACAAAATAGCATGGCGTTGCTTATCAGGACTAAACCATCCATGTTTGACTAGCATTGCAGTGTGTTTTTCTTTTTTTGTTTTTTTTTTCATGCTCCTTTTCCTCACAGCGTTAGTATATTCTCAAAAAGAACAGGAAAAAATGATGTGATCATATTCTTTTTTTTTTTTTTTTTTTTTTTTGCAAGATAAATTGCTTTTTGGCTTGGTTACCACGGCATGAAATTTCCCAACAGATTAGACAACTATTACATCATGCACGTTAAAGCACAAGGGAAAAAAACTCCAGCATAAGCGTGTTTCATTGTCGGACCACACCGCTCCGCCCATAACCCATTCAGCACGCAGGTGATGGAGTGTATGGCGATCTGAACCGCTGAGTGTGTTAATAGGAATACACACCACTTCCAATGAGAGAGAGAGACGTCCGATGTCTGTAAACACGCAGCTGCACTGCGATAGGTCAGAACTTTCCTGCTGGACTTGGTGCTTAGGCTTCCTGTGTGTGAGAGTTTGTGTGTGTGTGGGGATCATGTTTCAGATGGGAACAAAGGAGCAGTGTAGCCACATGAGCGAGTGCAGGATCGAGAGGCCTGCAAAACTCATCTGGGCATGGGTTGCACAGGATAGCTTAGCTTTTTTTTTTTTTTTTTTTTTCCTCAGGTTGTCGTCATTTTTATCAGTGTTTGGTAACCTTTACTTCCACAATTGTTTGAGGTTTTTTTTTAATGTATCGTATAATATTTATTTACCGACCCAAAGAGTTAAAACCGAGTGCAGAACATCTCCACGGGACGTCCGACCTTATTTATATTTTTTTGCACGTAAAGTTAATCGGCGGTTTAAAAATTTGGCGAGCCATCTGACCAGCCGGTTCTGGCCGAACATGATTGCTCTCAGATTTACTGGGATACAAAGGAGAGCTTTTGAAGCCCAGATGTTTGGAGGAGAAACATCTGGACGACATCTGCTTCATTTGGAGTAGTTCTTTTTAAACAGGGAACGGGGGGGGGTGGAGGGTAAAAACACGAATCGGCTCACAAGAGCAAAAAAACGAACGTCTGGAAATTTTCCCAGATCCTACCGCATCAAGACGGCGATGAGGACTTCACGTCTGCAGACTCCTCTCGGAAAAAAAAAAAAGGCATATCTGAGAAAAGGTTCACGGCAACCATTTTTAAAAGGGTCCCTCTCTGTCTTAAGAATACACACACACACACACACACACACACACACACACACACACACACACACACACTTGGGGAGTCCCCTGTCTGTGTGTGGGCATTGTTTGATCTCTTTACACTGTCTCTTCGGGTGTCTGAATGCACAAGTGAGCGTCACGGAGCTGAGCTAGCCCCTGTGTGTAAACCCCCCCCTCATCCTCCTCTGTTCCCCTCTTTTTGTTTGGGACTCGAGAGAGGGAGAGAGACGGGCGCTGCGTTTTCTTCATCTCTCTGTTTGGCGTTGACCTCGGCTCTGTTTGTGCTTCACTTTCCCACAGGGAACCGATTTGGTTTGTCAACAGCTTTGTCGTTTGTCCTCCGAGTTTGCGCCCACGTGACCTCTGTGGAAAAGTCAAAAGTTTTTTTTTCTTTTGGTTTTGTTTTTGTTGCTGATGTATCCAAGTGTTCGGGCAGCCATAGTGAAAATGTCATAGCAAGAAAATGATAATATTCTTTTAACATGCACTCAGGATGGGAGAGATTACGCAATGGGTAGAATATAAAGGAACTAAATAGCGGTCACCGTATCCCCCCAGACCCACAGACGCCAGTGGCCAAGTGCCAAAAAGATGCCTAAAGGTGGATGTGCTGCATCAATCTGAGCACTAACTCATCATGGGCGATTTTGAGATCACGGATGCGGAAGAGGGTCGAGGGCGCTTCCCTCCGAGTTTTGTGTAACGTCCTAGTTGGACGTAGGAATTGGAAATTAAAATAATGGATTTTTTTTTTACAAAGATAATGTACGGTGATATAATATTAATGTTGTAATAACATATTAACATCAGAAGTATATATTTAATAAACTTTCTTAAACTACATTATTATTATTATTATTATTATATAACTGCATATCCCCAGACCAGACGTAGTACATCATGACGTCTGTATTATTGAAATAATGGGGATTTTTTTTGTTTTGTTTTTTTTCAGTAAAACTACTGATGCACATATATTTTTTCTCCTTCTTTTTTTTTTTTTTTTTTTTAAACCACCGTCATATTCATTACAATTTAGAATCCGTGTACGTATGACACTTTGTGCTTTATAACTGTTTGTAGTTGTATTTAATGCAACTGTGTTCCTGTTATCGCTTTCGTTATCGCAGCTGAAGACAGTTGTCACCTTGCCAGCCTGGTTTGCGTTTCCTCCTACGTGATGTTTATACAGGGAATTATTTAGACTCAAAATTTGTGTCAAAGGTATCACAATTAAGAAGAAGGAGAAAAAAAAAAAACGGCGTATAGTATTACAGAGAAACCAGAGACTCCTCAGTACTGAAGACTCCCACATGGTAGAGAACCGAGTGTTACACTATACACCGACCGATACTGCAGACTTCCTCCATAAATGTTAAATAAACTTTACATTACAGATAGCTTCACCATATCAGCAGTTACGTATTTTCTTCTTCATGTTTATTATGCTTAAATTATGTCTAGTGTCGCATTCAGGGACTTCAGCCATGATGCTGCATAAGTAGTAATTTTATAAAATATTGTTTAAAAATTATTAAATTCTCCTGTTAAAATAGACAAGTCAGTAGAGAGACAGTCAGACACAGAGAGAGGGAGAGTGTGTGTGTGTGTGTGTGTGTGTGTGTGTTTGTGACTGCACGCTGCTCTTTGATGTCCTAACACCATTCAGCAGGAACTCTATTTGTGGCTCAGCCGCGTGTGAGTCACACAGCTTCAGTGACTCTGATCAGGACTTCCAGCTTTCCGTTTCAGCATGAATGGATGTGCGGTTTGTGACGCAGCCTTGATGCACGGTCAACAGAGTAAGAGTGATTCAGGGAACAGAAACCGTGATAGTGAAAGTATGACCGAGGAACACACTGTGCCTGAGGCTTTGGGTCTTTTTTTAAAAATTTTTTATTATTCTTCTGAATGAATGTAACTGGGGAGATCAGTCACTTCCTTGCGCCAGTGGTGAACGTCTACGGTTTAGCAGAAGCAGCAGATAGCCGTGTCGCCTCACAGCTTCATGGTACACGGTTCGATCCTGGGCTCGGCTTACGTTGTGGAGTTCCACCTGTTCTCCGTGTGTCTGTTCGGATTTCCTCAGGGTTCTCCGGTTTCCTTCCATCTCCCAAAATCCACAACTGTCGACGGTAAATTGGATCTTTGGTGTGAATGTGGGTTTGCGTGGTACCCTACGATGATCCGTTTAGGGTGCGTTCCTGTTCGCTTAAGATTGTTGCCCCCTGCTGTATGGGAGAGTGTAAATACACAAGTGTGCCCATGAACGAAGAATAAAAAAAACAATGTGAAGGCTGGCCAGTAGGGGGAGAGGGGAGCAATTGTTCCTGGGCACGGTACAAATCAATCATTCCTATTGTGAAAAGGCCCTTAATTTTCTCCAAATGTTCTGTTTTTCAGCATATGCTAAAGGTTTGTTCCCTGCTAGGAGTCCTTTATTAAGTGTTAGCAACTTTGCAGTGGATAATTAGTACATCAGAAGATAATACATTTAGGGCAAAGTTTCCCCAGACGTAGTGCTAGGTCTGGTGTTAATTCTCCCTGCAACGCCCCCCCATCCCACCCCCCACCCCCCCATCAGATATCGGGAACCTTTGGATTCC
>JAQMYG010000037.1:24328234-24356738 GCA_030014215.1 Clariallabes teugelsi
CCCCCCCCCCCCTCTCCCCCACTCGTCTGCCAGCTTCCATTATAAATCCCATTGAAGAGAAGGGTGGGAAAAGGTCAAGACGCCGTGTTGACCTGTTCCTTTTCCTCCCCTCTTTTTCCCCAAGCAGTTTGCCGTAAGCTTTGATTTATCCCGGGGTGATGTGTGTGTGTGTGTTTATGTGGGGGGAGGCAGGCTGGGTCGCCTTGTTTAGTTCTCGCCGAGCCTGTTTAGAGATCGTTTGGGGTAGGTAGACATGGACCCCCCACTCTCCCCATCGCAAAAAGCGGAGGGGAAAAGGGCGTCACAGGGCAAAAGTGCTCTAGCCGGGGTCATAAACTAAGTAAGGGCCCTAATTTGGAGACTGTGACCAAATCAAGGCATTCGGTGGGCTTATTAAAGTCAGAGCAGGGCGTCCTGATGGGACTCATGCTTGCCCTCTTACCCTCACCAACACCACCCCCACAGCAAAACGGTTCTGTTGTTAATCACTCCACAAAGGTGTGCCTTGAAGCAACAGGCTAAATGAGGCCAAAACGTTGTGTAATCGTTTCTAGCCTTGGCATAACCGTACGAAAGGGATAAAAGCATCAAATAATTGTTAACGAGCTCCCGGGCCAAAATCCAAGAAGCAAGAGAACTAGAGCTTTTAAAAGCCCTCGCTGAAAGGATCTGCCATGTTTGTAAGGTGTCTCATATGTGAGCTCGAGCCTTCCGTCAAGTAGGTGAGGATGACGTGGCCGCAGAGGGCAAACTGTGAGAAGAGCGTTTTAATTAGCACGACTTGGTGATCTCTTACCCATTAGGCCACCAACGCTGCGGCCACAAGTGCCATAAAGTCAAAATGGCCCCCTTATTTCCTCTCAGAGTCGTTAACATTTGGACTTTTGCTCACTTGAGGAAATGCAGAAGCTGCTAAACCTGCAAATTGGGGTAAAGTTATTGTGTTGCTTGGAGGAGGCCCTGCTGGGTCGACATGCGCACTCGTTTTTCAATGTCGGACCAGGTTATTTAGAGCTGTATCGCAAATGGTTTGCTTTGAGCTGTAAACATGGACATGTGTACACACACACACACACACACACACACACACACACACACACACACACACACACACACACACACTGAAGGTTGTAATGCTGCCAGAGGCAATGAAACAGATTTCGACATAAACTTGCCATATTCAATACTCACATTATGAATTTGAATTCCTTACTAATAACAGTTAATAACCATTCACTCATTACTCAATAAACGGTCCACTGAAACGGTCAGTAATTGGAAAAAACATCACCTGGTCTTTTTCCAGTCGTCAGCTGTTTGATTTTAGTTAGCCTTTGCCCCGCTATAGCCAAAGATTCCCGTTCTTGGTTGGCAGAAATGGAACCTGATTTCGTCTTTTTCTCCCACAAGACATTTGTCTCAAGGTTTCTCATGTCGTGTGTTCTGCGGTGCATTTCTGCTCAGCACTGTTGTAAAGAGTGGCTATTTGAGTAGTTATTAGAGCTGTTTACTTGAACCAGTCTGACCATTCTCCTCCGACATCAGAAAGGCATTTCTGGCTTGAGATTGGCCATTTCAGCCTCCGAGTGGCGCAGTGGTAAAGTGCTCGCCCTATCATCCGGAGATCGCTGGTTCGGTTCCCAGGTGATGCTGCGGCCTCTCGCGGCCGGAGGCCTAGAGAGAGCTGATTGGCCGAGCTCTCTCAGAGGGGAGGGATCAGAGGTACTTAGTGCTCCCACATTAATCACGGCTCTACAGCCAATCAGGGGCGTCTGTGAGCTCACGCAAGCGGTGGGAGCGGATAGCGCTGTCCTCCGAGTGTGTTACGCCGCCCCCAACGGTGCGTGAGCGAGTAGTTCGAAAAGATGCGGTCGGCTGGCGTCACGTGGTTCAGAGGAAACACTTGATAGACTTCGGCCCTACAACCTCCCGACTGAGTGGTTGTAGTAGCCGTAATGTGGGAGCCCCCTAGTGACGTGGAGGAATTGGACACGACGAAATTAGGAAAAAATCAGGGGGAAAAAAAAGTTTGGCCATTTCTGATGTTTTGGTGCAAAATTTCCATGTAGATTTTTTTTTCTGCAGGTGTCCGTATCTACATTATTGTATGCATCATTCTGCTACCATATAAATGACTGATTTTTGGATAATTCCACAAGTGACCCTGTATATGTGCGTTCTTTTTAAAATACCCAGTGAGCGAATTGTCCGAATTGTTTTGCGTTAAAAACATGATCATAAATCTTGCTAAAAATGTGATTTCGTCAATAAGGCGTGCAAAAAAAAAATAGATGACCGAATATAGCCGCTATTATTAACTTGTTATTAGCAAGTTTGACATGCCGGCCGTTCCACTCAATAATAGTGAGTAATGAACGCTCATCATCCGCTTTTGTGTAATCACTAAAAGCGGTATGGTGTGTGGTCAGTCTCTGAATGTTAAACCATCTGCACTTCTCCCTCCAGCTCCATTTGGAGCTTTATTTGTTTGGCCACATAGATGGAGTGTGAGGTTGTTTGTACAAATGGTACCAGAGTAAGCAGAATCTCAGGCCAACTTGAATACAACCACAAAACCCAATAACATGACAATTCCATGCTCCTGATGGGACTTCTGCGATCAAAAAGGATGTTCCCTCCAATCAAGCTCTCCAATAAACCAGTTGATTGGCTAGATATTAGCAGTTTGCATTTTGTACTTAAAGTGGTGCAACAACTGCCTTCCTGATGGGCAGCACATCTGAGACCAGATGATGCCACAGCCATGCTTGCCTCGGCATCCAGGAGGAGAAAATTGTCTTTTGCCATTCTATTGTTGGGATGTTATCATTTGTGAGCCCTTGTATGCAGAAGAAAGCAGTTAGCAGACGTATCATGTGATGTAGCATTAACATCAGTTTGAGAAGATGGCATCAAATACTGTATCTTAGAAGAAGCACTTGTTTGTGGAAGTCAATTTGAAGGAAAATTGGGCTATTGTGGTTCACCGTGTGACATTAAATTGTGCAATCGTCTGCAAAAAGTTCTTTCACCCTAGACGGCAATATAATGAAGGTTCTGGATCATCTGTTATTCTGCAAGAAGGGTTGTCCCAAATAGCAGCCTTTTCCATTACAATTACTCTCTGCCTTTATCAAGTTTGGCAAGTTTAACCTCCTCTGCATCAATCCAGTTTTAGCTTTTGCCTTTTTGAAGCAAATCTTTCTCCTGTGTCGTGCTCTTTTCCCCCGAAAACTTTCATGCTCTCTAATCAGCTGCTGAGTAGATTTCCCCTCTCCTCCATCTCTCCCACCTATAAACTCGCTCTGTGTGTGATGTGAACACGCCTTCAAAGAGAAGGCCTAATTTGGGCAAGGGGTCACAGGGTCATGTGGTAATCTCCGCTGATGATGTCCTGCTGATGGAAACCTCGGATTCCCAGTGCCGGGGTGTTAGGAAAAGGAAAGCCTTGTTCCTCAAAGAGCTTTTGTAGATAGAGGCTTCTCAGAAACTGGGAGAAATCTCAGGCTCCGTCTGTCCACAATGGCTATTACACGCTCTGTTATTTTCTTCTGATTCACAGTCGAGGTCAGAGTAGTCGAGAGCAGGTTTAGATCATCGTGAGTCAACGTCAGATGAGAAAAGTTCTTAATTAAAAGCGAGTGATGCACAGACATGGACCGAGCACCAGATAAAGGCATGACTGTATGGCGAGTCGGCAAAGTTCATGGTCTGTTTAATTAAAGGGTACTTATGTAGTATTTAAAAAAAGCAAACAAGTTATTCCTAGCAGTCTCTGAATCCACCTTCTTCCCTCCCCCAAATAACACCCCCATTACCCCACCCATTCTGCCCCTTTCTGTTATAAATAACAGCAGCACAATAAACAGGATCCTGATAATTGGGCCATCAATCAGAGCTGTGTTTAGTGCCTGGGTGGGTCCAGTCCCAATCCTGTGAGCTCACTACCCCCCACAATCCCCTAGAGCTCCCTCTGCTTACTGATTTTCTTAGCAAAGGCCATAGTGATGACATCTGGAGAGAGAACCAGAAAAAGACCCCCCTCTTTAACCACCCAACCTTTTCCACTTCCCCACCACCACCACCACCGCTCTAGGGTTTGATCTCTCACTCCATCTCCGTCTGAGACAGTTTGCAGGGTCAAGGCTCTCTTTTCGTCTCCCACTTGCTCTTTTCAATGCTTGTCCATGCACAGTAACCAATGCATCGAATGAGACTGCTCGCCACAGATGTAGAACATTTTATGGTTTAAAATCGGTAGTTCCCGTCGAGCGTTGTCCGTTCCATGACGTTACACAAGGTAGTTTGTCTTGTCTGTTTAGTTTCTATTAGCATTTGAGATGCTACTACCCTACATAGTCAAGTGCATGGTGTGTTGTCTAAGATTACAGCGCACAGTTTGAGACGGAGACATAAGTCATTTTAAAATCGTCTTTATTGTGTACTCGAACGCGCTAAATATAGCGATTTGAGTTCTGGACCTCAATCCGTCTTGCGTTTACTTTCATTTCATGGCCTGGTCTAGAACCTGACCAGCCAACCTCTGCAGTTTTTCATCCATTATGCTGTCATTACCAATGCCTGTGTGAAAATGCAGAGACTATTTAATAGAAATGTGTGGCTCTAACGTCTCTGTAAACGTCTGATGTCTCTAACGTCTAGTAAACTGTTAGGTTACTTAACAAGCCCAAGAATGGACTGCTTTCGCATGAAAAAAAAAAATCTTGGGTGCTAAACGGTACATAACAAAATTTTAATTTTATGTGCATATAAGATTTATAAAGTCTAATGGGTTGAAACAAAAATCAATCCTATGGAGTAAGGGGAAAATTCAATGCTACTACTTCAAATAGTAAAATTAATAAATAAAGGTGTCTCGGTGGCGTAGGGCTTAGCACTGTGGCCTCGCACATCCAGGGCTGGGGGTTCGTTTTCCGTCTTGAGTCTGTGTGCATGTTCTACCCTGCTTGGTGGGTTTCCTCCGGGTAATCCAGTTTCCTCCCACAGTCCAGAGACGTGTAGAACCCAAATTGCTCATGGTGTGTGTGTGTGTGTGCGCACTCTGGGATGAATTGGCACCATGTTCAGGGTGTACCCTGCCTCGTGCCCAAGGTCTCCGGGGATAGGCTTCAGAATAGAGCATCTGAGGCTGGGAGTATCAGCCGTAAAATTGATGCCGGGGTGTGTTGCTGATCGTCTGCCATTCTGCAGTTCCTCTAAAGAATGGCTCGACCCAGTTGCTCATTGACCAAAAGGCCAAATTAGCCTCTTCATCTCATCTTGCAGAAGTTTCAAAGAGATTTACTTTATCTTGTTACCACCAGATACGCTCACAAAGCCCCAGCACACGCAAAACAGTGTAGCACCAGACAGGTTTAAAAATAACCGCAGTTGTCTAGGACAGAGCGGAAGCTTAGAAAGCAGGATAAGCACTTCTATACGTCCACGTGTCTCCATTGTTTCTGTTGGACTGGATCCAGTTTGCCTCCCATTTCCCGGTACTTTCCCAAAACTGGTTCGCTCTGAGAAAGAGTCAGGTTGAGGTTCTGAATTGCCGAAAGTCTGCTGGAACACGGAGAAGGAACTGCATGAACTTGCAGGCTCGGGATAGCGAGACGGCGATGAAGGTTTTGGCCTGGACTCCCCTATTTACGAGTACAATAAGACATTGTGTCGTGCAACACGTGGATGTGTGGGACTTTTTTTTTTTATTGTTGTTGTTTTTCAGACTGTTATTAGTTTAATTCGGGTTTTGGCCTGAAAAACTGCACTATGTATTAGAGAGTCAAATTTGAGCATTATGTAATTTTGGGAAGCCAGAATTAGATGGTTGGATGAGTTCAGGGACTTGAGTGTCTCGTACATTGCAGTCCCTGTGAGGGCCTCAGTCTGGGCTGTTTGGCGCTAGAGAGACAGCGGTTTACACTTTTAATATGGAGCTATGTCTGTGTGTGTGCCTGCGTGCACACGTGCTCATGCACGCTCTTAGGACTAATAAAGCCCACCTGTGCAAGTTTGCCTGCTTCTATGTTAACCCTGAAACCCAAGAGAGGAGATCTCAACACACAACATCCTGTGCACCAATTAAAACGAACACACACACACATGCGCACACTCTTCTCCCTCTGTCCCTCTCACCCTTCCTCCCTCTCTCCCTTTCCCTCTATCCCTGTCCGTCATAGTTTCCAGCAGCCGGGGAAGGGGGAGGGTCGGGGTGACACAGAGTGTAAGAGGACCACAGCGATCCATTCAGCCAGAGAAGTTCTGAGGGATTGCTTCCGCGCTTGTTGTTTTCTTCTTTTCTTTTCTTTTTTTTTTTTTTTTCTTCTCCTGACGGTCATCCCTCCCCCCATGACCCTCCTCAAAAGGCCCCAGGTTGCCCTCATCTGCAGCGGGCTGGGCCACTTTCCTGGCTCCGCGTGTGTGGCTGGGGGGAGGGGGGGGTGAGGTTGGTGTGCCATTGGGGGGGGGGATTAGGGGGAGTTTCTGGCAGTGCCTTTGATCAGCAAAGCATAAACAAGAAGGGCTTGAAAATGGGTGGTGTGGGTGGGAGGGGGGTGAAGTGCTGAGTCAGACTCTTTCTGACGTACTTTATTTCTGTGTTTTGTTTTGTTTTTTTTCTACATTCGCTCTCGGTCTCTCTCTTTCTCTGCCTCACTTTTTGTCCCTCCAGCTCATCATGGGACAGAAGTTATCTCTGCTTTTTAGCTTAAACCACTCTGTTATTCAGCGCTTTATGCACAAGTGACAGCAATGATTAATCGAGACGCCGCTTGAGTAAGCAAACGGTTATTGAACAACGCAGTGTTGAAGCTTCTCAGAGCGCGTTCGGAACAGTTGCAGGTTAAATTAAGAGACATATTCTACCGAAGAAACCGCACACTTGTTAATTCCAGAAACTTTCAGCAACTTTTTTTAATAAGAGGAGTTTCAATTGTAGTTTTTGTAGCAAATGCACCATGTGCAAGTTTCCCACCACTTCTAATTTAGAATTTATGTCCGGTTGGTGCGACCCCAAAACCTACTGGACTGGAGTCTTGAAGCGGAGTGTTTTGTAGTGCTGGTTGCTTTGAAATGCTTCATTATCAGAAATTTGACATTTCTGGTTTTACCAAGATAAAATCGTGCTGGGTTTCCAGAGTTTGTGGTTTAAGTTCCATTTAGCAGACAACGAGTGGAGTATTTGGGAACATCAGCGGTTAAGACATTGGATTACCGATCGGAAGGTCATAGGTTCAAACCCCAATTTGCCAACATTGGCCCCTTGAACACGGCCCTTAACCCTCACCTGCTCATATGTAAATATATAATCTTTACATTTACAACAGTCCATTTATATGTAATAGACATACAGTATATGTAATGTAGTAATAATGTATACAGTATGTAGTGAAATATAAGAGCATCTGCCCAAGGCCATAAGTGTAGATAGTTTGGCTCACAGTCCTAATTGATTATCCAGATCTTGGTTTACATTATCAAAACTAGCTTTGATAACTAGTAGCAAGATCAGTACCAGTTCCTGGTAAGTATGTGACCAAGGATGTGCATGACAAAGCTAGAATAACAGAAATCTCACCATAACGTCACTATTTTTCAATGTCAGAGCTTCTCAATCGGACCCGAGAGGCGAGCACTGGAAGCGGGGGATCGCTTTGAATAGTGTTGGGCCTTTCGGGGTCGTAGCTCTGTCTGAGCCTTTGTCTGCCAGGTAAAAGCTTTGGAAAAGTGGCGCCAGATCATTCAATGGGCTGACACTTCAGTGTGGCAAAGCAGGCAGCAGGAGAAAGAACTGGCTGGGAAGAGCCCTAGGCATGACCCTGTCTGAATGAGACAGGCCCAGCCTGCCAGGGAGCCCTTTTCCTCGATTAGCCTTCCATCTTAATCGAGCAGCAAGTCCCAACAAAGCAATAATTAGAAATGCCTCCTCGCCACACAGGCAGAGCAAAGCGTTCTCTGTAGAGAAAAGATCTCGCACAAAGAAACGAAAATCCCAGCTTCATTATTTTGTCCTTAATGTTTTTGGATTTTGAAAAGGTCAGGATAAATATCAAGTCGGAAAAAGTCCTTATTTCGCCACTCATGATGAACACATTGCTTAACCTTTGAGTGTGGCAAACTGCAAGGCACCGCGCAAACCCGGCAGGACCGAAAGGCACAAACCCGCTCCTGCTCTATACTGGCTTTGTTTAGGCGTTGAATAAACACAAGTGCGTGTCAGTACCGGAGTGTGTTTCAGGGATGGTTTTCCCTTGAAAGGCGCTCGGGTTCTTTGTGTTACACTCAAGCGATCCTCCAGTTTGCTACTCATGAGCAGATCACATGTAATCCAGGCCAAAGTTGACTCTGCTCTACTGCTCGCTCCTCCTCCTCCTCCTCCTTTCTTCCTCTCACTGCTGCCCTACCAGACTGCAAACTCGAGTTTGCAAAATGAACTCCCAAAACATAACTATTTTTAGTCTCGGCAGACAAATGGACTCAAGTCGCCAGCACTCTGTCATCCAAGTTCAACCCGCTTTAGCTTGCACAGGGCGCAAAGGCTGTAAATGTGTAGCATTTCGCTGGTTATGAACATGTTAAAGTCAAAACTCTGCTCTGAGTATGTAGAACTGTTTTGAGTTGTTTCCTTTTCTTTCCATTTCCTTTCAATTAAATTGAATGATCACAAGCAGTGAACGCACACAACAACAACATGATTCCGTCCAGACCGTGACGTCATTTCCAAGAAAACGTGAAGTGTTTTTTCCATCAACTACCGTTTTAAAGAGAAATAACATGATGTCATCATTAAGGCACCAGCCAAACAAATAGTCAGTGAGAGACTGGAACAGACGCTCGCTGCTTTTTTCTTTTTCCCCCCTTAAAGCAGTCTGTTTTCTTTTCTCTTCTTGAAGTCTTTTAGCAATACACCAGCAGTGGTTACTTAGCAGTTGTGTGTTTTGGACTTGCAACCTTCTGGTCGGTAGCAGTGAGGAGTTACTTCTAGCATATTGTTCATGTTGCATTTATTCGTGAGCGCTTTCTACCTTTTTTTTATTTTATTTTTAGCTTTGGTAAAATTAACATTACAGATTAAACTATTAAAGTTAAAAAAAAAAAATAAAAAAACTATTCAATTTAAATGTAATTGCGCTAAAGGGGACTTATTATGTGAAATCTACTTTTTAGTCATTTGGTCATTCAGATTGGTCTCTTCTTTTTATTTACATTTTTTGGACTGGCCAAAGCTTAAACCAGACAATTACATCCCCCAATGTGACCTCATATTTTTTTTGTTGACCACTGCAGTTCTCTCATGGGGCATGACTCAACAGTAGCTCATTTACATAAACACTGAAACGGCAAGTTTGGAGGGGGAGTGAGATAAAAGATCAAAGGAATTTGAAGTATAAAAATTACGAAAACTTGTTATAGAAATGGTGAAATATGGGACGTTTTGAAAAAGTAGCATTTGAACACATTGAAACACAGTTCCTACATTCATAAACACCAGCAAAGGCATCGGGAGAGTAAAAGATTATTAAAAGGAAAATTGCAAGCCATTACTCCTTTTTATGCAAAACAATATTTTTTTTTATTCACTCTTTACAGTTTAACAGTGGTGCGCTAACCAGGCTCTGCACTTAATGCAGCTTGTCCTGTTACCTAAAAAGCAAAATGGGTCCTCTTTCCTGAGGAAAGCTCGTTGCAAAGTGGTGACACTGGAGATTCCTACCCGAAACATCTCCCTAAAGACGGCTCTCTTCCAATAGTTATCTAGTTAGTTAGTTGATCCCAAAGGAAATACCAGACATCCAGCAGCAATAAAGACAGTAAGACAAAGACTGGTTTGTAGATGTGATTGTACATGTGTAATGTGAGAGCTGACCAAAAATTATCAGTGCAATGCTAAAGCAAATAAAGAATATATGTATATGTATGAATGTATATATAAAAAATATAAGTAAAAGGAAATCGGTCACAACTAATAATTTTAAATACATTTTTTAAAGGTATAAATGAAAAAAAAAAAAGAAGTGAAATGCAGTGTAACCTTGATGTGCAATTGTATTCATGACAAAAGTGCAAATAGTAATAATAACGAAGAAGAGAAAAAAACATGAAAGTGATACTGACTTTGCGTATTGGCATATGTAATATTATACAATAACACATTCAATAGTCAAGACTTTTCTGCACATTCCCTTTTGAATGAGGTGTTACTATAATGAAATGATTTTGTATTAGAAAGAGCACATTTATACTTGGCACAACTCTCAGAGCTGCTCCTAAAGAAAATTAATCAACACCTACTAACCAATCAGCTTTGAGAATTCAGCATCTATACAGCATACATGGATCTTAGCATACACTGAATTTGCAATAATGGTGTCAACTTCTGTACACCACTGGCAGAGAATGATTGTGTTTATTTTATCGAATTCCGTTTTCTTCTCTCCCCGCAGCCACATTGACCAATCAACCACCTGGCAGGACCCCCGCAAAGCCATGCTCCAGATAACCCAGACGACCTCCGCCAGCCCCGTCCCCGTTCAACAGCAAAACCTCCTGAACCCAGCCTCAGGTCTGCACACACTTCACACAGACTCTCCTTACACACTGTTACAAAAGCCCATGGCGCACGCGAGCTGAAGCCGCGCACACGCATGTAAGCGGAAGCTTGATGTGCGACGTTGTGGGAGTGTGCCCTGTTGCACATGCTGAGCTGATGTTTATCTGGAAGCCTGGAGGAGACTCAGGAGTCGTAAAACATGACCAGTCCTGCCCCACGTCAGCACGCTGCTCCCTTCTCCACCTCTCCTACTGCTCACAAGCTCTTTGTAGTCTCCACCCTGTGTTTTTAAAACTGTTCAGAGGTCACATAATCAGTCTGAATGCCTAAGCCCTTTAATTTTGACTTGCCTGCGTTTGTATGTAGTGATACGAAGCGTCAGTGTTTTTGAAGTATTTTTGTGAATTCCTTCCACATGTAGAGATCTTTTATCACATATTTATCTGTTTGTGCCACAATTGCCCAATCATATCCTTTAGTCTGCCATCTCTGCTCTAATACACTTTCTAATATATTTCATGAAACCGTTTATGTATAATTGGTCTCACGTAGCCAAATCAAGTACAATTTTAGTGTAGAATTATTTAGATTGGTTTCATACTTAAGACTATTAAAGCCAAATCACCAACATGTCTTGATTAATCACTACACTTGGTCTAATGGGGAACAAATATGCAAATTTCTGATATGTTAGGAATGGGAGGATAAATAAGACATAATGGGTAAATAAGGATCTGCAGTGGTTAGTGCGCTATACCTAACATAGCTGTTCTCTCTCAGGTCCTCTTCCTGATGGCTGGGAGCAGGCCATCACAGGAGATGGAGAGATTTACTACATCAACCACAAGAATAAAACCACGTCCTGGCTGGACCCACGACTCGACCCACACTATGGTGAGCTTCTATGGTCGTATTGCACCTCTGCATGTTTAGATATGGAAATAATACAGAAGGGAAACCCGATATCGCCTGTCATTCTATATATGGACAAGTGTTTAATTTATTTCATTTAATCCTGAATGGAATATCAGTTTTGTTTTATTGATCTTCACTACCAGAGGTTACTGGGTCCGGAGCAGGATCATCCTACAATGCTATTTATGTGATAATTTTTTTTATTTATTTATTTTTTTTTAAGAATGTTAGTTTGTTCAGCAGAATATGTGTTTGGAGGAACAAGCTCTCTGTGTCGCTCCAGACTCTCTAAACAGGAGGGAAAAACTCATTTTGGGGAGGCCCTACCACCAACCAATCAGAACAAGGAGCCATCTCAATCACGTTCCCAGTCATTTTAAAAAAACTCCCTTTTTTTGGAATATAATTTAGCCAATATGCATGAGTTTTAGGGTCCTGGCTTTGGAATAAATGCTGAAAATGTATATTCTCAGCATTTCTTCCAAAGCCATGACCCTGAAACTCGCACAAGATGTTGTTCTTTATGCAACACCACTTGAAAAAACACTGCTCTACAGAATAGGTTAAACATTGTCTTTCAAGCAATGCACGAGTCACTAGTTTCGAAAGACAACCCACAATGACTATTGTGTTTTTAAGGTTAATGGATGGCCTTCAGTATGTTGAAGACTCATTGAGATTCTATCTGGTTAATGTTCTTATGTGTGTGTTTGTTTGTAGTGAAAGAGACAGTTTTCTGAAAATATTCCCACTTCCCGTGACTCACATTGAGGTTAGCCAAAACCGCTCCTAACTCAGGACTCAGCTATGTGTGCGTGTGTGTTTGTGCTCACACACTCATTACTACACGCGCACATAGAGTTTATTGCTTTTGAATTGTGCATGTCGAAACGTTACTCTTTCCCCTTACAATAGTTTAATATTGTTCTCCTTACATACTAATTAAACCGGACCAGATGTCTTTCGGTTTTTACGTTAGTAAATTGTTGGTACATTGGGCAGCATTGGTGGTCTTAAAAATAACTGTCCTCTTTCCCCCCTTCCCTCCCCTCCCCACTCCTTCCCTCGCTCCCACTCTCGATAATCCTCTCCATCCGTATGGCTCACAAAGAGATGAAGGCTTTTTCTTATGTCACTTTGAGTTACTCACGCTTGGAAGTGCACTCCCTTCATTCTAAAAACATCCCCTTATTTCTCTCTCGCTTGCTTTCATACATGGGAACGATCATCTCTTTTC
Source organism: Clariallabes teugelsi (assembly GCA_030014215.1). Taxonomy (NCBI): domain Eukaryota; kingdom Metazoa; phylum Chordata; class Actinopteri; order Siluriformes; family Clariidae; genus Clariallabes; species Clariallabes teugelsi. The sequence goes on from JAQMYG010000037.1 coordinate 24,340,939, forward strand.
CGCGTAAAAAGTCTTTGTTGACGTTACAGAGATGGGTTTTCATGGAGGTGGTTTCACGGGAAAAGTGAAAAACGGTGTGTTCGCCTGCCACGTCCTCAAAGAGACCAAAACGCTGCTCTGAAACTTTTAGCCCTTTGAAGATTTACAAGTCCTGAATGTATGTGTCTGGTGGGCCCCAGAATTCGTTGTAGTGTGAAGGGGAGACAGTAGTGTGAGAGTGGGAAAGCATGAGAGAGCATGGACGTGCTTTACCGCAAAGAACTGGATACCGTTTCTCAGATGAAGACGCCCGTTGTAGTGCGGGATATACGTTCCTGCTACTTTACCACAGTAGCCTGTAGGGCTTGCAATAGATAGTAAGCTAAAATTTGGACATGTATTTAAGCGGATATGTTCATATTGGTTATTCTAAGCTTATAGTTCAAGTCTGAGTCCTAATCTGAAGTTCCTGAGTGACTTAATGGTCTAAAAATAAGTAGATAAAATCTAAACTCAACTCTGTATCTTGCTTTAAATAGCCAAGTTGATTTGAAAACTGAATGTTTGACATGTTAAAGGTTGGTATAATTGCTGTGGAGGTTGTGTAAATGGTTAAAACGGAGTTTAGCTGGTGCGTTACCTCAGAATCTTGGCTAGCTAGCTACAGTATGTGAAGTGAATCAACATCTTTAGCCAGCTAGCTAATGTTTGGTTTTCTTAAAACTAATGTATACATATTTTTTTTTTCTTATCCAAGTTAGAAAGAGGGCAAATATTCAATGATAATGGCATGCTGAGTCCAAGCAAAGCTTAAACTCTTTACTTTTGAGTTTATTTTCTAATTTTGTGAACTGAGGGGGCAGAGTTGAGGTGTTTACTGTGCTGTAAATCCAAGTGGTGAAATCTGAAGGGGACACTCATGCACACAATGATTGATTTTATCTTTTCCAATTTAAATGTCAAGAAAAGAAACTTGTAAATTAACCTTTTTTGACTGGTGGAGGTTTTTATAATTCTTATTTATTTATCTTGTTTTTATTTTTATACGTGCCTCAGGCTCCTGAACACTGGCTGTCTCTCTGTAGCTAGTTACGCTAACACCCTGAGGTAAATCTACAGCCAGAATTTTGTGTGAAAATCTACATCATCTGTACAGATTTTTATTAATCAGTACCATCATTAATGTTGTTACTATTTCACAATTTTATTTTCAGTGTCTAGTGTGACAGGGACTGTGTCTTGGTTAAGTCTGAAAAACGAGTTACAGTCCTTGCTGTTTGATAGCTGGAAAGGTTAACTGAGTAGTAGTTAGTGGGTGGGAACTGAATATACAAAATAATAGAATATGGGGTAAGATTACAGACAAAAAAAAATTGTTAGATAAGTCACGGTAGAAGGATCTACCACCACTAACCCACACCAGTTCCTTTTTGGTGATTGTTCTCTTCTGTTCTGTCTTTATTTTGTTTTGTTTTGTTTCTCTCTCTCTCTCTGTGTTTATCTCTTTTTCTTCCCTCTTTCTGCCTCTTGCCCTTCTCTCACTCTCTTTCTGTTTCTTTTCCTCCTCTCTCGCCCTCCCCTGCCAACCCCCCCCCCGAATGAGGCCCAGAGCAGGCAGGACGCTATTCTGCTGCACATGCAGACAGACTTGAGTCGGAGCCAGATCTCTTTATACTGCAGCACTGCACCTAATCTCTTCCAGGCCTTTTCACTCATAGAGACACAGAGAACGAGGGAGGGAGGCAGGGAGGAATACAAAGTTGGGGGGGTTGACTGAGGCAGGCCCACAGAGAGGGGGAAGGGAACAGAGAGAGGGAGAAGGAGAGAGAAAGAAAGGAAGAGAAGAAAAAGAAGGCCGACATGCGTCTACAGGAATCTCCAGAGTGGCTCCGAGCGGTGGAGGCGGAGCTTCACAAATTGGCCTGGACTTAGTGTTCCCAAATGGAGCCTTCATGTTTTTCACACTTTGTCTGCAAAGAGCACAAACAGGGGGAAGACACACAAGCAGACACGCACACTAGGTTTTTTTTTTTTCTTCTTTTTTTCCCCTTCTCCATGCCGCTAAAAGGCTATCAGGTTATCTGCTGTTATTTTTTCCGCCTGCACTTCACTGTAGGAGTTGGCACCTTGTCGCCTGGTGCTGAGTGATGTCACTCTCTTATGGGGCTCTCATCTTTTCCAGTGTCCTGCTATGAGCTAATCCTGACTCACACACACACAGGCTGCACGCTTGCCACAGGCCAGCAGTTCAGATCCACATGTGTGAATAGTTAACTTTGTGACTTCAGCATGATGCATTCACTATATGCACGTGAAAAGATCTGAAACATCTGAGGCTTTTTTTTTTTCTTTCTTTTTTTTTTTCTTTTTTTTTTTTTGCACTAATATAATGTTTATAGAGCGTATAGTAGCCATCTTGATCTTGTTTTCTGGGAGAGGGAGAGAGTGAGGAGTTCTAGTAAGACAGAGAAGCTTGTCTTTCTCCCACTCTTTCTCCCACCGTTAAAATTTTATCAGCCTGGACGATTTTTAAAGAACAAACGTGTTAACTGGACAGCCGGCAAATATTTGCAGAGGCTTCAAAGGGGCCGTGCCCTGTCGCGCTCCTTTAGAACGTTTCTGATAGTTTCCCGGCTTGCTCAGGGTCTTGCCTGCGTTTAGATGATCCTGTTGGTGTCGGTAAAGGATGGGGGTCTGATAAGAGCTGCTGCAACGTGTTCCACACGAGCGTGAAAAAGACAAAAGGGCGGAAAGCTTTAGCCCTTATCTGTCTCGGTCTCTCCCTTGGTTTTATCTATGATTTATGGAGTCTTTCTGACGCTGTCTCGATCAGTGTTTTCCATCCTTTAAAAAAAAAACAAAAAAAAAAACATGTATAGAAATAATCCCACATTACACCATTTAATACTTTTTAATTCCAAAAATGTATTGTTTTTTCTGTTGGGTTACTTTTAAAAAGGGTGGTATGAGAAATCCTGTTAGGATGAGACTATCAGATGATTACAGGAAACGTTTTGGTCCCTATCAAGTTTTACTTTCATCTAGTTTGAGCTACGACTAAACCCCAAAATTAGATTTTTTTAAAAATAGTCAATTGAGATCTAATAGATTGATGTAGATATTTGGGTCAACTTTAGGTCAAGTCAATTCAGTTCATCTAGTTGATCTGATTGTAAATACTGCTAATTTTGTGTTTAATCCTGCATGCTGGCGGTTTTCAATTTGAAAAGATTTTTTTTATATTTTGCTAAAAAGTAAAAAAAAAAAAAATGAATAAATAAATCTGCATCTAAGCCTGTTTGTTCTTGCATGAGAATGGTCTACACGTATGTTCCAATCAGACACTCCCAAATCACCAGCTACTCTTAACCATTGTGTATATTTGTGTTGTCTATGAGTCCGACTTGTCAAGTTTCAACTTCAAAATGTCAATCACAGAAATTCACACAATGTGCCCGTTCCGGGGGGCAAGAAGCAACAGGTTTGAGAGTAACAGCTCATTAGCTGTGTTCCCTCCCGCTCTGGGAATTACTAACTCTGTACTGCTAGAGCACACTGTTCTGCTTCAATAGACCCATATCTATGTGAGATAAGGGTTTGAAAGGACACACACACACACACACACACACACACACACACAATTTATCACCCCTGTAAGCACACCCACACTACGGCTGTACCACTAACAACATTCCCACACAGTAATACAGCCTCTGGCAAGATGGGGGAGGGGTGTGTGTGTATGTGTGTGTGGCAAGGCTCCGATCTGATTCCCATGGAGAGAGGAGATCTGAGACTCATTCAAGCCTGAGCAAGTAAACACACACTGATTGAATGGTGACGAGGCCAGCCGGGGGGAGGGCGGGGCTCCCCTGCATGACAACGTCGGCATCGTCGCTTCTTCGTTTTCATTGGTGGCTCGGACGCATAAGTAAACAGCGATCCTCGCCGGGTTGATTACAGTAACACCTCCCACAACCGGCGCCATTTGTTTCAGCTATTCGAGGTCTCTGCAATACGCATGACCTCATTCACATGCAGGTCCCAGCATTTACGTCTCTGAGAATTGTTAAAAAAGCACCTACACACAAGGAAACCCGCAGACACGTTGACTGCAGACATTTACATCATGATTGCAGTTAAATCTGCGGTGGCTATAGACATCAACACCTGGGTTGTCGGCTGTATTATGAGTAAAAGTCGAGTCGAGGGTCAAATTATTGCGCTGTATAAAGCAGAGAAAACAACAAGGAGATTTGAAAGGACTGGGTTAAGAAGCCTATTCCAGGAGTAAAATTGTGAAAGTGGTTCTGTGAGCATGAGGAATAATCATCACACATGAACTGTCCGCCACATTGTGTACTGTAACCAGAGCTAAAGGTGACTAAATGAAATCTTAGACTGTCACACTGTATTTTTATTTTATTTGGCCTGGCAGTGTATAGTGGGTGCATTTTTGGAAGCTAAGTATTTATAGGGATTAATATTACAATTTAATCCTACCCTTCTGTATTACCGTAATCATCTCAGTAGGAATAAGAGTGTCAGGAATTCCATAAAGTTTTCTTTTGGTTCCCGAGGTTAAGGTTAGCGTTTGGTCCAGGTGTATAATCATTAAAGGAGAAGTTCAAAAGTGCAAATCTCTTTCTTTTCTGCCTTTCTGTGTGTAGCTCTGAACCAGCAGCGAATTACCCAGAGTGCTCCGGTAAAGCCGGGCACCCAGCTCCCCTCCAGCCCTCCGAACGCGGCCGTCATGGGAGGGAGACTGCAGCAACTGCAGCTGGAAAAAGAGAGACTGAGGCTTAAACACCAGGAGCTGCACCGCCCAAGACCACAGGTCTGACACGCACGCGTGCCCCCGCACACACACGCACATCTTCAGCACCAAATTGAACACGAGGCAAGATATCACTCGGTCTCCATCAACACAACCTGTTGCCCAAAAACTAACGCTGATGCCTGATGGACCAGCAAGTAGGAGATGTACAGTAGTGCAGAGCAAGAGGAGACAGAGGAGAGACTAAAGATGGTGCAATTTTAACTCCACTTTCAATCTTTTTGGTTGAACAGAGGAAAAAATATATAATAAATATATTTTTTTTAATTTTAAATTGATGTTGCTTGTGTGCTGACCAGGTTTCTACTTTGGGGTTTAGATTTTGTTTTATTTGATAACATTTGCAAATTAAATATCACTTTGTTTTATGAACATTAAACATCATATTCTGTCTGAAGGTTTTTTTAAGACTTAAAATACTCTTAAATGTGCACTTATTCTTAAAGTTGTAAAAACAAACTTTTTAATGTCATATTTTTAAATATATATATTTACAATTATAAACTTAATAGGAAGTAAGCGAAACATTGATATTAAACCAGAAACAGGCTTAAAATGCATTTTCTGACTAATGTAATGCCAAAAATTGCTGTTTAAATAGTAATACATGTATGATATACATCTTTTTAAATAAAACTTTAAATTTAAACTTGAGGCTTCGTGAAATTTGCATATGATCATGTAATGCACTCTAAATCACTCGCTCTTCTCATCCGCTTTGGTCCAGGATTTACGTGTGTGTGTATGTGTGTGTGTTTGTTGGGGGTGACTGAGCGAGGTCAGGGATCGGAAGAAGAGGAGGAGACTTGATAGAGTAGAGGGCCAGACGGGGACGAGGAGCTCGGAGCCGGGAGAGTCGAAGGGGGGCAGCTTTGGAATGTAAACAGAGTGTTGACTCAGCTCTGCGAAAATCACACACACAAACTAAACAAACCGAGCTCTTTAGCCCGAAGCAGATCCCCGATGAAGTCAACCCAAACCCGATGCCGTCAAACATGGCGTGAGATTTCGCACTCGATAAAACACGTGACCGTATCTCAGAAACATTATTCAAGACTTTCTAGTATAACGAGTCAAACCGACGAAACTCTCTTTCGTTTCCTGTATCTCTAATTTCTTATTTGTGTTAACGTTTCTTCAATCAGAGGAAGTGTGCAATAAAAAAAAAAAAAAAAGAAGAAGGAGGATGTGACCCTGTGCCCTACCCTAGACTTAATAACATGCAATAAACCCACACCTTAGCAGCGTGCAGTTAACCACCCAGTTGGGCCGAGGCCATAAAATCACAGAGAGCACGCTTACAGAAAGTGACTTTCACAATCTCTTGACAAATGAGAACCAGATCTGTAGCTTGTGACACGTCGCCTGGGATGGGCATCATAATATCATTCATCAGGGTAGTAGAGGAAACGGCTAGAGGCAAGAAAAAAAAACAACTTGTGGGTGAAGGTGTGTGTGTGTGTTTATTTCTTTCTGTGTCTACATGCCTGCCATGGCAAAACCTGTATTTATTTTTTTTTGTCGGCTAAAAAAACAAAAACTGACCCAAAGAGCTTGTAGCTTTGGTTTGATGACGAGTTCGGATCACATCTGCAACAGTTCAACTTTAAAAACGAGGACCTGTCTTACTAAATTATAGCACACACAATCATTCTGCCTGCTGTGAAAATGGCACGTGTTTGGTCTCGTCATCTTAGTCATTGTGTGTATATCTCTCTGTGTGTGTGTGTGAGAGTAGGAGCTGGCTTTGAGGAACCAGCTGCCCACCAGCATGGAGCAGGATAGCGGCACTCAGAACCCGGTGTCGTCCCCTGGCATGGGACAGGACGGTCGCAGCATGACCACCAACAGCTCGGACCCCTTCCTCAACAGGTCAGGACACGAGAAACGCTGGACCACTTAAGACGACTTAATAGTTGCTCATTTAATAGTGGCTGTAAAATAAGTATAAAAAATATATATTTTCTGGCAAATCTTTTCTCGTAACCCAGTATGAATCAATAGAGGTTAACACAATGATGAGGTTCCTGTGTGACTAAGTAGAGCAGCACCACAAACAACAGAAGTGCACCACCCAGTGGCCATTAGGAGAATAATCACTAAGTGTTTTTAGACATTTCTAAATTTTGAAATGCAAATCTATGACGATTGGAACAAAATGTAAACTTTGTAACAAGTGAGAAAGGTTAAGGGGAATGTAGTTATGGTTAAGGGGGAGGTTCTCTTCCGTGCCCATCGAGTTTCATTTGTATGTTTACATTTTTAGTCCCTTTTTGTTATTATGAGAAGACTTTGTATTCGATACTGGGAGTTAATTAGTTACAAAACAGTGTGTGTGGATGCTTCTGTCTGTCTGTGTAATTCTGTAAGTGTGTATCTCGGTGTGTGTCTGCGCATTTCCTGTCTTTGTATCTCTCCATCCATCCCCAGTGTCTGTGTCGGCCTTTTTGCCTCCTCCGTTTGAGTCTATTTTCATGACGTCTGTCTGTCTGTGTGTGTGAGAGAGAAGCTTGTGAACAGGCAGAGCTGCCCGTGAGAACATGTGGTCTCAGCTTTAGACAGGCCACCCCCCCCCCCCTCTCTCACACACACATACTGGTATTCACAAAGACCGCATTCATCACACTCATCCACCACACACACACACCTCTCACTCTCTTCATTAGTGTAAGCCTGCTGTATTTGCTCTCACACTGTACCCCTGCACACAGGCCTCTGTTTATGGAGACGTGTGATTTCCCAGCTTCACTCTCAGTGCTGTGACCTGTTCCAGCTCCTGATGATTTTTATTTTTAGTTTCTTCCTGTTAGGATTTATATTTATGATGTTGCCGTGGATGTGACGGAGTTTTTTTTTTTTCTTTTTTTTTTTTAGTCTAGGGATAATAAACTCTCATTTATAACTGCATTTTTATTCATAGGGATAATAATTCAGAAGTGCACAAAAACTAATATTTCTTTACATAATTTGGAGCACACAAACATTCGTTTTGTATTATTTTATGCTAAATTGTAACCTGCTTCCAAGAGCAGTTATCCAGGATTGCAGTACAGTTCAAAAGAAAAGGGGGAAAAAGTGTTTTATTAATAAACAGTCAATTTTCAAAATTGTTAACTACAGACTATTTCTCTCTCTCTCTCTCTCTCTCTGTCTCTCTGTCTCTCTCTCTCTTTGCAGTGGGACGTATCACTCCAGAGATGAGAGCACAGACAGCGGTCTGAGCATGAGCAGCTACAGCGTCCCACGCACTCCAGACGATTTCCTGAACAGCGTAGATGAAATGGAGACGAGTACGATGCTTTCGAAATCTTCTCACACCCCATGGCCTAAATTATAAACGCCTAATGTACTATTTAATCAGTAACGCTGTACGAGTCAGTCGGCGCTCAGTGTAATAATGTCCCTTCAGTCATAAGGAAGTCTTTCATCAGTCGTTCACCAGCACATTTGAGAGAAATGTTTAATATTCCTGATCTGTTTTCGTTTCCGTCATCGCTGAGGCCCTTTACAGCGTCTGCACAAAAGACCAGAGCTGACTAAAGCCCTATTCAGATCGGATTAGTTTTACACATGGTGATGGCGTAACGTAATCATTACCAGAGTACGTCTGGGATTTTTTGTCTCGTCTGAATAAATTACCAGGGTAATATTTTACAGACTGCACATGTACGTGTCTGGAAAGACTGCGCCGTATTTTACTTTCTGTAAAATGACCAGTAGAAATAACCCGAGGTAATGTATCCTGTCACAATCTTTAGTACAAAGAAACCCCAGGGATCGGACACGCTTTTGTTTAGTCTACGGCTGAAACGAAAATAGAGCCATTAAAATGCAGAACAATAAATGATCAATATTTAAAAGGAAATGACTTGATACTGAACGATTATCGTGATTATAACTTTTACTGCGTCAACCGTTCGTTCCTCTTGAAGACCCGATGAATCGTCTCTGTGATTAGAAACGCACAGTTTTACATCGAAATCTTTACTTTGTAAATCATTTTTATTTAAATAAATGAATGAATAAATCGCCGTTTCTCAACCTAGTCTTTGTCCTCTTGCACCCCAGGCGACTCCCTCGGCCCAGCGTCCTTGGCGACCCAGCCGAGCCGTTTCCCAAACTACCTGGACGAAATCCCAGGCACCGATGTGGACTTGGGCACCCTGGAAGGCGAGAGCATGGCGGTGGAGGGCGAGGAGCTGATGCCGAGCCTGCAGGAGGCGCTGAGCTCCGACATCCTGAACGACATGGAGTCCGTGCTGGCTGCGACCAAGATCGACAAAGAGAGCTTCCTGACCTGGCTATAGATCAGCTTTAAGACCTTTAAGGCCTGCGCTCTCTTCACACCGAACTGCTGCCTCGGCCAATCTGTGAAGGATGTGTAGATGCTGCGAGGTTTCTTCTTCTTTCATTTTTTTTTTAAAAGACATTTCACTTTCTTAGACTTTTGCTTGTGTCCCCCCCCCCTCCCCCACACACATACACTTTAAGCATTAATCACGGCTGGACTGGTTTCACTGGGGTTTTTTTTTATTCCCCTTAATATAAACCACACATGGCCGAACTGGTTTTAAAATCAGATTTAACTTTTATTCATTTCCCGTCCCAGTACTTTTTTTTTCTTTTTTTTTTTCTTCTTCCTCATGTCTGCATCCTCAAGGCTGGCCCATGAACAGACACTTATTCACCCAGATTCACCCTCTCCTCTTATATACACAATGTATAAGGCTTTGACAAAAATCTTGAACCCTCGTCATTCTCGTATCTGACCTCATCTTTCCCTTCCTTTGTTCACTACAAGCCTGGCAAACCAAAAAACACTCACGAGGGCTGCTTGCATGTGTGTGCAAGGGAGATCACGAGGGTCGAACCTGTTGCTTTAGGAAGGTGGATCGCCCTGCTCGGCTGTGCCAGCATCTCGAACCCTGATCGATTCAAGTGCCTTCGGTTTCATCTCTTAGCCCAGCGAATAAAACACTACTTTTTAACGCTATATATTTTTTTCGAAACAATTCTGACCACACTCTTTGCTATTTACAGTTTTCATTAATCGAAATTGTCTATATATGAAAAATGCATTTGTTTTTTTTGTTGTTGTTTTTTTTCCATCAACTCTAGCCTCAGTCTCATTTTAGACTGTTTATTATTTTTTTTATATATATATTATGATAGATCAAATTCTTTTCTTATGGTTTCTTAGCTAACCTGGTTTCCTTCCAGCATGCTGCCACTGTTTAATCATCGCGGAGTAGATGATTGCAGAACCGATTCTCGCTATTACTTAGTTATCAGCGGAAATATGATCAGGCTAGATTTCAGAGAGCTGTTTTTTATATTTTAATATGTAGGTTTTTAATCATTTATTAATGTTTTATTCAGTGACCGTATCGTTCGAAAGCGAGAAGCAGGTTGCCAGAGGAACCTGTCTCGATGACGAGATGAGGATGAGGATGGGGGTAGAAGTGATCGGAAGTGATTAAAGTGAAGGATTTGCCAAGTGTTAAGCTGGATAAATTAGCACGTCTCGAGGGTTTGCGGTTTAAAGCGGAGGCGGGTAGCTGGGAACGGGTTCGGTAATCATGATTAAGAGCGATAAGGTTGTAGAGTTTTAACGGAAACAATCAGCGTACATGACTAGAAAGGATTTTTTTTTTTTTATTGTTATTATTATTTTGCTTTTGACGAGGCTTCCAAAGAGTTTAATGAGTTTTTACTTTTCTTTTTTTTAAAGGAAAAAAAAATGAAATAATTTATCCTATTCTTTGTGTGTATACATGTAGCATAAGCTAATGAGAGAAATGTCCAGCTGATGGTTAGTCAGTGGATATGTGATGACAGTCACGAAATCTCCCATACTAGACACTCGATGAACAAGTTACCAAGAGCAGCCTTGATGTCAGTCGTTTACATTATTGCATAACGAAAGAACACTACAGACGTAGATGCTTTATATGAGATGCGTATCTTAAGATGTTTACAAGATTATTACCCCCCCAACACACACAAACACACAGACACACACTACTCAAAGATGATAATTATATGTGATTTTATTTTATTTTTATGGGATATGTTTTTTTTCCTGTGGTTTGTTGTAAACAAACTACAGTTGATTTGTCCTCTTATGTCCTCTTTCACGAGTCAACACGAACAAGGCATGTGCTGATAACGGCTCATATATAGCATGTTGCGATATTCAGATACACGATACACGATGATCAGAACGTCACTTCCACGGCATTCCATTTCCGAGGCAGCTGCCAAAGAACACTTTTTAGGGGGTGTGTGAGGTAAAGTCTCTCGTTCAGAATTTTTAATTGAATCATAAACAAACAGAAAAATCATAATGTCAGGTATCATGATAAAATGTCAGAAGATTTTGACACAAATTTTAATTCACGTGAACAAAGATCGAATCCGATGAGCCGCTATGACCTGAGCAAGTGGAAAATACAAAGACCTGAGTAGGTTTGTTTAGTGTTTTGTTTTTTTATTATTTTATTTTAACCGAAGTATGGTGTTGATGGACACTAGTTTGAACAAACAGTGTTGGAGATAGCAATGCAAAACAAAAAAGAACAAAAATCATTTTTATAAACTGTTGGTACAGTGCTGGTATTGCATGTTTAACAGAACATTGCTTAAAAATGTGTCACTTAAACATGATTTTATGTGTAGTTAGTGTGCGACTCTTAAATACGTATATAATAACTTTTTTTTTTTTTTTTTTGGTAGCGGTAGTACTAATCACTCAAGTTAAAAGATTGGTATTTAGATATTTCTAAATGCACACAGAATGAATTTATATCCATTTATTATGATCTGTTTTTTTCTTTTTTCTTTTCTTTCTTTTCTTTTTTTGTTTAAATAGATTTATGTGCATGTATCTTGAACCTTATGTTCTGTTACACTCTGTCCCTTTGCATAATACTTTAAAATGGATGGGCCTGTAATAAAAAATATATATACTTTGTTGTACGGATTGTTTGTGGAATAATTTATTTTTTTACACTAAAGGAAGAAAAAGCAAAACCCTAAAAGCATTGACACACTGAGTGGCCAGTTTATTAGGAACACATACATCACTGAGCCTGTTTTTATTTTTTATTGCAATTTTATCTTATTAACCAATCATATTGGAGGAGCACAACGTGCGCAATCATGCAGATACAGGTTTATTATTGGCAATGTAATTGGCTTGTTATTGAAAGAGGCCAGAGGAGAACGGCCTGAACAACCACTCAGAACAAACAACACACTGAAACCTTGGCCAGATGAGCTACAACAGGAGATCAACACATCAGGTTTAGAAGAACAGGAATCTGAGGCTGCGAGCTCGTCAAAGCTGGACAGAGAAACATCATCTACTTCTGCTTTTTGCTGTTTTGATAATATTTGTTGGATTTAAAATCCAGGATGTCTTTACTGTAAACACTATTACATAGCAAGTGCACCTCAAGATGACTTGTAACAGTACAATGGGACATTTCAGAACAGAAACCAGTTTTCTTATTGCAGTCAGACACACTGAAGGTCCCTCCATTATATGATGGCGTCATGCTGTTCTCTGAAAGATTATGAAAAAAAACAAGAGAGTGGATTAATTACAGTGTTGAAAGCCTTCATGATATCATGACAATGGTCTGATCTGACCAATCAGAAATGAGAAGTCAGGAAACACTGCTAAGCTGATGTACCAGGGCTTGGTTCTTGATTAACAGGTAAAGAAATGATACTCACAGAGCTCGATAGCGCCCCTGCTGGCGAGAGCAGAATAACCTGTAGCCCAGACACACGGTCAGTGTGGTGACGAAGCTCAGCGCCATCCCACCCAGTAAACTTCCCACATGAAACTGGGAACACGGATCTGAGCGGATTGGGTCCGCGGCTGATTCAGGGAAAAGAACGACTGATGGTTTTTATCATTTCAATTCAGTAATGTTTAAACATTTGACAAAAAAAAAATAACATACTCCATTGGTTCATTCAGAATTAATTAAAGCTACTATATATATATATATAGGTGCATCTTTATAAATTAGAATATCATTGAAAGGTTGATTTATTAATTCAATTCAAAAAGTGAAACTCATTATATAGATTCATCAAACACAAACTGATATATGTCGTGTTTTTCTTTTAATTTTGATGATTATGACTTACAGCTGATAAAAACCCCAAATTTAGTATCTCAGAAAATTAGAATATTGTGGGAAAAGTTCAATATTGACGACTCATGGTGTCACACTCTCACTCACTCATCGTCTATACCGCTTTATCCTGTATTCAGAGTCGCAGGGGGCCTGGAGCCTAAACCAGGAGACATGGAGTACACCCTGGACAGGGTGCCAATCCATCGTATGTCCCACTGTAATCAGCTAATTAACTCAAAACATCTGCAAAGGTTTCCTGACCTTTTAAATGTTCTCTCAGTCTGGTTCAGTAGGCTGGCTGTGCCGTATCCAAGCACATTAATGGAAAGTTGAATGGAATGAATAAATGTGGTAGAAAAAGGTGCACAAGCAACAGGGATAACTGATAATTGTGTGAAACAAAAGCCCATTCAAGAATTTGGGGAGATTCACAAGGAGTGGACGACAGCAGCTGGAGTCAGTGCTTCAAGAGCCACCACGCACAGACGTATACAGGACATGGGCTATTATTGTGGCATTTTTTGTGTCAAGCCACTCTTGAACCAGAGACAACGTCAGAGATGTCTTACCTGGGCTGAGGACAAAAAAAAGGACTGGACTGTTTCACAATGGGCCAAAGTCCTCTTTTCAGATGAAAGTAAATTTTGCCTATTTTGCAGAAGGCCGCTATCAGAGCAACCTAGGCTTCCATAACACCTCAGCATTGCCACAGATTGATCGCCTCCATGCCAAGTCGCATTGCTGCAGTAATTCATGCAAAGGAAGCCCTGATCATGAATGCTGTACATGTTCATACTTTTCAGTAGCTTTCAGTACTCCAATTTCTGTGTAAAAAATGTTTTATGGTCTGAAAGTAATACAGTGGAACCTCGGATTACGAGTAACGCGGATTACGAGTGTTCCGCAAGACGAGCAAAGATTTTTAATACATTTTGACTTGGAAAACGAGCATTGTCTTGGTTTACGANNNAATATGAGTTTCACTTTTTGAATTGAATTACTGAAACAAATCAACTTTTTGATGATATTCTAATGAACTGAGATGCATCTGTAAGTTTGGGTAAGTTTTGGCTTGATATAAAAATGACATATAGTTACATAAAATAAACATAAACAAAACCTATAATCTAAATTTCCGTCTAGTTTCATCTCATGAGCAGAAAAATGAAAGCATAAAACAGATTGGCATTTACAGAACATCAAACTCATATGATGATGAGACTCTTAGCCACAGGAAATCATTTAAATGATGCAAATATTTTAAAGAAGCCTGTGCGTCCATGAATGACGATCCCAGTCAAGGTGGCTTGGAGCCCACAGCTGTCATTCCTGTGAATATTTAGCTAGTGGAACGCCATCACTTGTCACCAACTTGCGGAATAGACACGTGTCTGTGGGCCCTGTACACACATTCACTCCCGAACATCCCTGGAGTTATTGTTACATTTGCTATAGAGTCCTGACCTCGCTCTAAGCCATGTGCACAAGTTCGGGCCATTAAAGGAGTTCCTGGGAGGCCAGCATTTCAGACTTGAAGCCAGCAGTCTGATCATGGTTCCGGCTTCCTGAGAAAACTTTCTACCTTGAAGCACAAGTGCAACGCAGGGATAAGTGCATTAGTGTAGCAGGGGATTATATAGAGAAATAAAGTTACTCTCATATAATTAATTGTATCTTGTATACTCTCATCAATCTAGTTATTCTGTGCAATTAAAAGTCCCGTTTTGACTCGCACGCCCCTTATAATGAAAATTTTCTGACCAATCAGACTTCAGAATTTAACAGCGCTATGTTGTATACATGAATAATACCTGATGCAGGATGTGGACTGTTCTGGCTGCTTGGTGCTGTAAATGGAGCTTTTAACCATGGTGTAGTGTGTGTGATGGACTCAAGGCTTGATGAGTTTGAAGCTTTGGGAGTCACTTCTTTTTCCCAAGCAGTAACATATACCTCAGTTGCTGTCATATATTTCTTCCTTCCATTTCTTGAATTTTGAGACATGGTTAAATCTAAAAAAAAAAAAAAAATTTAAATAGGCAAATGTAAAATATATTACTGTATGTACAATGATTACGAAACAGATTAAAAATCATATGCAGGTGAGAAGGGAGTGGCTTATTAGTACGATTATCACAAAATGTTTGTGTAAACAAGCTCAGAATACCAGCAAGGAAACAAACTTACCCCTGATTTGACAGAAAATGAGATAGAAAATCACAAAACAGCTGCTGGCTTTCATTCCTGCTACAGAAGGAGTTCTGCACAAGTTCGGGACGAGTGAAAAGTGTTATTTATCTTAAAAATAAAGTAAACCCAGAAAGCAGAAAGCAACAGCGCATACTAACAGTGTGTGTAAGCAGTGTGTGCCACGTAAAGAGTACTAACACACTACTGAGTACAGAGGACTGGTGTGTTTCACATGTTTCTTTTTCTAATGGGGGAGGGGGGGACTTTACTTAACCCTTTATAGCACCACAAAACAAAAAATGTTTGTCTACTTGAAATACAACCAGTATTCATTTCCTATCACTTAATTTCACTTTTATATTTTTTTTATTTTAAGGGATCTGTTATTTTTCTTTTTTTTTTTATGAAATACTGAAACAGTGGATGTGAGACAGTGGCTTTCATACAAAAATAAAAAGGAAAGCATGTTAACCCCTTTTAGGCAAACAAGGAAATACTTGTACAAAAATCGTTTTAGATTAATTATTACTGTACGAATTAAATTAACAGTATATACACATACTGTATATACAGGGAGTGCAGAATTATTAGGCAAGTTGTATTTTTGAGGAATAATTTTATTATTGAACAACAACCATGTT